>CM052551.1:3267225-3343109 GCA_028533065.1 Trachops cirrhosus | reverse complement strand
CTGCCGTCACCCCCAGAGTGCCTGGGACACGCTGTCACCCCCAGAGTGCCTGGGACACGCTGTCACCCCCAGAGTGCCTGGGACACGCTGTCACCCCCAGAGTGCCTGGGACATGCTGTCACTCCCAGAGTGCCTGGGACACGCTGCCGTCACCCCCAGAGTGCCTGGGACACGCTGCCATCGCCCCCAGAGTGCCTGGGACACGCTGCCGTCACCCCCAGAGTGCCTGGGACACGCTGCCGTCACCCCCAGAGTGCCTGGGACACACTGCCGTCACCCCCAGAGTGCCTGGGACATGCTGCCGTCACCCCCAGACCAGCTCCCAGGACGGCGTGGGTTGGGCTGACCTGAACACCAAACTGCCACTGTTTTCCAGATGATTTTGCTGCACAGCCTACGTGAAACAGGTCACAGGCTGGCTCACGGTCGTTCAGGTGGGCTTTATAAAAGAAGAAGTGACTCGGCATCAAAATCTCCCCACTCTCCCTGGAATGACTTCTTAATGACTAGCTGACGGGGTCGTAGCACGGGCTGCATAGTGAACCCCGTCTGAATCACATAACAAGGAGAAACGCTCAGTCGTGCACTGAGGGGGAAATGGCTGGACGCATTTTAGTCTGACTTGAATTTTAGAACAAAAAGTAGAAAATGAAAGCAGCTGTTCCATTTTCCTTTTGTATTTTTAAAATTGCGCATCGCTGGAAATGTGAAATGTGCGTCTTTGGCTCTTCACAGACCAGCCCTCACTCCGTCTGAGCCTCAAAACATCTCAGGGGGCAAAGCCTTCCCGCCTCACGCTACTCTTGTCGAAGTTGTTTCTTCTTATTATCCCTTTAATCCCCACGCTTTCTGTTCATCAAGGGACAGCCCTGTCCTTTTTCATCCAGTACAATTTATTGCTGAGTTTGCCCAAGAATCTTGACCTGAGTGACAGTTTGGAGCACACAGGCCTGTATTTGATTCCCAGCATGGCGACTTTGGGGAAGTCGTTTAACCTCACCCAGCAAGCCAAGGGTTCTACAGCCGTCAAATGTGAAAAAGAATAGATGCCACTTCGTAGGGTTGTTATGAGGATGCTCTTGGCTCCACGTATATCCCCATACACGGCGCATCCTTCTTACAAACAGCAGCAGTCAACTCACTTTCCACAGACAGTAATGAGACCCTCTTTCTCCTAAAATTGGTTTCCCAAAATTGGAGTGTCCTACCAAGCATTCACATCTTCAACCCCAGACACTTGTGTCTCTCAAGGGCTTCGCTGGCACCTGTCAATCGAATCCTACTTTTGTTGAAACCAGTTCCTATCAGGTTGAGTTCACAAGACGTCGTGTGTCTTTCGTAAGTGGAAGTCAGACTCCTTCTCCAAGACGCTGCGCTGCAGGCATCGCTGATGAGACCCCGCAGATTTAAACAGCACGAGGCCAGCGGCCTGTGGGAGCCTGGGATCTCTGTCACTTCCTCTTCTCGGACAAGAATCTCAGTGGTGGCTAACTGTTTTCCACTTTCCTGAAGGCATGGAGTGTAGACCCACAGGATGCACTAACCAGAGCCAACAGGCGGAGAGGAATGACACACGTCCAACCTCGTCTAGACAGGAGTCTAGTCTGTCTGACAACGTGCCTTTAACGACGTGTGTTGTTTTACACGTTACGGTTCAGCATCGCGGTTCAATTAGTCATTTTATTGATCAGATGCATTTTTTTCCTTAGAATTATTCATCTCAGCTTTTAAAACAGGCTCAAATTCCAATTAAAGTTATCTCTTGGAAGGAATTCCCATCAGATCTCTTGGTCTGGCTTCAGGCTTCTTAATGAAATTGTCATTTAACACCATCAAGTTCTGTTTTCGCTCAATCCACTATAACTCTCTACCCAGATATACAGGATGTACAGAACCTTTGCATGAACAGGTAGACAAGACCACGGAGACTGTATGTAAGTAACGCAAGGTACGTAACCTGTGCCCTTCGGTTTATCCTGCTCCAAAAAAATAACTTGTTGACTTCAAAAAGTTAGCCCCAAATGGATGTAAGGTAGTACTGAATACCTTAGTCTAAAATGTTTCTTTCTACAGAAAACAATTTCAACACTATATAGGCATGTGATATTGAGTTTACTACTACTATTACAATATTCTGTAACTGCAATAGGAGGGGGAAGGGATTAAGAAATACACATTGGTAGCTACAGAACTGTCACAGAGATGTCATTACAACATAGGGAACAGAGTCAACAACTTTGTAATGACTGTATATGGGGCCAGGTTGGGTACCTAAAATACTGGGGGTTGGGGGAGCAGGATGCTCTGGAGCATACACGTTTGTCTGGATGCTATTCTGTACATCTGAGGCTGGGAGATAAAAGTATTGAGAATAAATTGTGATTTAAAAAAGAAACATCTTTAAAAATAGTGGCGGAACAATAGACTTAAGGAATTAAGTCAACCAGCGTCGAGTGGAGAAGGGACAGGATGGGCCATGCCATGTGTCCTCACGGTCACCCTATGGACATAAACAGACACACGCAGGCAGCCCCGGGGCTTCAAGCCAGGCACGCGTTTCTCTCAACTTGCACGTGCAAAGGCCTTGAGATCTAAAATTTGGTTTTGTACTTATAAAACATCCAGAAAAATTAAAAATTAATGCCGAAGAAATAAATTATTCTTAATAGTCGATGGTCTCCTCCATACATAAATGCTTCAGCAATACAAGATCTATTTTTAATATTCCCACAGCAAGAGAAATCAGTTGTCTAACGCAGTCTAGTACATGATTAACCGTTGGTGTCACTGAGGTCAGGACGGTGAGGTAAGAGCCCTTCCGTGAGCCGCTGTCCTCAGGAGACCCTACGGCCTCGTTAACAACCTGATGTGACAGAGACTGTGTCTGTATTTGCGCCTGGAGTTAGCTTTGAGTAGGACCTATGAAGGTGTTACTTCAAGTAAGGACCTATGAAAATCTTGCTTCTATTTTTTTAATAAAACAAAACTTAGTTTTCGCTTTAAATATTATGTCAGTAAAAGAAAACTACTGTGTTTAAACCTACTTGACTTGCCCAGGCAGATGCTCTGATGACGTTATAAAGTGAAAAGCACGTTCTGAGTGCGTGAATTGAGTGCGTGAGGCAGGCACCAGCCTGTGGTACCCAGCACCCCGGCACCTGAGAAAAGCCGGCAGTTTTTAAAGAAGAAGAAAGCTTACCAAAGCCCAGAAAATGTTTTACCATGGGAAATTTCCCAGACAAACTAACCCAACCATTCAGACCCATTTTCAAAATGACCAGCGCCCATGCATGTCATTTGGAATTGTTATTTCCTCCAAAGCCTCTTTTGAACAGACGTGTGGTTCAAACCAATCATTTCCGAGTAACCATTTTCATCAGCCCGGTGATCCGGTTGGCTGGCAGTGATTTTCCTTGGCTAAAGACGAGCAGTGCCACGCTGCAAGAGCTGGTGATAATGAAACCACACCCACCGGCCTAATGACATAATTTCGACCTCGTTAGTAGGCTGTACGCCCCAGGTAGAAGGACTCTTTCAAGGAGACGGAGGGCTAGAACCTCGTCACGAACCCCGTCTGCCGAGCCTCCATCTGCTCCACCCCGAACGGAGAGGCTGCAGGTACTCTGACCTTCCGGAGTGGTAAGGCAGAAATAAATGAAGCAGGATACGGGCTAATTAATCATCCGCTAATGTTATTTGAAACATGACAGGCACTTCCTCCTTGTAGCATTTAAACCCTGTGTTCACATTTCTGCTCCACGCACCACATTTTAAACTGTGCTCTCGTTACTTATTTACATCTTGCTTATTGCATTTTAAGCCGTGTTCTTGTTACTTACAATCCTCACCTCTCCTCCTGGCCACCAACGGGCTGTGACCTCCTGGAGAGCAGAGGCTTTATTTCACTCGGCTCTGCACCTACTCCCAAACACGCAGGCGTTCATTAAAGTTAATGGAAGGAATGACTGAATGAATAATTGAAAGAAGCTAACACTTTAGAAGGCACGATGGAGAAAGAAATCACTTCGAAACCAGGATAGATGACCGGGGTTAAAAAGGTGCGCAATTAAAGAGACATTTCCAAATTGTGTCCGCAGCAGAGAGCTCCTTAGAGATGGATGGTCTTAGAGTCACCCAGTCTTCAGACTGGTTGCCACCTGGTGGCCTCAGGGAGTAACTTAGGCTTCTGCGTCTACCTTTGGTTAGAGAGTAACCTGCTGAAAAAGTGGACTGCCAGTTGCAATGACTCAGGCATCTTGGAAGGTTATTTCCTGCTTACAAGGATTCAACAGGCACGTGCATTCTCTGCAAACTTCCAGCCACACTGCTTCCAGCCACACAGCTACCAGCGTGTCACTGTGTCCCCCCGGGGTGCTACCGTCACATAGCACAGCAGTGAACAGAATGATAAGGGGACTCAAGAGTTGGAAAACTTTAGTTTAAGGTAAAAGGTTTTGAGCCTAGTAAGTAATGTATATGTTAAAGCTTTTCTTTTAGAAACTACAGACAAAGTCCATCCTGGCTCCTGGGAAAACAGCCGACCTCCTGGGGCACTGCTGAAGATGACCGCCTGGGGACACGTGGAGGCATCCAGGCCATTGTATTGGAGGGAGAGACACGTGACCACCGCCCCTGGGAACAGCTCACTGCCCAGGACAGGAATGTTGAGCTTCTATCACCCTATCCTCCCTGAATCTCAGAGCCCTCACCGCACCTTGTTTATTCCCCCATTATAAAAAGTCTGGCCTGGAAACCGAAGGCAAGATGGTCTGCTAGGGTACGAACCTGCCATCTTCTCAGATCACCGGCCATCTGAATAAAGCGCCCATAAAGATCCAATCGCTGTCATTGCTTATCGGGTTTGGTGCTGACAGGCAGCCCGAACGCCGGTGTCCTTTCTGGTTTCAAGAATACAGGCCCTTCCTGCCCGCACGCAGATATTAAACAGTACGACAGGAAAACTCCAGAACACAGCATCTACGATCTTCTGCTGTTTCACCTTCTGAAGGGAACCAATGATTGTTTTACACAAATCAGCTGCAAGAATAAGGTTGTAAGGGAAACAAAACATCGGCGTTACACAGCTTCTCTGATAAAAACAAAAATGAAAAACAAACCACTGTGATAGAGGCTGTTGAATCAGAAAAACACAGCCTGCGGGGAGAGGGAGTAACACGGGGATCTGACTGGGGCTAGGGTTGGTCCAGGAAAGCCACCCTCACGAAGTGACGTGTGAAGTGAAGCCTGAGAGTGGCGGGTGCTGTCCAGGTGACAGGGAAGGGTGACAGTGTTCCGAGCCGAGGGATCCTAAGCACAGGTTCCCCGGGCTGGAAGAGCCACGGGCCTGGCTCACCTGGCATAAGGCCAGCGAGACTAGGAGGCAGAGGGTGGCGGGAAAACAGGACTGCGTGACACTGGGTAAACCAGGTCACACTCAGGCTCAAAACCCAGGTCAAAGCTTTTGAACTTTATTCCAAGAAGAGTTGGAATCACCAAGTGTATCAAGCAAAGGTGGAGCATGGAGCATGATCTGACCTGCAATATGACAGTTTCCATCTAGTTACCAGGGAGCGACTTGAAAGGAAAAGAGGTTGCCTCCATGGGGCCAAGTCGGAGATGTCTGCTCCACTACGGCCCAGCGCCGTCCTGGTTTGGGCGTGGACGGTGGGAAGGAGGGAAGAAATCGGAACGCAGAGATGTGTACGAGGTAGAAGAGCGGGGCCTGAAAACGGACTGAACGGGGTGCCGGCGGGAGCAGAGATGGGGAAGTGGGGAGACCAGAGAATGACCCCAGGGCTCTGAGCAAGGCCTTGGGGGAGGTGGGTGTTCAGAGAGAAGGCAGAGCCTCCCTCACATGGGCTCTTGTCCCTCTGCCAGGCCGACAGATGCCTCCTGCTGTCCCCGGGTTATCGAACACTTCACATATCAATCAGATCGGTGTCGACACACTCAGAGGGACCCGGGGAGAGGCACACAACTCACTGACTAGCAAGCACACACCTATTCTTGCATTTTGGAGCTTCTATTTCTCTTTGCAATGACCATTTTAAAAGTCAGAGAAAATGAGTCTGGATGCTATAATTTGGCAATAGTGTGGAGTAATCTCATCATTCAGCATCTGCAATGCTCAGCTTCCTTATCTGGGAGGGGCTGGTTATAGTCATCCCAACTGTATAAATTTATGAATGGAATTAAATGGTGTGAGAGATAAAAGGGGGTAGAGGGAGACGGAAGGGACCTCGGGGCGGTGAACACACAGGGCAATACACAAACGATGTGCTACAGAATAGTACACCTGAAACCTACATAATTTCATTAACCAATGTCACCCCAATGAAGTCGATTAAAAAGAGAATTAAATGCTGTAATCCACAGGAGTTCTTGCCCATTGTAAACATTCGCTAAATCAGCCAGCACTCTACTAATACTAGTATTGATAAGAAATTTTTATCAGATAAATTCAGAAATGTATCTATTTTTACATTAAGATATTCACTTTCCTCTATTTTGATTTTCATAGCAAAACACATTTTGCCTAATCATCATACTTCATTACACATTCACAGCCACTTGCATATTTCAAAGTCCTTTCTCACATATCGGTTCATGTGAGCGTCACCATATCCATGTCGGGTAATCAGTGGAGGCAGGTATTATCATCCGTGTCTGTGAGGAAAATTAAGCCTCAGCGGCGAACCTGACACATCACACGAGCCAGAACTACAGACCTCTGACCAACGGGAATACCGCATCCCATACGGAGCGTGCTAAGGGAAGAGTGGTCTTGCGTGAGGACAAAATAATTCCCTCACACAAAAATTCCTTCCAAGGACTCATCCCTCTGCCAGTTTACCATTGTGTCTGCACCTTTGCATTTCAAAAGCACAGTCTGCGATGTCATTTGAGGAATATATTATGCTAACATTGGAAGGCACCTGGGACCCTGATTCAGAATTTATGAGTTTGTGTAAATCTGAATCTCGCCGGGAGCTGCTGCCTGGAGCTTATGTAAGGGGGAAGGAAATGGTGTCAGTGCTTATTATATCTGCACCATTCTTATAATCGCAGATCATGAGAATGGCATTCTTTCGTAAACCTTTATTCAGCAATAAACATTCAATGATGTTTATTGATTATTAGATGAAACTGGAAAGATACAAAAACAGGCACAGCCCATGTCCTCAAAAAGTTCACAACACGAAGGGCAGAGAGACATGAACGAGCTACTGTAAGAGCTGCTAACACCATTTATCTCTATGTTAAAGCGCCCGTTTGCCAGCCTGTCTCTCCTTCCAGAGGGACAGCTTGTTGTCATCATTTCCTGAGACAGCTGGGAATCCAAGAGGACGAGCAGGAGCTGGGATGTGGCCCGGATGAGGGCCCGTGTTCCAGGCTGAGGGAAGAGGGGTGCAGCGCAGGCAGGGGGACACCACGGAGCGGTAGCAGGGACCAGAAGCACGTAGCATGGAGAGGATGCGAGGTCGACTGGGAAGGCAGAGAGCAAAGATGATTCTTCACTACAGGACGCTGGTGGGAGAGTCCAGCTTGGAAACCTTCACTGGACACGAGAAGAGCAGCCCTCAGCTCCGTGAGACGAGACGAGGAAGGACAAAGAATTCACGTTTGGACACACCATCTGTGGAACTCTCATAGGAAGCTGGGTCATTGTGCGGACAGCTTTGCGGTTCCAAAACTAGGGATTTTTAAATCATTCCTGAATAAACGGTAATCAATGGGATGTCTCCAGAAGAACATGGTTGCAACTTGTCAGAGAAAAATAAGTATTTTTTCACACTGCCCTTGGTGTCGCTAGTCCTTGAGAGAATTACAGAAAGTTAGAGCAGGGCATAGAACTTCTGAAGGGCTGGTGTGAAAAGCGCAGACTCTCTCCATGGGCTGAATGTGGAGGAAGAGGGGCCGCGTCCTCCCCGGTGCAGTGGTCAGCGGCAATGCCGCAGCCTAAGAGCCAGATTGCACCCGAGCATGCCCGCTTCGAGCACAGCCAGCAAAAACAGGAGTCCTTATGTAGCTCCCATTCAAAACTTGGAAGGAGGGGGAGAGAAGACCAGAGGTAGTGCTGTGGGTGCCTTTCCACGTCTTCAGGGCTTCGGGAACCCTGGTACGCCTCTCGTCCTTCCTCGGTAATAATTCCCATCAGAAATGTGTCTTGCCGCTAATGCACGTCATTCTCGAAGCCTCCCTCAGAGGCGTTTAGCTTGCATAGTTTTTTTCCTAATTGTCCGTGGAGACAGTGGCCCTGATGATTGTAGGAGGGCTTTTCAATGGCGCGGAAGCACAGGCATGAAACAAAGTCTGTGCTCCTCGTTCTCACTGGCACAAACAAAGCAGGTAGCACAACAAGAAGCAGGAATATCAGACGTTATAACCGACCTGAACTTGTCAGGCCTAACACAACACCTGTTACCGGGTTAGCCTGGGCAGAGTAAGTCAATAAAACATGCCACGTCTGTAGGAGCATAATCCCAAAGGATATTTAATCCTGGCCTGCACAGCCCTGAATTTAAAACAGAGTCGTAAGTGAATCAACAGGAACACTCTTTGACCTTCCACAGGCCCAGGAGCCGTCGGCAGTCTCACCGGATCTAGAATCTAGTCCGAGCTGCCTGCCGCCTGAAAGACTCGGAAGATAAATGACAGAAACGGCAGCACGTGAACCAGCTCACCAAGCTCCTCCTCCCTCCTCTGAGGATGGGCGGGTCGGCTCCCAGCGTTTGCATGAGCAATCACATCCTTTCTCTTTACCCGTGGCTCCGCTTATTGGGGTACGTATCACCTCCGTCAGGCGGGGAGAAGGAGAGGCTCGGGCAGATTACCGGGAAGAGATAACCACAGCCACATCCGTTCCTGGAGTTTCTCGGTCCTGGATGTGTCAGGAGCCTGGATGGCCATCTGTCTGCTAGTCTCATAAAGGAGTTGGGCTTTGGAATGAATGATCGTTTGGATCCCTTCGAACTCTGAAAAAGAACACTATTCAAGAACAAGCTGGCACATGGACCGAAGGTCTGGTGAAGAGTGCGACATAGAAAAGCTGTCCATAATTGTTGTTCATATTTATCGATTGATCATCAAATGCTATTGTCGATGTAATAACTGACTGCCTGGAAATTAATCTCTCCAAAGGGTCAGTGACAGTAATAGTGTTGATGGCAGCGGCCACACCTAATTAGCGACAACTTAGGGTCCATCTGGCACTGTTTGAAGCACTTTACATGCAGGATATCATTTCCCCTAAAAACTGAAAACATCGTAAGGAATGAATATTTCATCACCTCTATTTCACTGATACAAAACAAAAACAAGGTACAAAGAAAAAAGTTAAGCAAGTTCCCTGAGATCACTCAGGTAATACTGAAGAAGCAACCTAAACAGAATATTCTAAAGAATGTAGACAATCCTGTATTATAGATATGTTATAAAATAGATACCTTCAAAAATTCTCAATACAAAGAATTTTGGAATGACCTGTAAAGTATAACAAATGTCATTTTGAAGACATAGTTGAATTCTTAAGAAAATAAGAAAAATTCCAGAGGCAAAATAAAGGAGAAATAAGAATGTACGTTACTCTAAAGTAAAATGGCTAAAGATGATTTACTGATATTAGTAAAACAGTCTTCGGGTTTTGGGCCATTTATGGTACAAATAGCAAAACTTTGGGTCTTGCAAAAGGTGGAATGTTCGAAATGAGAGCTGTACATAAAGCTGAAAGTCTCAGAGGCCTATACTCTTAGCAAAACTGCAGGTGGGGGGTGGAAACACTGGTGCAGAAGAGAAAAACACAGGGAAATTTTAGCTTTCAGGTGGAATCTAGGTGCAAAAAAAAAAAATCTTGGAACTTTCTTCAAGTCACATCTAAGCTTGAAATTCGAATTCTTACCTTTTACAAGGTTCAATATAAAATTAACTTAAAATGGTAGCATTCTGAAGAAGCAAAGGCACACTTCCTCAGGAGAAGCAAAAATAATCCAGGACTCTTACTCTTGGAAGAAGAATATCCGTGCTCCGTATGAACTAACAGCTGAGAGCACAAACACCTCAGGGAGTAAATACAGCAGCAGCAGCGAGAGTTAGCGGAAGCCACCTGTAGCAGATTTAGCCGTCCCATAATATCATGTAACATAATTATAACATTCAGACTGCAAGAGTATTTTAAAATATTTAAGTGTCCTAAAATAGAATGAAAACTCAGAGAAATAAGATAATTATTTTTTAAAAGGTAAGACATTTTAAAATAAGGTAATAATGAATCTAGAACAAAATGTTAAAAAAATTAAAGATACAGGTTAAAATAAGTGTTCTCATTAAACATAATATAAATGGTCACACAAAATTAATGAATTGGAACATATATAGGAAGAAATTACTGATAACACAGGCCAGAAGGACAATAAGCTGTAATATAGAAGATTAAGAAGCCGCAATGAGGATGTCTGACATTCGTGTGGCTGCGTTTGGAGAAGAAGGTGAGGAGGAGGAGGAGGAGGAGGAAGAGGAGGGAGGTGTGGAGATAATGGCTGGATTTGCTCAGCAGAGCGCTGCTCGTAAATAGGAGAGAACACTGGGCAAGAGAAGTCAGACTCCAGAGAACGCGCGCTGCGCACTCGCACCCACGCAGAGTTCGGGAACCGCCCACACTCGTCTGGTTGTGGAACGCGACGGCGGTTGTGTTGGGAGCGAGGCGGTGACTGGAAGGACACCTGGAGGAGGTCTGGAGTTCTGCACGTACTGTGTTTCTGGGTTTGCAGTCTGGTTTGATCAGCACATGTGGTCTCTAAAAAGTCACCAAACTCTTCTGCGTGCATGTTATACTTCAATAGAATGTTTTCTAAAGGTATTAAGGTTTCTAGAATTAATGAATACAAAAATCATCAGGGCCCAGGAAGTAAAATTTTTGCCTAGAAGCATCATATAAAGACTGTAGAAGAAAAAGATAAAGAGAAGATCTTAACATTCAGAGAGAAAGTACACAAGACACATTGCCTGTCACATAATAGTATTTATCAGGGTTACATAATGTCTTAGTCTTTTAAATTCATAGTGCAAAAAAAGTGATTATGACCGATCAATATGGGAAAACAGGTTAAATAACATATTCGTGTAAAAAATGGTGGCTTGTGAGATTTTGAGGAATCACAAAGTATATAGACATGAATTATTTTACAATAAAGAGAAAGTTTAAGGAGCACCTGGAATTCAAAACTTAGATGATAGGGACTTCAAGCCTTTGTTCCTCATTTATTTTTTGAAAATTGCATAAATTAAAATTCATATATGTAATCATTATTGTTGTCTATCTTTCCACTGGAAAGTAAGCTTCATGAGGAATCTTGTCTTTCTCCTGCATCTAGAATAGTGATCGGTGCATAGTAATACTCACTAGCTGTTGGTTGGTTTACATCACGAATAAATAAAATTCCGGGGCCAGTTTCTTGCTTGACACATGACAGAAATATAAAACGCCCAATTATGCACATGGCTGACCTAAAACCTGTTCCCAGATTGTCCTTATTTGGGAAGTAAACGCAATGTAATTTTACACACTCTTATTACTGCCACTGGCTACTTGGGACTGTAAAAATTTTGCAAGGAAAATAAACCTTAACAGACAAAGGAGAAACAGTTGGAGTTAACTAATGGGCTGGGTGACTAGCACAAACATGGTTCTGTGTTTTGAAGAAAGCTCTACATACCTCAGACCTACAGAAGAACAAAAACAGCAGTCCTTACGTAAAACATAACTTAAATACTTTTCCTCCATTGTTATTTCCTACAAGGTTTTAGGCAGAATGCTGTTTAGCCCACCATAGGAAAGTATATCCAGGTTAAAAGCAGTATTCTACAGAGTCTAAGAAAAGATGCCACTATTTCCATTATTTTCTGCAATCATTGGAAGTGACCATGGGTCATTTGTCTCTTCAAAGGGTTTTGTGAAATGAATAATTATTTTTAATTTAATGAAATATCTCAAGAATACATGTAAGAGAAACCTGTTTATGACATGCCAATAGCTCTGATCTCTAAGCCTGGGAACACATTTAAAATATAATTTTATAGACCTCCAGTGTATAAAAATAACTAACTCTGCAGTTATCACACACCATAGGAATGTAAAACAGTATTTCCCTCCAACCAGGCAGCGTAAAAGAGTAGTGAATACTAAATACGCAGTGTCAAAAATGCCAAAATTCTCCCAAGTGAAAATTGAGTAGCTGTGGATTATTATTATAAAAGAGGGCATGAAAGGAAAATACTCCTGGCCAAGAAATTCTCCAGAACTTAGAACAAATCCTGTATACTTAAATCAAAAGAAGCACACAGCATAACTGATCTCCGTATTGTATCATAATGCACTTTTTAATTGGGTTTTACAGATATAACTATTTACCTGATGGTTGCATTCTGATGGAGGTTCTGCACAGCATTTGACATGAATATTTCATCTGATGCTGCTCACCTGCTAAGTAAGAGTGAACAAAATAATATACGCAACCTGTTTAAAGACTGCTGAGCAAATAGTGCTATCTCCGAACATTACATGCCATAGTTCTTATTTTCAAATTAATGTGTATCTCCTAGGGATTCTGCAGATGAACTGAGAAGATGGCTGTACATCGAATTTATCCAGGTGTTTGGCACACAGAGTAAATTCTTCACAACGGTTAGCCTTGTTATTGTCATCCTTATTTCCATTTTCAAGATGACCTTGAGGCAGAATCTTGTATAAAGTGGCACCGATATTAAATTGAAGATTTCATCACATAACTGTGGGTTTACCGCAGTTGTTCTGATTGTGATCTACGGGACACTGCAAGGACTTCCAATGCGGACAACGGCTGTGGCCAGGGTGGGCCAGGGACTGCTTCTCTGGAGAACCACAGAAAGGACGTTAGCTATGCAAAGGCAGAAGAGGGCGGGGCCAGTGTGCCAGGTGGAAGGAGAAAACCTGCGCTTGAAACAGTTGTGCTTAAGGCCGTGGCTGCTCCAAATGGACTGCGAGGGAACGCGGTGGCGACACGGTCTGACGAAGTCCTCAAAGGACACCCCACACTCGAGGCTGTGCAGGAATGTGAGGGAGCCTGTTCTTCATTCGAAGAGCTATGGAAAGCTGAAAAAGCGATTTGATGGGACAGGCAGGAGAAGAGCTCAGCTTTGCATCTCAGAAACATGACTCTGGCTTCTGTGTTTTCAACTGGGAAAAGGGTGAGAATAAGTGCGGGACACCAATCCCAGCCTCTGCGTATCTGTGAGAGTCACAGTAACTTGGACAAGTATGGTGGGCCTGGGGCCCATTGGCAGCGATGAGATGTCATCTGAGCTGAGCAATAGGGGAGCCACCGTTGTCACCTCCTGCGTCCCTGTAATAATTAATGTCGCACACAGGAATGAGACTGCCCAGGGCAACGTTCCATGTGAAAGGAGAACAGAGCCTGGAAGCAATGTAATATTTCACAGTTAGCTGGAGAGGGTGAGCTTGTAAGAAAGACAGAAAATAGCCAAAGGGGTGGGAAGAACTCCAGGCCGGGGAAAGAGAGCACTTCATGAAGGAGAGGCCATTTAATCACGCCAAATGTCCAGTGAGTTTAATGGTACAGAAGTCACAGAAACAGCTGGGTTCAGTGATGTGCTGGGCAGAGGGCGTGATAAGAAACCTTGAGGTCAGCAAAACGAAGTGAAATGCCCTCAGGCACGAGGTGTGCCAATGACAAAGGTGGCAGCAATGTGATTTGACCCAAACGTTGTCTCATCTCAAAGCCTCTTCCTACAGCGGCAGCCCAGCGCGCTGGGTTGTGCTTCTGGACTAGACGAAGCAAGATGGGAGGCAACAGGTAGAGGAGAAACAGCCAAACGGAAAAGATGTGAAATATAAGTAGAATCTGTGTTCCTTGTATGATGCCTCCGCCCCACCCCGCAATGTCTGCGTTCACCTCACAAACATGGCCCCAGGTGGTCACTGTACGTGATGAAAACAAGCCCATGCCCCCAAAGGCCTTTTCTGTTGGGCTCTCCGGGGGGCAGGGAGTAAACCACCAAGCCTGAATCTACCAATCAAAACCCGGCACATCGTAGCAACATTAATATGCAAGAGACATCCAAGGCAGAGAAATTGTTGAATACCAATAATGAGAAATGCAACAGCAAGTTATTCAAAAAACTTCAGAGGGACTTTCCCTCAGGAGAACAAGTTATTGAGATGGATGCTATCTTAACAAGACATTATCTCTAATGGAAACAGAAATCTCCTGCTTTCTGATCTAAGCCCCAATATGCAGAACATGCATAACAGCCTCGCCAGAATTACAGATTAGGGAAATTGCCACTGCTGAAACAATCTAATAACATGGAAATGCAGAACCTCGGGGAGGACTTCCTGTTTTGGAAAGGGAATCACCCAAAATAAACTCGTCAGTTAGGAATGGAAGGTGCACGTTACAGAAAGAGTAATGATCTGTGCTCCCCCAGGACCACTAACTCAGGACTAGAATTTCCTCCCATTTTAATATATGCCATCAACAATATCACCTGAATTTTTAAGGTTAAAAAAAAATTTCCTTTTGACAAATTAAGTTGATTTTCAACTGTAGAGTAAGACAGTAAAGTAAGAAGAAAGATGCAATGCTTTCAACCCTGGTATATGAATATTTAAATATGTGTGATTATGTTTAAGATGACTGTTTTTCATTTTAACACAAGTAAAATAGAGCTAATTAATGAATTTGGAGAATGACCACATAGAAAACCGCCACATACACTCTACAATTGAAATCATGTAATTTTACTATTTGTGATTTTTCTCTTACGAGCCAGGCACTGTCGTAGGCTACGTTTAGAGGACGTAGAAGACACGCATAAACGAGATGGTCGAGTATCCCTACCATCGTGGGGCTCACATCTCCAACCAGAGGGCAGACAGACAATAAACCTGAGGACAGAAGCAGATGGTGGGTTAGCAAGCCATGAACTCTACGGACGGTGGAAACGGAGAACAGAGTGGGATGTCCAGCTGCTCTTCCCACATCCGGGCCCATCCGATGCTCATCCACGGGCCCCGAGGAAGCAGCCACACAGAGGTGACCAGTTTTTGAAGACCCTTCCAGGAAGGACACCTTCGGGTGCTCTCCGACCCCCGCGTGAATCTCTTGTCCAGGATCTTTTCGTGCCTCGTTCTCCTGTTCCTGTGCAGGGCCCACTTCCCATAGCACAACTTACATCCCACAAAATCCTCATGGCTCTGCCCCCTGGACTGTACCCGTACCCGAGCCATTCTCCCCAGAGCAATCGAAGTGTTCTTTCCAAGGACAAGGCACGAACATGTTCCCCACCTGTTAACAGTGTCAGGGATGCCCCGCCTCCTGAAGGAGAAAGTCCCCGTGTTGAGAACTGCTGACCAGATCATGAAGGTCTGGTATATCCATCAAACATTTCTGCAGAAAAAATCTGCACAGGCATAGAGGATTAAAACCACACCCAAATATTATGTTCTAGCTTCTGGGGGTCAAGCGGCCAGGAACAGCCTCACTGGGTCAGCATCTCTCTGTCACATTGCTACTGCCAGCTCTGCTGAGAGCCTGACCGGGACACAGGAGCTTCTAAGACCACGTGGTTGTAGTGTGAGTCCGTCCCCGTGGGTTGATGGGCTGACAGCCTCAGCTCCTCACTGGCTGTTGGCCGGAGACCAGCCTCCAGTCCTTGCCCTGTGGAAGCTCTCCCGTGACTTCCTCACCAAAGCCAGCAGAGAGCTTGATACCAAGACAAAGGGAGAATCTTCTGAAATCTAAATAACAGAAATGGTGCCCCCTGAACACTGAGGTACAGTGTGGGTTAGGTGCCAGCGACCCAGGGGAAGTGACTGACACCGGCCGTGAGGAGCAGGAGGCGGGGATTGGCTGGAGATCAACGGCGAGTCTGCCTGTTGTAACAGTGTGTAGCAGGAAGAGTGCTGGAACACCCACGATGAGTTTCTGCTGGTGGTCAAGCGCACATGAGGGGCGCAGGCCAGCCTGAAAGTTGTGTGGCAACCTGGTTAGAACACACACTTTACGGACTGAAGTTGTCCTGCACCTTGTCTGTTGCAGTCACCGGCCAGCAGTGACCGCAAATGTTGTAGATGCTCGCAAGTCCCGAGAAAAACACACACACGGACTACCGAGTCCTGTGGGGGAATAGGGACGGCATGGCTACCCTCTCAAGGGGAGGGTGCCTCCGAGTGGCCTGGCCACTCTCTCAAAGAAGAGCGCCCCGAGCCGCCGCCTCAGTAGGCTTTTTATTAGGTAGTATTGGGTAGGTGAACGGATACAGAGTGTGTGGATTCATCATCTAGCAGAGAAGATCAAAACAGGTAGATAATTTACATAGGGTTCAAAAGTCTCACGCTGGGTTTGGGGGCTGGTATTATCTAACAGATACAGGATTAGTCTAGTGTCCTGCCAGAGCCTACACATCCAAGAGCATCCTAGCAAGCAGGT
The DNA here is from genome assembly GCA_028533065.1 of Trachops cirrhosus. Classification (NCBI taxonomy): domain Eukaryota; kingdom Metazoa; phylum Chordata; class Mammalia; order Chiroptera; family Phyllostomidae; genus Trachops; species Trachops cirrhosus. Next base: position 3,326,625 of record CM052551.1, on the reverse strand, counting down.
CTCACAGGATTTTGCATATTTTATGCCCCAGGTCCAATTCACCCCAGGTGTCCGCCGACTCTAGTCTGAGCCTCACCGCCCCTGCTATTTCCGCAGGCCCTGAGTCGGGCGGAGGAGACAAAGGCAGCCAGGAGACTTGGATTTCTCACGTCCAGAACAAGGACTCAGGCTGTTGTCAAAGCCAAGGGGGCAGGGGTGATGTCGATCAATCCCTCACTTCCACAGCCCCCTGAGTCTCTTCCCTGATGGCTCATTCCCACGTGATCGTGTCTCTCTTAGATCCATTCTTTCCAGAGAATGGTTGCCCGTCATTGACTATCTGACCAAGCGGAAGAGAATAGCAGAGCAGGCAGTGCCCATGTTCAGGGAAATAAGTTTTGTCTCCTTAGGCCTCCCAGTTCTGGGAGATTTCTCACTCAGCCTTAGCCATGGGGGGTTACGGCTCCTGAAACCAGGCAGGGCGGACACCACACTTGTCTTCCGTTCACCTTGTCTAAATGCATTTCAAACATCTGAGCAGTAATAACTAGTAGTAGAAAAGTTTCAGTCGCTGCTAGTGAATGTTATGAAAAATAGAGCAAAAGGCAAAGCTTAGGGAGGGAATCAAACAGTTGACAACGCCACCCAAGCATGATAGGAGACACGCCGGTCACAGGCCAGCTATGGCTGGAACTCAGGTTCCAGCTCAGCTCCGTGAGTCTTCGTGCAGGACACCGACAATAGCTGCACTCATTTGGAGCACTCCACCCTGGGGACAGTGGAATGGACTGTCCCTGTTGGAAACAGGATGCCTGACGCAGTGTTTGCTCGAAGCTGGAACTCTGTTCCTTCTGCTGGCATTCTGAACATGGTGGACAGTCACCTCCCCTGAGGAAGCCCTGGTTGCTGCCTGGCACTTCTGGGGCAGAGAAGAGGGACTCCCGATTGGGGACAATGACGCAGTATGCCCAAAGAGCAACTTACCCCAAAACCTGCACATTATAGCTCCAGGGAAGGAAGCTGAGGCTCAGAGAGGTTCATGATGCCACCCAGGTTTACCCAGTAAGTCAATGGCAGAACTAAACCTGAAACTCATGTATTTCATCCAGTTGCTTGATCTTTCAACAAAGTTCTACTTCATTTTTATACACATCGCCAGATCTCTGACACGGAGCTGGAGGGCAAGAAACAAATGAGGCCACAGTGAGAGACCTTGGTCTATTGGGGAAACAGGTGTGAACAGAAAGTCCCACATTACATTTTCCTGGAGAAAGCCTGCCACTGGCAACCATCTGAGCTATGTATGGACCAGTCAGTAGAGATACACCCCGTAACTGAGACACTGTAGTGTGGGCATTTCTGGAAGAAAGCAGAGAGGCAGCAATGAGCACGAGAAGACGAGAGTTTTGGAGAGCAATACGGCCAGTGCGGTACACCAGGGGTCCCCACATTCTCTCATAGTCCGCAGATTTATACAGAGTTTTTCCTCTGTCTGGCCTGTGGAGAATGCTAAGATCTTTGTTGACTTTTTAAAAGTAAATATGTGAATAGGACCCAAAAGAAAAAAAGATATTAAAAGAATGACAAAGGCTATTGATTTTTAGTGACAGAAACTCAAAGTTGATTTTATTTCCAGTTTAAGATTTTTAATTATGTATAAACATTGTCTCAAAATCCACGATCAACAAGAGTATGAGGCGGCAGGGGATCCACAAATTTCAGGCCCATAAATATGTGACCAAATATAATTAAAAGTCACGGAGCAGGTGTGTTTCTGTTCTCTGCGCCAGAAAGGTGTGATGTCTTCAGACTTCGTGAGTCTGGCCCACCCCCGGGAAGTCAGGAGCGTGGAAGTGAGATGACATGGTACGTCTTGGCTGACATGTGCCACATCAAACCCAGGGCCTCTCTATAATTCATAGACTTTCCAGATCTACCGCTTTGACAAAAATTACCAGTGAAATCAAGAAAGCAGGAGGTCCACTTAAGCAGTAATTGACTTTTTCCTACGGAACTAACCAAACCAAAGTTATGGTGCTACGTAGACAACTTTGTTAGAAAAAAAATGTTCATCTAATGCAATATAACATCACAAAGGTCTCCATTCGTATATATCGAAGGCCTGTAAAACAGCCCCTAAGTACAGGACTCCGGTTCTCACTCCCAGTTTTAAGGGTGGGGGGAGGTCAGCATGACCATGGAAATGCCATTTGTAAACAATAGTGCATTACAGCTTCAAGTACCAAGTCCCCTGGGGACATGAGCGGAGGCTGTCTTGTACTTCGTGCTTTTTCCAAATGTCCAAGCCTTGAGTCTTGGGAAACAAACATTATCCCCCTGGTTTTACAGGCGTAAAAACTGAGGGTCAGACTGTTCACCATTTTGGTCAGTCACAAACAAGGGTCAGTGATGACTTCTTGATTTGAGAAACCACACTCTCTCCAGAACTGAAACAGCACGTGAGAAAATTTGTACAATTCAAATTTTTGAGAGCTAGAGAATCTAGTTAACACACCCTGTAATAATCATGCTCCAGCCAAACCACCCAGTTTTTTCTTAACATTCCTTCTGCACAAGTTACTTGCTTCTACTTCTTGATGTTGGGTTTCATCTTACCAACTTCAGAGTTCGATAACACAACGATAATACTCAAGACCTACTAGTGCTTCCCTGGGTCAGATAAAAAGGGAACTGAATCGTATTGAAGTCATTCAAATGCAAACTACATCTGATTCCCTATAAGTTACTGGCATCCAGGTAGACAAGAAAAAAATGCAGGAAAAAGACATCACAGGACTTCGATCATAGGTTGTCAAAAAACTGGTCTACAGCCTATCCTAGCACACAGTAGCTTTCCCACAGCCCTAAGAGGAAGGGAGAGGGAGCTTTGACCTAGAACGTGGAGCCACTCACTAACTCTAGTGGCTGACCACCCCGCTTGCCCCACACCACCCAGGATGAGCACCAGGTTTCCTGCCTCCCAGGAAAGTCCTCGATCCCGGGCAAACTTGGACATGGGTCCCCTCTGCACACTCTTCTCTGCAACTCCCGTTGGTTCCAATGAAGAGAGAGAAGCAACACAGAGGCCCAGGGTCCCCATGAGTACGGGTGGCATTCATGGGTGCCAGAGAGATGAGCGGGGGGTGCTGGGAAGGATCGTTGCTCTTCCTGCTGGGCCTTGTTTCAATGTCGAGCCATCTTAGCATTCCTGGGCCCCCTGTCCCTCCTTTCCCCATTCAGCTCCACTTCACCTGGAAGACCAGCTCACGTAACTAACAAGGCAGGGGAAACACCTTGAATAGGTTCATTAGCACTTCAGTCTACCAATGGAATGAACTACCATTAGCACAGTATTGTGACTATGAGGCTGGTGCTGTACTGGTACTTGGGGACAGTGGCCCAGCCTTCCATTCAACGTGGGCCAGGCGGCCCCTGGCTTGGGCCCACCTCCCGACAGACTGACAAGGTGGTGGCTTATGCACTGTGATGTTTGAAACACTGGTCGGGCCTTCAGCTCCCAGGTATCCCCATCCCTGTCTTACAACAGGCCCGAAACGCCACCATCAGCAGGGGAGGGACGATGTTCCAGGACAGCAGGAGGCCGGCGCTCTGGGCAGCAGGAGAGAAGCTTCTCTCGAAATCTGGCAGAGTCAGCCCAGCCCGGCCGCAAGTGCGGCAAATGTGCTTTCCCAGCAGCCTCTGCAAAGGTGAACTCGGAGCCAGAGAGAGTCAGGAGTATTGCAACTCTGTTTGTTATGTAAGGTTTGGGGTCTAAGCTCATTTAAAATTTTACGGCACTGTTTGGCAGAAAAGATCATTCCCACCAGAAAATATGCTTTTTATTTTAAAACAGCTTTACAGAGTGGGTCAGTTCTCTGGAGACGTTATAGCTGTTTTCATTGTCTCAGTCAAAGGTCTCTGTTCCTACAGGACCCATTCTTCCAACCGCAGCTGACCTCTGTGGCGCTGGCAGAACACTACACAATAGTTATCGCGATCCTTGGCAAGGTTCGTTGCCCCTTCGTATAACGGAAAGAACAGTTACACCCCAGCATAATGAGGACACTTTGCAAATCTCAAGTTGAGTGTTTGCCCCTCTGGAAAGAATAAAGCCAAAGTGGTAAGAGAGAATTACAGAGACAGCACTGTAGCAATATTCTGCACCACACCGTTCATTACTGGAACACTGTTTAATACGGAAAGCCCGCTGCTAGCACGGGGGGTTTGCAACGCTTAGACCACGGATGCCCAGGCTTTGCTTCTGTCCATATGCGGGCTCTGGAATTCTGTATTTTCGATGCCTTGGAAATATGCAGTGAAGAAAATGGGCTATGCATACAGCCACGCCCTTTCTCACATCAAAAGTAGCAAAGAATATTCATAGATGAGCTTCCAAAGTAAGTGACTGACCTCCAGTAAGCACTGGATAAGATTTTAAAAAAACAATAAAGATCTATAGTCATGTAAGGCTCGGAGAATCACAATGTATAGAAACATAATAAAGCTCTCACATGATTGATACGATATTCAAACAACCCACAACAACAAAATTATTTGACCTCCGAATCTCATTTAACATTATTACTTTGGACACATTTAGACAGTATTTGTTAAGGATCAGCTATGTGGGATTGTGTTTGTCGTGTAAAATCACACATACAGAGTCACTATGATTATTAACAGAGACTCGTGTCCAGTCTGTGAGTGTGCTCCATGGCCTGGAAAGCTGTAAAATTAAGACTCTAAATTGTTACTGAATTCTAGGTCAATGATCTCAAAGAGCTGAAGCAACTCCCCAGTCTCCTAAAGCGGGCTCGCTTCGGGCGCTGCACAGGCACAGCTCTGAGATACTGCAGCCCCAGCCTGCTGTGATGAAGCAAGCACCGCCATAAACAGAGTCGTCGTAACACAGCGCGTCGTAAACGCTTTGGTGCAGGGTCTTGCCTTCCATATGAAAAACAAAACGCAACATCTGTGAATTACAATGTATTATATACTAAAGTACAATAAAAAAGAGGCATGCCTGTCACTACTGTGGAGGCTCATTAGCTCTTTCAGATCAATAAAATCTGCTTTCTTTTATTCTGTATGATTGAGTTCATGCAATACACTGTGGAATGCTGGGAAATTATGAGTCAAAATAGAGTCAAAATCATCAGTGATGGATTGGTGAACTTGGGGGTCAAGGTAAAGCAGCAGCAAAGTGCTCCGTGAGGGCTGGTTGTGTAAGGTCAGCAGGCGTCTTCCCTGAGAACTTGGTGGGAAAATATCCCTGGTCCTGTATCCGTCTTTTTCCACCCAGAGAAACACCTCGAGAAAAGGTTGTTGAGGAAGAAAAATTAATATTCACTCCATGGTCTGTCTGAGATTTATAAAGGCTTTCACTAAACCCTGTTTTTGTTTTAATAGATGTAATTCTATCTGCAATTCATCAGAAGCTATACAATGAGATAAATCAGAACAAGGGACAAATCTGTATTCTGTAAGTATTAAGACACTCTATGACTTAGTTAGAAAAGCGGCACGCCAATTAAAATCACAAGCAGAAAAAAGTCTGTGAATAATGCCACATTTTACTCACATTTCTTTTTCAAACTCATTTGTTAAAAGTGGTAGAATTCTTATATATTACTAATGACCCTTCGGGGAAATAGGCATACATAAACCAATTCATTAAAATGATAAAATTCCAAAACTCACTACAAGAAAATATAATAGGAAGTGACTCATAGGAGGTATTTTCTCATGCACAGCGGTTCAGCTTCCTTAAAATATACTTCCTGCCTCTGTTTACACAGTCTCAAAAACAAGATTCGGTGAGCGCGTGACTGTAATGCTTCGATCTGGTCCACTCACCCAGCCCTAGCCCTGCGCTTCCGTGAGTGCCGCTTGGAAACAAATATTCTCTCATTACAGTTCTAGTGCCGCCAGTAAATAATTCTTTTAAAACAAATATTTCAGTGCATAAGAGGAAAATGTGCCACATAATTATTTGCCTGTGTCTTAAGTGAAGTGAATCATTTTGCAATAGGTAATTTTTTAATTTGTAAGTAATATTCAAGGAAATTTGACTAGAGTGTTAATTTTAAATTTAACATATGACTAAATATCTAACATCGGGAAGCTTTCAAATGTTTCCAGTTGAGCGCAAATATATTGAGAACTTACTACAGTGTTAGAATTACATTAGACAAGGCTTGCTACAAAAATTAATACACAAGATCCCTTTAGGAACAGAGCAAACTATTTAAAAAATACCTTTGATGCCTGAGTCATTTTACAGAAATCTGACTGACAAAGAAAAAAATGAGCATAATAATGATGGAAAATCTGTTTACCTAACTCTGCCGATTTTTAATTTGTGTGTGTTTTCTACACCACGTGATACAGCTTATACACACGTGTCATAAATCTAGAATGCTGTATTTTTGAAATATGCAAAAGACAAAATTGTAGACTTCTGGGTTGGGTTTAATGTCCATTTTATGACTCTTTCCATAAACCTTGTTTTCTGAGGTTAAAAGAAAACGCCTCCTATTTCCATCCATTCAAACATCACGAGGTAGAAAATGGACCGTCAGTAGTCTTTAAAGCCAGTAACTCTTTCTTCCCCTGAAGTCTTGCTTGCACACGGCCCAATCTTATTTCAGCCTCCGCGAGCAGCCAAAAAAGCAATAGGCTGGCGAGAACACCGCTGGGAACAGTAATTGAATGAATCACACCTGAGTCCTCACCCAGTTCGGGTCTGGTAAAGAGATGACATTTAAGAACAGCTGTTTCTCCTCTGTGGCTATATTAGCTGCAGTATCTCCTTTTAGCAACATGTACGAGAGTGTTCCAGAGACAATCTCCTGAATTTTTAAGCAGGGTCTGGCTGAGAAACAGTTGCTAAGACTGTCTGTCTGTTTTTTGTTGTTTATTTTTCCTCTTTCCATTACAAGCCCTATTTTTATATACAAATTTGACCACTTTGATCAAGCCCGTCTAAAATATGGCAAACAAATAAGACTTTAAATACATGTTCACTTTCAGTGTTGTTGATGCTAAGAATGGAACTGATTCTAGCTGAGAAAATTCATAACCAAGTTAAACTCACAAACTACAGACTTATTTCCAGGGACTTTCAGTTTACAAACCCAATCTGTATTCACTAATAGGGCCTGGGAACTCGATCCCCTATTGGAAACAAGAAGATATTGGAGCTTTATACCATATGTGCAAAAGAAAATGGTGCATTGTTCCCTTTTATATCCCTTTCTAATTTATCTCCTTTATTAAAGTGTATCTACTACTTTACAAAAGAAAACCAAAGTAAATAGAAATAAAGTTCTGGCAAAAAAAAAATGCTTGCCACAAAGATCCAGTATACCAACTTGTCTACGGAAAACAGAATAGGTCGATCTCAGAACCAGGAAGGAGGAGGCACCGCTGCTTCTTCCAGAAGAGAGGTGGGGGAACTGGAGCATGGGCTGGGTCTAAGGACAGGGGTGCACCTTCCTCCCTTCTGGTTACACGTAGGAATGGGTGAGAATCAAAACACCTCTGTGACCCCTAAATGGAACTTTCATTTTGGAAATCCAACAAGTCAGCTAGCATCAGTTTGCAAGATGAATTGAACCTATAAAGAGCATTACCCTCCTTCTTAAGTACAGACATATGAAAGGGTGCTCAACATTACTAGCCGTCAGAGAGATGCAAATTAAAACCACAACGAAATAGCGCATCACACCTGTTGGAATGCCATCATCAATACATCCACAAACAACAAATACCGGAGATAATGTAGAAAAAAGGGAACCCAAGCTGTGGGTGGGAATGCAGACTGGTACAGTCACTGTGGAAACAGTATGGGATTTCCTCAAAAAACTAAAAATGGAACTGCCTTTTGACTCTGTAATTGCACTGCTGGAATATACCCTAAGAATCCTGAATCACCAATTCTAAAGAACTTATGCACTCCTATGTTCATAGCAGCACTATTTACAATAGCCAAGTGCTGGAAACAGCCCAAGTGCCCATCAGTAAATGCATGGATCAGAAAACTATGGTACATTTATACCATGGAATTCTACGCAGCAGAAAGAAAGAAGGAGCTCCTGCCCTTCTCAGCAGAATGGATGGAACTGGAGAGCATTATGCTAAGTGAAATAAGCCAGGTGGTGAAAGACAAATACCATATGATCTCACCTATAAGAGGAAGCTAATGAGCAAAATAGAACCGGAGGCGTGGCATGGAAACAAGGAACAGACTGACAGTGATCAGAGGGGAGGGGGTGAGAGAGGAAAGAAGGGGAAGGGACTAGTCAAGGAGCCTGCATGAACGAACCATGGCCGTGGGCAACAGGGCAGGGAATGACTGTGGGAGTGGGGGGTGACCTGAGTGGAGGGGGACAGAAGGGGAAAAACTGGGACAACTGTAATAGATAACAATAAAATATTTAATAAAAAAAGAAGGAAAGCTCTAGTTCTATGAAAGAAAGGTTATTGTTCTAATAAGGGATCTTTCTAGGTTAGATATATGGTTACTAGTCTCTATGGCTAATGCATAGGTACTCTCTTCTTCACCCTACATATATTTCTTAGCCTACCCCATAGCTGATATTATTTAAATGGATAGTCATCATCTACATCATCGTCTCCACGTATCACTTTGTTCAGAGGACAACGTAAGCTAAGGGGTGACTTTCTATTTCTTTGCTGCTTTCTATCATGGGTTGAATGCTCCTCATGAAAGTTATGATCTTACCCAGCAGATACCGAGTAGCTGTTAGCAGGTGAGAAAGCGGATTCGGGCCAAGCAGAGACGCCCTCTCCAGGGCCTGAGTTTTCGAAAGATGAGACCCCTTCCTGCCAGGTGCAGGATGAATAAGCTATTTGTCTGCATATTCCTTAGTGGTTTTTAACAGCAGTACATACGCCAAGAAGTTTAGATCTTTTCTGTCACTTGTATGTGGCTTGTGACTTTCGCTAAACAAAACATTTTGATTAAAAATACATTTACATGGTTGTTTCTCATTTTTTTTCAGTCTTCTGCATGTTGTATCTAGCTGACAGAGTCTTCTTCATGGAATAGTAAAGAGTCCGAGAATGTAGCCATGTTTATTGCCTCAATTTTTCCCACCACTGGTCTCACCCAGGTCCCCTTCTTCCCGGGGACCGCAGCCAGGCCTCCCTTTCATGTTCCAGCAACACCAAAGGGCTGAGTTTCCTGCCTTTACCAGGCCACATCTCACCTGTGTGACCTTAATCGGGCTGCCTCCCCTTAACTAAAACATCGTTCCCTCCCCTCCCCCATTCCACTTGATTATCCCTACATATCCTTGGAGATTCCACTCGGTGGCATGTCCTACGAGAAAGCTTCCTTACCCCCAACAGGTCTTACTGTGTACTCTAAGTCCTCAAGTAAACTCGTGGATAGATTCGGAAACCAGTTTTGCCACAGGCTGACTGATGGGAACAAGTTAAGTTCCTGAGGCATCTCATCAACGTTACAAACAAAAGGACATCGAACAAAACACTGTTACGTTGAGGCCGCTGTATTCCGCAATACCGCTTGCTCAGGGATGCATTTCATATCTGTGTCTCCCACGTGACTGTGACCTGCTTGCCTTAGCAACACTCCCTTGGTCAACCCTGTCTTTGAACCCTTTACACAGCATCTGGGGCCGAAACAGGATCAAGGGCATCTGACACCTCGAGGACAAGTTGACAAAAGGAAGAGTTGATAGGTTTACAGTAATGACTACACAGAGGGTTAGAGTTTCTGGGACGGTTAAGAAGGCTACCAGTTCCAGCCCCACATCAGATGATTTTGAAAGCAAACCCGTTTCATATATCTGCGATGCTCACACTTCCCCTTTATCATAATTTTCTTCTGAAATACCGCGGAGAACTGAAGCCGGAATCCGTAAGGACTTCAGCGAATCTCTTACTACATTAAGAGATTGCTTTGTGCTTGATGCTTACATACGAAAACTGCTTTTCTCCTGCCCTCCTCCCCGAAGTCCCTAAAGCATTTCTAGAAAAACCTAGATAAACTTAATTTATCAAAGACACCAAAGGGGATTTTAACATATTAAAAGAAGAGCACAAGCGAAGATTTCTGAAGCATATTCTTTGGAGAAATTATTATTGTATTAGAAACGTAAGACATTTCATAATGAAAGCTTTCCTCTAGAAGTTCAGATTTTTAGATATTCAAAATCATTTTTAAAACCAAAAAGAACACAGCACCCCTCTCATCCGGTGACTGATTAGGACCTACATTATTGCGGATAATCTATCCTTTTTTTCCTGGCCTCTACCTGTGCATGTCTAAGTCTCTAAGAAGCAATTCCACCTTAAACACACACATCATAGCACTAACAGCACGAATAAGAATAACAACAACAATAATAGAAACAGCAGACACTTACCTTGGGCTTGACGTGTGCCAAAAACGGGGTTTGCCTGACACGTATATGACATGGAACACATTCATATATATGTGATATAGACATGATACACACACACATTCATTCAAATTTCAAAAACCAGCCTCACCAGGCAGGTACCAGCGTTTTCTCCCTTTTCATTAAAGAGGACAGGGAGGCACAGAATGCTTCAGGACCCTGCCGCAGGGCACACCCCTGAAAGCTGGCGAGGTGGGACTCGAACCCAGGCAGTCTGGCTGCAGGGTCTGTCTACTGACGCCCCCCCCCCTGTCATTGCTGGAAATGTGTGAATTACAGACACAGAGCACGGTTCAGACCTGCCCTCTACCCTCATCATGGAACTCTGTCATTCCCAGCAAGAATTTGGCTTTAATTAACTTAATTAAGCTGGGCCACAGGCAGGCTTCTCATCAAAACAATGAAATTTTTTAATTTTATGGTCCTGTTGGGAGGGTAGCACGAAACCACGTGTGTCAAGGTTCCGGCACAGTGCCCAGGCACAGTAGGTGGTTAATAAATGCTCATTTAAGATTAAACTTCTAATCGTTTTCCCAACACCACGTGGGGGCTGGAGCCCTGGCCGTTTTACTTGCCCTTCCCTTCAACTTAAAAGGCCACTGGAACTTCTGATGCCAGATAGAGAAACGCACGGAGCGACAGCACACATCCCCTTGCTCTCCAGACGCATTCTCTCACGCTCGGGGTCTTACATATGTCGCACAACAGTCCCCGTACACACAGAATCCGACTGGACACAGAGATGAAAGGACCAGCCCGCAGGTTAACAGGGTGTCCCGCTGGAAGGGAAGCGGGGCACTAACAATCCACAGAGGCGTATGAGATGACAAAAGCTTGCAATGGCATCACAAGTCAAAGCTTTAGAAACTCCACGTTTCGCTCGAGCCCGTTTTCACCAACGGCAACATTCAGGGCACGCGGGCGAGGACCCTGAGGCCGCGCACCCCGCCGGGACGCAGAAGGCGTGAAAGCCACGAGAGAAAATGTTTTGACTCCAGCCGTACGGCACTAATTCTGAGACGTGGGAGGTACATTTCCCATAAAAAAGGAGCCGGAACCGGCTCAACTGCAGGACAATTATGAGCCATGCAACCCACGCGCTCCATTCCCTTTAAAGCCACACAAAACCGAAACTCTCAAGATACAATGGGAGAAATGAGGCGCCGATAGCGTAAGGAAAAGCATTTGGAGCAAAGACAGAAGCACTGGTAACTTACCTTTTCTAACTTTGGACACCTGCTCAGGGTCCAGGGCCGGGGTCGAGTCCAGGGGGGTGGAGTGTAGGGTTCCCCACGAAGGCCAACAGGTGCAGCTGGAGCCTGCAGGGTGCACCTGCTGGATTCCGATGTGTGGGGAGAAGGGCCTGCAGGTCCCCGTCCCCATGGAAGCAAAGGGACAGATGGGTTGCGACACACAGAGCATCCCCAAGGTGGGGGGTACTGACTGCTGGCTGGGTGGCCGCCACTCTTCCCGGAGGAAGCAAGATCTCGCGAGAGCTCAGGAGCTTTACGGGGCTGACCCCGGGAGGCCTAGGACGAGAACCACTCATCCGAAGGGAGTCTGGCTGACACCACCTACCAAGCAAACCTCAGCCCTTGTCGACAGGTCCCCTGGTGCCCCAGTTCTGCGGCGCCTTGTCCTGGGGGCCCAGTCAACTGTAGCAGACAGAACCCTGCCCCAAGGCCCTTGCAGGAGCGGGACAGCCCTAGGCCAGAAGGGTGATGAACTGTGCATCATTCACAGGCTGCAAGTCTGTCACCTTCCAGGCAATGGAAAGCCCCCAGATTCAGCCGCCAGAGTCCAGGGCGCAGCGACCAGAACGCGCCGTGCCACTGTCCCGGGGCCAACTGCTCCTTCCAGCTGCAGCGCAGCGTCTAGGAAATTCACCCAGGAAACCTCGGCCGGCTGTTCCGGGAGCCCTTCTCCTGGAGAGCAGCCCCAGGGCGTTGCTCTCTCCTGACCTCACCGCCTGCCGCCACCCAGCTCCCGGGCACCTGGCCTCCTCACCCTAGCCTCTCTGTTGGAAAGAGTCTCCTCTTCGGAACACAGTTGGGACACCAGCCCCCGGTGGGGCCTCGGCGGGGTGGGTGGAGTGTAGGGTTTCCCAGGAAGGCGAACCGGGCGCAGTCGGAGCCCACAGGGTGCGCTTCGTGGCTTCGGGTGTGTGGAGGGGCGTGGAGACAGGTCCAGGTGGCAGACTGGGGAGAGGCTGGGCGGGGCTGCACCTAGCGGCCAGGGCGGCTCTCCCACCCCTTACCCGAAAGGAGGGACTGCGGGTGGAATGTGATTCACTCTCCGAGACAAAGACGCCCAGGGCTGAAGCAGAAATGAGCCTCCTGGACAGCCTGGGAGGGTGAGGGTCACCAGGGCTCTGGCATACCGTGGAGATCACAAAGGTGTCTGTTAGGACTAGATGCCAGGTCAGTGGATACGGAAAGAGGTAAGGACACTACATCCTTGACCCATCCACCTGCTGGAAAAGGAGAAATGTCTATTCCACGGTCAGTGGCTGAGGTGGACAGAGACCGTGAGATTTCTGAAAAGATACTGACAATCAAGCAAAAGGAGCCCGGACGTGGAAAGCCTCGAAGACGAGATGGGAGGACGATTCTGAGGAAGAGTGTCCCACCTGGGCTGAGCCCCGAGCTGAGTGTTGAAGGCCTTTATCACCCTGGGCACGATCCCAGAGACACAGGGTCCGAGTATTTGCTACATTCGGTAGAAAACATTGGCTTGCGTATCTACTCACCTACATTGGCCCAGGGCAACGACTTCCTCTCGCTCATCTCTCCTTCCCAACACCTTATGCATGGCTGGGCACAGAGTAAGTTCTGAGTAAGTGCTTGATGAATGAATGAAGGGTCATTCAGTAGACATCAAAACTATAGTAACTGTTACAGGAAAATAAGGAACAACCATAACGTTGGTAAGACAGGCTTGCTAATTTGCTTTCTTTTTTCGTAAAATAACAAAGTTTAAATGGGTGCGAATCCATAACAAAGATGCATTGGGCATGAGAGTGCCGTTTTCTCTTTCTGATGAGATTCTTCCTCTCCTTCCCTCCCTTTAAAGGATGCCACAAAAGAACTGAAATCCAAGAAGCCACGGTTTTTTTTTTTTTTAGAAAAGATAAGAGGTGCTTTTAGCCAGGTAGACTTTTTAGGGGATTAAGGGTAAGTGTATGGTTGAAGATGTGATTTGTCTTGATGTCCAGCCACAAGAAGGTTACCCTACTTGGTATCTTGAATGCGGTATAAACAGTCATCATCCTCCCAGCTGAAATGAAACTTAGATCTAATTAGCTAAAAAGTCAGAATGAAAATAAAGAAGTAAAGATGAACAATTCCAAGCTCTGGCAGCTCAGCTTACTCCCTCTGCTAAGAGCGTTACCACTTGTTATTCTGGAATTGCATTCAACATGTTTTTATCTGCAGAAGCCCTGAATTCTTTGCTACAGACCAAATATTCTGATTGGCTTCTCCTTGCTTCTTTACACTGATTTAAATATAAAACCATGGAGTCTTTATGAGGAGGTAGCCTGATTTGGGAGACAAATTCCCAGAATGACCAGCATACAGAATACTTTGCCCAGTGCCAAGAACAGCAGGGACATATAGGAATCCTTAATCTATATTTGTGCTATTTTCTATCATTTGATTTCTAATAGGGGAGCCATTTCTCGCTGAAGAAACAAAACTCTATTTCAGATCCTTCCTTCCTCTAATGGGGAATCATGAAGTGTTACAGCTGGACATGACTTTTGACAACATTCATTCAACTCATGCACCCCAGCACATGGTGCTCACGGGACAGGTCAGAGGAAGATGGAGATGGAGTGTCCCCGACAACAGGGAACATCCAGCCAGTTGTCTCCAGCCTCACGAGGTCTCATCAGTTCCTGACGCTGGGTGACACAGATATCATCACCTTTTGTGCCAAGACGTCGCCAGGTTGGGAACCACCGCCTTGGAGATCACATGATCCAACAAACTCAAAAAGAAATGCTCCCTACAACCATTCCAGCACGGGCTGATTTGAGCTTGGTTTGCGTGTTTTCCGTGACAGATTTCCCAACACTTCCTGAAACGACAGCCCTTGCTGAAAGATCTTCCAGGGGAGCAGGTTGAAAGGACCCCCTTTTAACTTCTGTGAATTGATGCAAATGCTGGCACTTGAAGCCACAGTGAATGCAACTTCACATAACAGGGCGGAATCCTGAGATACAGACATCACATCCTTCTTCAGTTCTCGGTTCTGCAGGACGTAACATTATCAATTCCCTCCAATGTTTCTAACATGGCAAGGCTCAAGAACCTTCCACAGTTTAGCAATAATCTCATTTACATGAAAATGATCCTTTTTAAAATGCAGGATCTAGTACTGAATGCCAGATGTAATGGGGTCAAAGCTTATTAAAATGTATCTGTTATTTCCTCAATTATTATTTAATCAAGAATAGACAGGTCTTTTTTTCTTAGCAGCTTCATTGTATTTTTTGTTTGCATTGAATGTGTGGTCAATGAAAAACCTCAGGATATTTTATATAAAATTGCTATAGAATCAAATCATATCTTCATGCTGTACTTACTCCTTTTGTTGTTTATAGATACATGGAACAGACTGACAGCTGTCAGAGGGGAGGGGGAAGGGGGTGAAAGAAGGGGAAGGGATTAGCCAGAGAGAACATCCGTGCACAACCCACAGACACACGACAGTGTGGTGGTGGCCAGGGGGACAGGGGTACAAACTGGGGGGGAGGTGCGCAAGGGGGGATGGGAAATGGGGACATCTATAATAGTGTAAACAATAAAAATAAAATAAAATAAATTATTTTTATAGAAATTTTAGGTTCACAGCCAAACTGAGCAGAGTGCAGAGTTCCCGTACAGCCTCTCTCTCTCAACACAGGACAGCCCCCTTCATGACCGACACCCCCACACCAGAGCAGAGTGTTTGTTACAAGGAGGAACCGCCGTCAACGCTGCATTGGCACCCAAAGCCCGCAGTGTACTTCAGGCTCGCTCCTGATGTCCGTTGTACTTTCGGAGTTTTGACCTGTGTTTAGTGACATGTACCCACCATTATTACCCTGTTGCATGAAATTGTCTCACTGCCCTGAAGATCCTCTGTGCCCCACCTGTCCGTCCCTCCCCCAGCCCTAACCACTGGCCACCACTCATCTCTCCACTGTCTCCACGGTTTTGCTTTTCTAGAACGTCACAGAGCTGGAATCGTACAGCATGCACTCTTCAGACTGACTTCTTTCCCTTCACAGTACACACTTAAAGCTCTTGCATGTCCTTGTTCTCCCCTGTCGCGACCAGGGAAGTTTATTCCAGGTGTTCAGGCAAGGCTGATTCAATATTTGCAAAATGAATGCGAGCCACAAGCTAAAAAAGAAAATTCACCTCATCATGTCAATTGATACATTAAAAGCACTTGACAGAATTCATTACTCATTCGTGGCTAAAAAAAAAAAACCCTAGGAAAAATTGGAGTAAAAGGGCTCTCCCTCTTGATGAAAAGCACCTACAAAAAAGACCTCAGGCTTCCATCATGCGTAACAGTCAGAGGCTGAGCTCTTTGCCCTCAGACCAGGAGATGACAAGGATGTCCTTTTGCCACTTCTATCCAGTATTGTGCTGGAGACTCTAACCAGGGACACTGCCCAGCTGAATTCCACCCCCCCAGCTATATTGAGGTATATTGATAAATAAAATTGTACATGTGTAAGGTATACAATGTGATCATTTGACATATATATATTAAAATAATTACCACAATCAGGTTGATGAACACATCTGTCCCCACAAAAGTTACCGTGTGTGTGTGAGGAGAACACGAAATCTAGTCTCTTAGCAGATTTCAAGTATTCAATGCATTATTATTGACTATGAGCCTTTGACGACTTTGAAGGTGAATGAGACATTTTTCTGGATTTAAATACCTTCCATGCCAAGACGTTGCTTTTGACTCGAGATTTTATTGTTCTTGGGGGTGGGGGCAGGTGCTCCCTTTACTCCGCGAGGCACTCTGTTAGGTACTGGGAATGTAGCAATGACTGAGACACAGCCTTTTCCCTAAAAAACTCAGTTTTTGGAAGAAAAATTTAAAAGCAAATAGAATAAACTCTAAGATATGCACCAAGTGCAGCGAAGGCACTGAGGAGGTAAGAATCCATTGAACTTGGTGAACCAAGAAAGCTTTCTAAAATAGCTATTGTCAGGGCTTGGCGGATCTGTAATAATCACACATCTAGGCAGCCCTTATCCACGAGCACTTTGATATATATTCCATTTCTCCTTAAGAAAAAAATTCTCTGAGTTTTATATTGTCATTATTATTATTGCACTAACTTAAGTGATGCGACAAGGCCACTGAGGACGTGAAACGCCAGGACTACAGCTCATCTCCGGAGGGGCAGTGAAGCTTGGAAGGAGAGAGGGCTTTGCGATCGGAGCGCCCTGTCTCTGAAACACAGCCGTGCCGCTGCCAGGTGAGAACATTTCTGACCCTTTCTGAGCCCTGGCTTCCTGGCCCGCAGCCTTAGCCTAGCCTCGCGTCGGGGTGGCTGTGCGCTTTATGTGAGTGAGAAACACACGTGTCCGACGCTGTGCTTAGGAGAGTGGGCACTCGGCCAGCCAGGGTTTGGTTTTCTCGACCTGAGGCTGGGGTAGGGTGATGACACGGTAAATTGATGTTCCGGAAAAATAACCAAGGCGGCAATGCGGAGGGTGGACTCAAATATCAAGAAGCCCAAGAAATGTGAGATAGTCACAAGGGCTTTGCAGTAGTTTAGCCAAAAGATAATGAACTTGGAACTAGGGCAATAGCAGTTGGGATACAAAGAGGGAAGGGTTATGAGAAACATTCCAAAGTACAAGTGCCTTGCTGACGGGGACTGTCGGGAGTGGGGAGGAAGGTAGGGTCACCCAAAAACCAATACTTTGGGAAAGTGGTTTATGGTGCTGCCAGGACCTGAGACAGGGAACCCAGGTGGGCGAGATGGTTTGAAGGCGGGTGGTTTCTTCCTTTAGACAGGTTGGTTTAGGAATGCTTGTTGAGAAGAGATGCAGGCAGTTGGAGAGAAATGTCTAGAGCTCAAGAAGGATGCCAGGATTGTTTGTTTAGATTTTAAAGTCAAGACATATATGAGACTTGAAGGCATGTTGAAAAGTGGGATCGACCTGGCGCCACCTATAGGCCGTTGCAGGAAAAGACCACGATGAGAAACCTAAGAAGTAATAATAGGTACGGGACAAGCTACGAGGTGGGGTGGAAGAAACCCAGAAAAAGCCCAAATATGGCTAGTCAGATATTTGGAAGAAAAGTGAAAGAAGTGGACGAGGCCTAGAAACCAAGAGAAGGGAGACTTCAGAGGGAGGCTCCACACATAAGTGACCACAGAAAAGACCAAAAACACTGGGACTAGTGGGAGGTCGCCCCTCAAGTACGACAGCATCCGTGGATTCGATGGGAAGAGGTTTCTCGGGCTGAAAAAGGAGGTGAGGAGTTTACAGAAGATAATAAGCACAAGCCACAACACAGACGTAGGAAATAACAAGGTGTGTTCCGTGAATATTAAGGGGCCCATCTCTGGCTTATCTCATTTTTGTGCAAATTAGAAAAACGCACCCCATTGAGCAGACACCACCCCTAAAGCTTTGAGCTAGATGGGAGTGCAGGCCGATTCTCAGCTCCCTTATCCTTCCTGCTTTTGAACACTTCTGGGTGAACAGTCCCATTTAGTTGAAATGCAGCATACAGAAAGCACAGCCCTCAGGCATAAATAAGGAAAGACGTCTTATAGAGCACACTGGAAGAGTCTTGAAAGATGCTTGAGACTCTTGTGCTCACTCAGTGGGTCAGTGGGGAACCACCCTTGTCTGCGAGGATCACTTTAAGAAGATAAGGTGGGCGTGGGGGAACTCCTCAGGTAGCACTCCTAGTTGTGTGGCTTTGTGCAAAGAATCAGTTTTCCTTCGGTCTGATTTCAGACATTTTTAATGAAGTCTAGAAAATAGCAGGGAGGGGGTGTCAGAGAAAGCACAGAGTTTGTCTGTGGAGCGTTGGTTTCCAAAAGTAACAAGATTTCGTTTCTGCAGGCGCAGACTGGACAGACACAGAGAAAGGCAGTCTCGGCTCTGCTTGGCGGTGTGCGTTAGGGTCCTGCTTTCTGGACTCCCTGAGGAACGTAAACGCTTTGAATGACTGTCGTGGCCTCTGCCTTGGGCCTTCCTCACGATCCCTGCAGCTGGGAGAAGAGCTGAGTCCCGGACAAGTGAACCTTGAAAAACCAAAAAGGTCAGTCAACCCAACTATCGGCTTCACACGCATTTTCTCTCCCACTGATGCCATAAAAAGCTTATAAAATGACTACTGTCCAACTTGCAATTACTCGATTTTTTTCCTACAGCTGTCAATCTGGGGATGAATCCACAAAGGCGAGATAAAGGAGAAAAATAGCAGAGGAATGAGGACATACCAGGGAAGAGAAGAGAGAGACGAGTTAGAATCCGTTCAGCATTAGAGAGTGTCCCCGGCACACCTTGCTGCAGGTGACCAACGTGGGACACGTTATCAAACCCTCCTAGCCACCCGTCACGGATGTCACCTTCGACAGGTTAGAAACCGGAACCCCTCAGAGACTGGCCTCGTCCAATAATGCTAATGGCGACGGATCCAAAATCAGGGATGAAGAGGAAATCGTAAGAGCAGCCAGAGAAAAAGGACATGTGACCAGAGAGGACCAGGCCTGGGGATTCTTTCATTGTCCCCAGCAGAAACAATACGAGCCAGAACACAGTGAGGCCACGTTTCAAAGGACTGGGGGTAAAATTGTTTCAGTCTTTAGTTCTGCACCCAGTGAGTATACTGGGAACAAAGGAAAGCAAACAAAAATGTTTTCAGACATTCAAAAGCTGAAAGAATTCACCACCAGCTGACCTAAACTACAAGAATTGTTAAAGAAAGCATTTTAGGGAAGACAAAAACCATCCTCCATGCTTTTATGAATGCGCAATTTCAACATATTAAGAAACAGCACACTTCCTAATGGTGTGATGTGGGCCAAGCAGCAACATTTTTGTGCTTCTGCGTTCTACTAATTGGAGAGAGTGATGGTATGTATCTTACAGAGCGGTTGTGAAGATTAAATTGTGATGAGTGTGTGTGCACGTGCTCAGCCAGAAAAATGACGGGCATAATATCACTATGACTGTTTGCTCTTATTTATGGTTATGTATATCTGTCGTAAAAGAGAAAAACATGACGAGGAGGGTATACACGGGGCAACCAATAAAAAGAATCAGAGGAAAAGAGCAGAAGACAGCGGAGATGAAACGGCCCAGTGGCTAAGCACGTGATGCGTAGGGCAACGGAGCCAACCTGCCTTTCCCAGCCCCGCGACAGAGAGAGGAGAGTTCCGACAAGAGGAGAGCAGAGATGCTATTCCCCCTCCACGTGAGGAAGAGACTAAGGAAAGAATCCACCGCGGACCGATGAGGACCGGGCCCCTCCTGGGTATGGCTGGGTGCGGAATGGAGCCTTGAGCATTGCTTACAGGTTTAGGCACAAACTAATGCCAGAAAGAAGTTCCTAATGTTCCCATCTGTGAATGAGCTTCAGGGTCCCAGGGTCCCTTTGAAATTATACATAAAAATGGACTATATAGAAATATGGTGTTTGTGAGTGTGTGCATGCATGCACAGGTGTGTTCAGGGAGAGGCCCCGTGGTCTTCATCAGATTGTCAGAGTAAAGACCTTGACCCCCAAAATGATATGAATCACTGAGACAAGATAAAGACAACTAGAACTAGGAAGTGGGATCATTAGGTTGCTTGATTCTAAAAACGAGTTCTCTGCTCTAAAGTCCTGGGATTGTTGTCAGTCCCTGGGATTATCAAACCAATTAAAATACATTAAAGATTGAGGCAGACACCAGACTGTAATTTATTAACTGACCAAGAGAAACATAGTTGCTATAAAACCTGAACTTCAGAGAAGGCACCCACAACATGCTTTCTCTTATAATCCAATTTTAAAAGGAAGCTATTATAACCCCAAGCAGGCAGAATTAGAACTTAAAGCATTTAAGTGGTCTTAATAACAATTCTCCAAATAAGACAACTTCAGGAGTCTTACTCACTATTAGGATAGTCCTGGCAAGCGGAAGAGAAGACATGAATTATTGTGACCCTAGGGACAGGCTCTTTTCTCTGGATGAAGGTAGATGCTCCTTGATCAAAGCCCTTCACGAGCTCCACGTTTTTTATGTTATCTAGATTATTTTCTACTACTACCTTTTTTCTTTATCTCTGTTAACATTGTATGTGTTACTGCTTGAAATTGCTAACACATCATGGAAATGCAAAAAAAACTCCTGGTTTTATAATGCAACTATAAAAGTGCAATGCTATTCCTTTTATCCTCAAGGTCTAAAAGAATTCTCACATAAATTCAAGTACCAATCATAACAATAAACTTATTATTGCCAGACAAAAAATATTTTCCAATTGTTACAACTGATTTTTAGTAGTATATAATACTTACAGACTAAGTCCTTGACAGTCTGACCCATCCAATGTCCCTCCATGTCCTCCTTCCCCTCCCCCCTCACTGTGTGCCCCAGAGGAAGGAGAAACTAGGTGTGCATCAGGTGTGTGCACACACACACAAATAGGTTCAAGTATAAGGTCTTTGAGGTCAGGATTGCCACGGTCTTGCCAGCTCCTTCTGGGACTACACACCTATAAGAGGCAACCAGTGAATCTTACCACTAACTCACAGTGGATCTTAAACAAAGAGAAGAACCGTGTCCTACAAGAAATGGTAAAGAGGTAAACGATTATACAAAACAGTGTTAGAAGAGAAATGGAAAGAGTGCTATAGGAGGGCCTATATTTATGCATTCAATGCATATTTATGGACAGATGCTGCAGTCAGTATCGGGAGCATCATAGTAAAAAAAAGACAGGCAAAGTACCTGCTCTGATGAACTTAGTCTGATCAGATTTAAAATAATCAGGCATTTAGAACAGAGCGTAAGTACGATGGTAGATGTATTAGAATTCTGCAGAATTAGAAAGAGTTTTTATGAAACTGAAAAGACAGAGGGTAGAGGCGGAGAATAAGGCAGCCCTGAGGCATGAAGGAGCCCAGTGTTCTGGGGAACCGAGGGAATGTTGAGAGAGGCGGAACACGGAGAGCAAAGGAAAGTACGCGTAAACGTATAAAGTCCTATCATAAAGGAATTCCCATGCCAAACTCGGAAATTTGCATTGTTTTCAATGTCAGTAGTGTCCAACAGAGGTTTCTAATCAGGAATGACTGTGTGTTCTAGAAACATCATTTACAGTAAGCTGGAGGACAGGCTGGAGTGAATTGAAATTCGTAGCCTATTAAGATTCTGTTGCAGTAACCCAAGAGAGAGGTAATGAAAGCTTTATTGAACTGGTGACAAAAGGATATGGAGAAAAGGGCCAAATGGAGCCACATTTCTTATGAGAATCGTCACATTTCCTCCCCAGAAAGAGTGGGAGGAGGGAGAGGAGAAGCGAGAGAACAATAAACAAGGCAAAAGGCGACGCTGTTATTGAAGAGCACGGGAGACTGAGACGTTCTGGATGTCCGGGAACGGAACTGGGCCAGGCTGAGATGTCGAAGCCACGAGCCTGTGTCTCTCCTGCACTCAGCTCTGGTGCAGACGCTGGACACCGCCCCATGCAGAGTTGGAGCAGCCCAGCAAATAGGCAAGGCGGGGGCAAGAGTTCGCTTCTTATTCCAAAATCGAATTTGGAAATACGCAGTACAAAGTTTTTGATGGAAAAGCTTTTGAATTTTGAGATCCTGAATTTGGAGGCTCAGAGCAAGCCAGGTGAAGGATGGAACGTTTAATCCTCGAATAACAAACACAGAAAAACTTGAGCTCAGTCAGAGCCAATCTTTGCACCTACCAGAGAGGAAGTATGATTTTTCTGGGGCCACTGAAGAAGAAAATGGTCAGCCAAGAAACTATAGTTGCATGCCCATGTGAGACTCAAAGCAGTATACCCCCTACCTCTACCCCATATTGAAACCTTGGAGAGGGAGTGAAGTGAGGACAATCCATCACCCAGAGGGGGCACTGATGAGCCAGGAGGATCCAAAGAGCCAGGCCAGGTTGGCTTAGCATTAGCCGAATACAAATGAAGGCATCAACCTTCCATGTCTCGGGATTGGCAGGAAAGAGCCTCTGAAAATTTCCGTGTCTTCATTGGGAAAGTCTTGGAAGTCGATGACGAAGGGCCAAGCAATCTGTTTTGTGTTCCAAACAGCTGGAGCGTGATCTGGTGAGTCCTGGAGACCAAACAGAGACGCAGCCATCTCAGCAGCAGCCCACAAGGACAGACTCTGATGACCTTGAACCACTGTGAATGAGGCTGCCAAGCAGACGCCAGAGAGAATAGGCACAGATCAGACAAAGCCCGCCACCCGCTCCCACCCGATACGCCTATTTAGGATACTGGAGCAATCAGGCGATCCTACTTGACTCTGGATCAGCTGAAACCAATCTGGGATTTTCTGCCACTAGACAGAAAATTTGTTATAGAAAAATAAAGCCATGTTTTTGCTCGTAGAATTTCAGTGAGTAATGGAAATGTGGAACGTGCCTAAGAAGAAAAGTCTGGAACACAGATCCCACTTTGGGAGCCATTCTCGGACAGATGGTACGTTGAAGTCACGGGAGTGGATGAGAAAGGGTAAGGACAGAACTCTCGGTGCAGTGGCATCCAGGGGACAAGCAGAGAAGCACACAAAAATAGAGACAAAAAGGCTCTCTTTTCTGCTCATTCACTCAGAGACGAGCAGAAAGGGAAAATGGTAGAAGAGAGGGCAAGAAGTCCAAGGTCGCTGGAATCAGGCTACTGTTGACCTAATCAAGAGAACTTCACGAAAACCATAGAGGCAGAAGCCAGATGCAGTAGGTTCAGAAGAGGATGGGGAACTTGAGGAAGTGAAGGCGGTGGGTACAGGCCGTGTTTAAGAACAGTGCAGAAAGGAAGGAGGGAGATGGGGAAGAACTCAGGAGGTGATGTTCAGTGAATGGTTGGATTGACGGTTGACCTCTGTTTTCATCCTGAAAACCTGTTTTTGTTTTATTTTGTTTTAGAGATAAGGAGAGGAAGTAGTATTGAAGATGGAAAGGGAGAGAAAAACAGATAAGAGAGGACTGAGTGGTGTATGGGAGTAGTTGTGAGAATGTCAGATAATACAAAGTGAAAAAGGGCTTGGTCTTGGAACGGAGCGACTCGAAGGGACAAGTGTGTGAGGTGGGAGAGCGTGCTGGAATAGCAGTGAGGACGCGAACGCAGTGAATCTCACTCTATGTTTCCTGGGAGGAGGACGAGGAGTTGTCAGCTGGGGCAGGAGAGGATGAGAGGAAAGGAGGACCCAAGGACTCGAGAATCCAAGCCTAACTAGGAACAACTCGAGGACTGCAAAGAAACCTTAAAACCTGAGAGCCACCTTTCAACACAGAGCTTTCTACGGCAAAAGGTATCAGTCACAACAGGTACAAAGGAAACTAAGTCACAGTCCCCACGGCCAGGTTGCCAGGTGGAAGAAACAAGGAAATAAACCATTGAAAGTCACTGTTGAGTCTGGCAGAGGAGGGGCGCACGAGGACATGACACTCTATCTAGGATTCGAGGGAGGAAGTTTTATAAAAAGGAAGCAAGGAAAGGGTGGTTTCCAATTATAAACACAGCACAAGGAAATCACAGAATTATAAGAAGAGGTGGAAGCTGCAGGATACGGTGTGAATCTGACGTGATGCTGGAACAGGGTGAGGAGAGAGGAAGGTTGAAGATTATAGTCTAGAAAGGCAAGATTAGAGATTGTGGCAACATATTTCTGAAGTTTCTTCCAGATTTTCTTCGGTGAATTGTGATTTTAATTGCGCAGGAGAACCGAGGACAGGAGGGCTCACGGTTCTCATGAACCAGTATTGTTTTTAGTCCGATAGTAAAGTACGTTCAAAGGGAGAGATAAAAACATTCTACCACCGTGGTGCACATAGTCACTTAACTCTTCAGGGCTGCATATCAATAGCTAGATAGATATCGATAGCCAGAACGTCATAGATACACACACACACACACATAAATACAGGTACATAGATATGTAGATTGCACAGATGATAGAAAGATAAATAACACTGAAAGATATATTTTCTGAAACTTCTGAAGTTTGTTGGTTTCCTCTTCGGAAATTGTAGTTAAGGCCATATTGCAGCCCTGGCCAGGTAGCTCAGTTGGTTAGAGCGTCATCCCGATATGCCAAGATCGAGGGTTCAATCCCTAGTCAGGGCACATACAAGAAGCAACCAATGAATGCGTAAATCAGTAGAACAACAAACTTCTCTCTCTCTCTCTCCCCACCCCCTTCCCCTCTATCCTCAAATTAATTTAAAAAATAATAAAAGACCGTGCTGCAGGGTCATCAGTTGAAAAGCGACCGTGTTTCCTCTGGCTACGACAGGGCAGGTATTTATGTTGATTTGTGGGTGAAGACCCACCAGAGGGCGGGGGCGGCCTGTGTCAGGTGTGTTGACAGTAGTTTGAGAACCACAATGCGCTGAGTGACACCCCTTCCCCAGCGCATCCCCGGAGCGATAGGATGACGAAGGACTGTTAAGAACACCATGTGTGACAAGAGTGGAAATATTCGAGGGAGGAGTTCTCTGAAGCACTCTGGGTAGCCTGGCGGGGTCTAACCAGTGGGCTTCCCTGTCCGGAAATTACACTGTAACCCTCATTGGGCCGGTCTCTTCTGCAACATCAGATCATTCTACCCTTTTCTAGTCAGAAAAAGTAAAGTACCACTTCTATCTTGGTTTTTCTTTCTTTTCACTTCAGAAAATGTGAAGTTTCCTAAATCACTACACAGATTTATACCTTCTACCACGCAAGGACGTCTAAAAGTCTTTCAACCAAAAGCAAGATTATTTCTTCCGCAATTAAAGCGGAAACACTTTGAGACAACTCGCATTTATTGAGCACCTGTTACGTGGCAGTGACTTTCTTGCTTTTGGGGGTTTAGCTCATTTAACCAAAACCTCAAACCTCAGACAGATAAGCTGCTAGTAGTCCATTTTACACACAAGGAAACTGAGGCAGAGAGAGGATCAGTTACAAGCCCAGCACGGCCACGCTGTGAGTGGGGGACCTAAGATTTGCATCTAGACAGTCTGATGCTTGAATCTCTGCCACGCGTATTCACAGGGAGCTTTCCCTGAGCTTTTGCTGGTGGACCAGAGAAAATACACCTGACAGGGAGGGAGGAGACACAGAGTCTGAACAGAAGACTAGCAAACGCCGGGGAAGGAGCAAATGACACAGCAAAAAGAGGCTAGAGGCATCACATCACCACCTCAGTGAAGTCACGGTTTTGTCCTGGGCACAGGGTCTCCTTGGAGTCGCTCTGGTGCGTCTTCGCCCCCCAGGCTGTGTTCATGGAGGCAGGATGTCTAAGACCACCAGGATCTTCCCTCAGGGTCTTCCCTCAGCATTCCTTCCCAGCAGCTCTGAGCAAGCTCTACTGCCTTTTAGGCTAACAAAAAGCATCCTCGACGGATAATTTATTGTTAGTCTGCAACATAATCCATTTTAGAAAGTGCTAAATAAGTGTGGGGTAATCATTTTTTATAAATGTTCTGTTATCTCTGTTAAAGGCTGTAGTTAGAGCCAATGAACATTTATTATACCCGACAACTCCACACATGTAAATTTTAAGTGCTAAAAAATGTCCTATTTTTTTCAAAGGTTAATGCCAGGCTGTTGACAAATGCTTTATCAGAAATACGCTATGCATGGATTAAAGAACACTCGATTTTCATGTCAACAAAGCAGAGCTATTGAAAGCTGGATTCTAATGAGCTTCACAGTTTTCCTAAGTGGTTTACAAATATTGGAGCTGTGTAAGTCAGTGTCAGACCCTTACTAGGTTCGCATCGCATGACCCAGGAACCTCCTTTCTTAGGAAAAAAGAACAGAAGATCATCAGGGAGGAGACTAGGAGCCAAGTACATCCTTGGCAGGTCTCTGGACCCGGTAAGACAAACCTGGTATGAAGCAGTGTTGAGAAAGTCTCATTACTACTCTGCATTGATAATATGTTCTAGAATCAGGTGAGCTGGCCAGAAATTTAAATATCGGGTGGACCAAAAAGTCCATTTGGTTTTTTCTGTAAGATGGCTCTAGTAGCACTTAGTTACCTTTAACTTCATGTGAAACAATTTTGTTAGATTGTATTGTGACAGCTGTCATATTGGTGTGCATTTTTTAAAAAATTATCAAGAATGATGAATTTTTGTGTAGCCATTTTAATAATGAAGATGGAAAAATATACAACATTTTTGACATATTGTGCTTTATTATTTCAAGAAAGGTAAAAAGGCAACTGAAACACAAAATAAAAGATGTGTGCAGTGTATGGAGAAGGTGCTGTGACTGATCGAACGTGTCAAAAGTGGTTTGTGAAGTTTCATGCTTGCAAAGTTTCATGCTGGAGATTTCTTGCTGGATGATGCTCCACGGTCAGGTACACCAGCTGAAGTTGATAGTGATCAAATCGAGACATTAATTAACAACAATCAACGTTATAGCACATGGGAGATAGCTGACATACTCAAAATATCCAGATCAATAAAGTTTTTGTTGAAAATGAAAAATGTGTCTGATTTTACAGAAGAAACCAAATGGACTTTCTGGCCATCTCCATATACAGTATTAAACATCCCACCAAATCTGCCCGTTCTAGGTGCATTCACCAGTAACTAGCCCACTGAGCAGGGAATCGTGAATGTGATTCCACGTCCACAGACTATACCCCGCTATGGCTCAATTTCCTTCTGTCCCAAGCCACTTTGAAATATTCCCCTTAGGTGACAACAAAACCCAGTCAGAGGTTGTTGTTATGATTATTTCTTAATGACTCCATCTTGCACATGTCCTACTAAGTCTAAATCAGCAGAATTAGGGCTATATAACCAGAGCATCACTTCTTGTCCACGTGTTCATTCGACAGTCATCTAACGGGTGCAAGACCCTGCTTTACGGTATGCACAAGCGTGAGCAGGATACAACCCCTGAACGCATGAGTTTTATATTCTAGAAGGAGGAGGCAGACAGCCATCCCATATACACAAATGATAAAACTTCAGAGGCAAACACGATAGGGTCATAAGGAAACATTGCAAGTCACCAATCCTATAGTAGAGACCTCTCTGAGAAGCTGGCATTTTGACTGGGACCCGAATGGTGAAACAGTTTGACACCTAAAGTTGAAGAGGGTTCCAGGGACAGATAATTGCAATTGCAAACGTTCTGAGAAAGCTAACACCTGACCTCTCCAGAAGCTTTGAGGGACAGGTAGGAACTGGGGACTATATGACAATGACAGGAGAAAGTCCTGGGAGGGTTCTACAAAAAGGAATGATAAGAATTTGACACACATTTTAGGAAAATCTTTTTGGCCGCTGATTGGAAAAAGGTCTTGGGGTTTGCAGTGGAAACAAGAACGGTGAATGAAAGATCAGTTAGGAGATGTCGGAGGTAATAAAAGTGAGAGTTGATGGGAACTTCACCAGTGCAGTGTTGAGAAGTGATCAGATCTGGGAAATCATTCAAGAGAGCACCAATAAGACCTCTTGATGGATCATGTATGGGATGTTACAGAAACTGTATCCTATAGCATTAGCAGCTGCCCAGGCCATAAAGGACTCACTGAGCTGGTCACCGAGCTACTTCTAGCGAGAAAAAATTATGTAGCCATGGATGGAATAGAGGAACGTAGTGATGTGAGTTTTCTTCTTGTTTTGTATTGCAAAGAGTTAAGAAAAAGTACACTCAACTTCTCTGTAGCTTAGAAAATTTTTTTAAAGATGAAAGGAAAAAAAGCATGATCAAATAAATAGAACATCAAAAATTAACACTGAGAGCCAAAGCAGAGGGTTCCAAAGAAGCCATTGTCTTTCTGATTTTCTCTTATTCAAAACAAGTACTGTGCAAAACACATGCTTCTTACACAATCATTCACATCAAACGATGTAGATGTCTTCATGCACATCTAGGGAGGTGAATGGAAGGATGGTCAAAAACATCAGCGACCATATTGCTAGCTAGCAGATGTCCGGTGATTTCCATTTTCCACTTACGCTCTTTTCTATTGTTTGAAATCTTTATAAGGCCCATATGTCAGGAAAAAAAGTTATACTTAGAGACCCCTATATGAGCTAAGGGGAGGTCAGTTTGTATGAGAGATAGCTTTCAAACGCTTCCAAAATGAAATTTACTGGAAATTTTCATCCGCTTCATCTTGTAGCATTAAATGCAAATGCAACCCCCCCCCACCACCAAGCATATATGGGAAAATATTTGATTCTCCATGTCTAATTCCTCACTGATTTCATCATAAAAACTAATCTCTAGATTCTTAGCTGGTAAAAATGATCTATCTTCATTTTCTCTTGAGCTTTTTGCTCTAGCCGTTGAATTCCTATTCTTCTTTGTACACAACGCATGTAGCTGTTGAAAATGGATTTTAAAATTAGCCATTTTCAGAGAAGCATTTGACTTACACCAGGATGTGAGAAGGTCACAGCTTGTCAAACATGCCAACTACTGTTAATATTTTATTGATTCTAGAGAAAATCATTTTCAGCTGTGCTAAGCGCGTACCTTATTGTGTTTCCAAAACCCAGACAGAGCAGTTGAGAGCAGGGTACCATCATCCTGGTCCCCAACAGAATTACTTTCACTTAATTGCACTTTGGTGGACGGTCATCAATCAATGTCAAAGGTGATTATATGAAACAGTTCTCTCAAATTCACAGCTACATCCATTTTCAGGATTGGTGACCGAGGTTCTTTTTTATATCATCAGCAGTCCTTCTCATGAAATACTTCCCAGGAGAGATTTCTGTCTGACCAGAATATTAACATTGCCTGCTAATTGCACTTTTGCGGCGTAAATGATTCTTTTCTTACAATTGCTATGAATCCTGTGACTCAAGGACTTTCCTTTCCGCTTAAGCTGTTAAAATTCCAATATATTTTGGGTTGAAAAATACTTAAACAGGTCATTACTGTCTGCATGTTGACATTTTTTCTGATTTTTTTGTCCCGGGCTTTATAGATTCACTGCTACATTCATTTTATGTAACTTTATAAACTTCTGGGGAAAACTCCATATTGGACAGATTACTTGACCTCCCTGAGTCTCAGTTTCTCCATCCTGGAACTTGAAAGTTGGATTACAAAATACCCAAATTTCTTTCCTTCCATAATTGTGAATATACAGATAGAAAAAATATGCACCTCAGGTTCCCAGATAGAGAAAAGATATTTTTACCCCTCAAATCCCAGTACAGAAGCAGCTGCCTACTCTGCCTACATATAACACCAGCTCTGCCTTCGGGGAATAGAAAATCCAATTCCTACTCTATCCTGGTGAGTTGCAAAGTCACACTCATTAGAACTGGACTCTCCAAGAAATATCTTGGAGTTCTTGGCCCTTCTAAGCTTATTTGAGGCGCTGTAGCTCTCCGGCAGTTGGCAGCCTACGCATCGGTCACTCCGTTCACAACTGAACCCCCACAATGGATACGGAAAACAGCACGGTGGCAGCAGTCAGAAAGTTCGGGGGAGCACTTCGTGTTGGCCTGAACCATGGCCAGCTGCCTCTGTTCTCCACCTTGTGAACCCAGAAAATCACGAAGTCGCCTTGTCCCCCGACCCGACACCAGCTCCCATCATGCCGAGCTACTCCAAGCACAAAACAAACACACCGGAGATGCAAACGAGCGAAACGTTGAAGGAAACCCCGCTCTGTAAACCCACCGGGAGCTGTGAAGGACCGCGGTATTTGTTAAAGCTGCTTTGAGCTGTGCCTATGCCAGCAGCTCCTGCCGAGTCTGGCGGTGAGCACTGGCCATATTTCACCATCGTGTATCTTCCCCTTGGGGTTTTTTAAGTGATTTGCAGACTGAAAACTGCTGGGCAAGACTGCTTCTGAGCCTCTCCTAGCCCTGCAGAGTAGGAACTGAGAGACTGCAGGCCTGTGGCCGCAAGGACTGCGTCCTCCTCGCTCCGTGGTCTTTTTTGGAGAGGGGCTGTTACCTCGGACGTCCCTGGGCTTTTTCCCCGCGCCTGGTTTAAGGAGAACCTATCACACCGGACGCTGTGGGATCTCTGCCCGACTGTGAACCCTGCCATTTATCCAACACGTTTCTTTACCTGCTTATAACCTACTTCCTGCTACCTTCCAAATAAGGGACTCACTTACAGAGTGGGTGCTGCCCTGATTAGTGCAAAAGGCAAAATGCTGCTCTTTTCGTTGAGATATCAATGAAATAGACATGTAAAACTTCAACTCTTGTTCCACATTCTCTTCTCTGTTTTCATATTCTTCCTCGGCCATCTTTTCTTGCTGATTTTCCCATGTTCACGTCCAGTGTTTTCCATTCTTTCATTGCGTCGTCACTGCGAAACGATGCCAGGGAGAACCGAAGAACCACAACAACACAGATGCCTGATCACGACTCAGCACTCGGTTCCCTTAACTGAGCTCTTGGGCTTAGCTTCCCTTCCCGAGTGCAAATGAATAGAAGGAGATTGCCCACATTTTATAAGGCCTGCAAGTGTGAGCAGATTCTGCATGTGTGTGCTTGTGCACGTATGTGCACACACGTGTAGAAAACAGCTTATCAATCCTGACCTCTGGAACTGCTCCTGTGGTCTCTACATGGGGATTATCCATGTGGGCCCACGTGTCCCTAAAATGTGGATCTAGGAGCTGTAGATAGAGAAGGTTGGAGATTTAGTTTCTTCCCCATTCTTTCTACAGTGCATGGGAATCCAGAGAAAACTTAAATCCTTAGGGAAAACCTGGATTCTAATAAATTCACTGCTACATTCATTTTATGTAACTTTATAAACTTCTGGGGAAAACTCCATATTGGACAGATTACTTGACCTCCCTGAGTCTCAGTTTCTCCATCCTGGAACTTGAAAGTTGGATTACAAAATATCCAAATTTCTTTCCTTCCATATTGTGAATATACAGATAGAAAAAATATGCACCTCAGGTTCCCAGATAGAGAAAAGATATTTTTACCCCCCAAATCCCAGTACAGAAGCAGCTGCCTACTCTGCCTACATATAACACCAGCTCTGCCTTCGGGGAATAGAAAATCCAATAAATTAAATTGAAGGAGGTTGATTTTTAATGCTCTCCATCTAAGACTTCGAGGTTTCCACATAGAATACTCCACAATTTAGAACAGAAGTATTTTACACTGCTAATAAATATGTAATTTAAAAAGTATAACATCACTAAGTGAGCAAATCATTATTATTGCAAATAAACCAGGGTTCCGAAAACTCTGAACTTGCGTTAAGCTTATAAAATGTCCTACGTTTGCGTCACCACAAACTTCGATGTTAGCGGGCAGTTTTGCAGATCTGAAGTCTGGTTGGCATGATGGGGCTCCCTCCCCAGAGGACCGCAGGGCTGGATCAAGGTGTCAGATGAGTTGAATTCTCCTCTGGAGGTTCCAAGGCAAATGCCTCTTCCAAGCTCAGTCTTGTCATCGGCAGAATTCAGTTCCTTCTGTTTGTAGGACTGAGGTCCCGTTTCCTGGCTTTCTCAGTCAAGGGCTGCTTTCAGCAACGAGAGGACACTCAAGTTCTTTGTCACGTGACCCCCCTTCCCTCCCCATCATCAAGCTACCAATGGCACGTTGAATCTTTCTGCCACTTTTCAAATCTCTGATCATCTCCATCTCTGACTTCAAGACCCACATTTAAAAGACACATGCAGTTAGACCAAGCCCACGTGGATAAACTCCCTATCTTAAGGTCAATGGATTCGGGAACTTAATTAAATCTTCAAAATCCATTGTACCTTTTAACATAATATATAATCAGACTGAATAATATTTAATGAATGGGAAATTACTAACAAATATCGCATGCAATACCATCAACAATGTGACAAAACTTAGGAGTGATTTGAAAATTACCTGAAGAGATGTTTTGTTCATGCTCTTTGACTGTGGTTCAAAATTAATTATACTAGAGCTCAGTATAACTACATTACTAGCTCTGTGCAGAAAAATATGGGGCTCCTATTATCTTTCTTCTTGCATCAAAGGCAAAAAAGCAACACTTGCAAGAGACTTGGAGATTGTCATTCAGACCAGATGGAGAAGGAGCTATCACACCTTAAAGCCTCCTTGCACAAAAGAAAGCCTCACACCATCAGCTGCAGATTTAAAACACCAACACAGCAGATCTTGCTTAACCATCGGCTGGTTGCCGAAGATGCTGTCCATGAGCTAGAGCAGGAAGACTGCGTGCCTGGAGATTGTACCTGTGTCTTACGTGGTAACTGCTGCAAAAGAGCTCCTGTCGGTGCAGCAGGAGAAGTTACAAATTCAGAGCGCAGATGGTAGAAGCGGGGCTGCAGACAGGGACTCAGACAAAATCTAGTTCACTGGCAAGCCCATCGTGCCGCTCATGGCTGCGTTGCTAGCTCCAAGGTTTATGGACACATTTTCTCGAGAGATAATGTGAAGTAGCAGAGCCTGAAGATAAATTAGAGTAAAAATACTGATGAAGAAGGCAATAGGAAGGCAGCTTCTGAACTATTCAGAAGGGGGTTCTCCAAGCAGTGCACAAAACTTCTGCAGGCAGAATGGCATCCCTGGGCCAGCAGCCCAAGTGGTGACCGAATCTCAGCCCAGACGCCGAAGAGCAGATACCCCTGCACAGCTGTCAGCTGCAATCAGAGAGGGAGGAAAACGGAATGACTTATCACAGTCCAGAAGGACCCTGTTCCGGGAGAAGGAGTGGAAACAGGTCTTGCGCCCACACTGGTCTCAAGTAAAAGTATCCCTTATTGCAGAATACACAGTATAACGACCCAAGAGAAATCCGTTGTGGCAGACAGTGCCGTAAAGTTAGAAATCCTGGATTTTAGTGTCACGCTTCTAAAATAAATCCAGTAAGCATTTTTTATTAACATGTCAAATTTATTTTTGAATCCTTTCTGGCTAAAAGGCAAATCGGGTGCACCTGTATCTATAAATGTCACATTTTTGATTCCCCAACACTTTATTTTCAGGGTTTTTAAAATGCCTAAGTTAGCCATATCACTTCGGATTTCTGAGCACGCAAAGGGACATTTTTTAGTGAAAAACGGAACAGCTTTCAGAGTTTCTGTGCTGGTTCAGCTTGCTCCTCCTCACACGGTAGGTGGGGGATTTTATTTCGAGGCAACCAACAATACTCAGTGTCTGCGTTCATCCTAATTACCGGCACAGAAGCATCTCGAGTGAAGCCAGCCTTGCCTTGTGCATTGGGAGAAACACACTGTGTTTCTAACACACTCTACTCACCAGTCACTCAATAGTTCACTTTGGGTCACCAAATACATGGGTGTTATTCTCTCACCCACCGATCTTCCAGTTCTCTGCAGATACTAGCGGGGTGTCTCACAATGTAACACAATTCTGACACCATTGACCTGGAGATGACCTCAGATCCTACAGCCTGAGGGCTCAGTCCCAGGGGACTGCCCCTCCCCCGCTCCAGACGCCCGCTGCCAGCCCAGGTTCTCACCTGAGCCTTGGACAGACTGACCAAACGTGGGAGGTTCCCAGCTACCCCTCCTCGGGCTCAGTGATATGAGAGGGTGGCTCCCAGGACTCAGGAGAAGACAGTGTTTCACGATTATTCATTTATTATAAAGAGATACAACTCCAGAACAGCCAGTTGGAAGAGCTACCTGGGGGAAGGGGGCAGGAAGCGGCACCAAGCTTCCATGCCCCCCGGGAGCCCCGTGCTCCCAGCACGTCCAAGAATTCAGCAACCTGGAAGTCCTCGGAGCCCTGTTCTTTGGGGTTCTTAAGGAGGCTGCACTGGATAGGCAGGATCGATGAAATCCTAGGCCATGGGCGATGGAGTGATCTCCAGCCCCCTCCCCTCCTAAGGAGAAGCAAGTCCTGGCTAAAATTCCAGCCCTCTAATCGGGAGGTTGGTTGCCCCCGGCAACCAGCCCAGCCCTGAGGCTCCTGGCAGCCTGGCCACCTGTCACCCCCGGCAGACAGCATAGGAAGAGGTACATTCCTCCAGGCCCCAAGGGTTTCCGGAGCTGCGCTCCTGGAATCTCCTTGGCTGAAGACGAAAATGTTTATTTCTTACTGTATCACAGCATCACACCTCAGCTTTTTAAAACGCATAACACAGTTGGATTCATATCTACTATTAACATCTGAGGTGTGGAAACGGTGTTTGTCTAAATTTACTTTGCATTAGGTTTTCCCCATGAGTTAAAGGGAAGTGATGTTAGAGGCCAGAGGGCTTTCGGGGTTTCTCTGCGGGCAGTGCTGTCTCAGCCACGTTTTAGGAAAAAACTCATGTGTTTATAGAATGGCCATAAATATTGAGGACTTGGAGGAATGAATATTTCCCTTAAAAATTGACTAAACTAACTGGACATTTATGTTTATATCAGAGTCTACTGTTAAATTAAACTATAGGTTTCTAAAATCCCTCGTAACATATATTACAAATATACTTTATGTTACATCACACATATGGAGAGAAACACCAATAAAACTTGTGGGGAAAAAAAATAAAGTTTCTCAAGGACTTTTAGAAAAGTCCACTTTCCTGTTAAGGCTATGGTACAGTTTGATGGGCTTTCCCTTGAATTTATTTAACAAAGAGAAGGAAACTTAGAAAACAATTGAAGAGACAAAGAAATATGTGAGGATGTGGTTGGTATTCTATTTAAATGGTAAGCAGACCTGTAAGATTCTGAAATACTCTCCATTCATCCTTATTGTAATGGCTCTAATTTTTCTAGTTACTGCCCTCTTGCTTCAAAATTAAATATCTTGCTGCATTTGACCTCAGTGGGGTCGCCAACTATTTTAAAAGGCTATTCAGAAAAATCGGCTTTTTAATTATCTTAGATTTCACATCAATTTAAATAAGCAGGATGGGATAGACCTGAGTCTTTAAAACAAATTTAGACCAAACTTTCAAAGAGCCAGCGACCTTTCCTCATCCCAACGAAGCCCATTAAAGTGGTAGGTTTGTTAAAAAATGGCTTCAGGACTAAGAGATGTGGTCTTAGAACTTCCAAACTGTCGCTTGTTTAGTTTAATTTTGTTATTTTGCTTAGAGGCCACACATAGGAAGCATATACAAAGACTATATAAGGAGAATTATTGAAAATTCTGAAATGACCCTCCTTGTCAAAAAAAGAAAGTCAGCTGAATTTAAAAAGGAAACGCGTCACTAAATCATGTGAAATGGTGTGGACAGACATGGTTCAGCAGCACACTCCCCTGGAGTGTCAGGTGCACAGACCCAGCGTGAGTCTCACTGCAGTCTGCTCCGCGCAGACTCTGTTAGGCCCCCGATGGTGAGGGGCGGGTGGCAGAGAGGATAGAATTCCTCTCTCTGGTTAGACCTCCCTGTGCAGAGCTCTGTTAGACTCGCATCCAGCACCCCGCCCTTGGCCGCTCAGTGGCCTCGGTCCAACCTTCTTCTACCACTGAGCTTTATAAGACAGAGAAGTGTCTCTGATGAATAGCTTACATTTTCTGATGCGAGATTGATTGCATTTTATTGCAAAAGAGCATTTAATTGCTACGGATATGAATTTGCATTTCACGTCCGAATATTTATATTGTTCCCCTATTGAAGTAATTTCAGGCTTCAGCAATTACTGAACCTAATTTCGTGTTTCTGTGATAAGGATGGACGGAGGCAGCATGGAGGCCGGCAGAAGACAGGGGTTCTGTGCGGGCTGGGACAGCCGACAAACACGATCACCGCTGAACACCTGTGGTGAGGGTCCAGGCGCTCCGATCCTGCTGATCCTCCGTCACCAGTTCCCCCAGACCTGCAGCTCTCCCCGCCCTCCCTCCAGGCTCCCAGAGCTCTCCTTCCCTTTCTGGAAAGTTCGGCCCTCCTCTATCAACTCCTTCTCGCCAGCACACATGTGTTTCCTTTGCTGGTCCATTT
The DNA here is from genome assembly GCA_028533065.1 of Trachops cirrhosus. Taxonomy (NCBI): domain Eukaryota; kingdom Metazoa; phylum Chordata; class Mammalia; order Chiroptera; family Phyllostomidae; genus Trachops; species Trachops cirrhosus. Next base: position 3,290,114 of record CM052551.1, on the reverse strand, counting down.
GACGTCACTGCAGTTCAGTTGGTCTGGGCGACATATTCAACCATCATACCCCCATTACGATGACTTGGAACCCAGCCCCGCACCCCTGCTCTTTATGGTCCCCATTCTGCGCTGCCTTTTCGGGAGAGTCCCCATTTCAAATATCCTGCCCTATTGTCCTCTTCAATGCACTCGTATTTATCAAACCATCTGTCCTGGATTTTAGTTTCTAGCATAATGCCTGGCACTCGTGGCTGGAATTGGAAATGCCTTGTTCTCATGGAAATCATAGTACAAATGTTGCTAAGACTGGCAGGCGAGGCTCAAAGCTCATTTAACCCGTCGTTGAGTGCAGAGCCATTAATATCAGTGAGTGCCTTCTCAACTGATCCACAGGCCGACACTGATTTTATGGCAGACACGGGTTTCGAGGGCATCCCAGTGTCTGGGGCTGAAGGGGGCTGAGAGCCAACGCACAGTGAGAGCAGGTGGTGCGGAGAACACGCAAACGACTGTTAGGAGTTGTAGATACATACGTGTTAGGCTTTTTCAGATTGTAAAGCACCAAGATGTATCCAGTTCCTGTCAAGCAATGGAAGTTGATCGTAATATCAGGGAAGCAAGCGAGAACAGAAAAGCACCCGGTCACGAGAGAGCCAAGTCATGGGGAAAACACGGCGTGAACCTGAGGACAGACGCAGCAGCGGCTGCCGAGACCTGGGGTCTCTGCCCTCTGCAGCCCTGCTCAGCATCTGGGGGGCTCAGTCCTTCTCCGGTCTGCCTCTTTCGGCCTCCCTGGCCACTGGGGACCCCCTGCCGCTCTGCATTAGAAAAGCCCTGCGCGAGAACGCTACTGCTGCAGACGGTGTCTGTTGAAGGCGCAGAGCGCCACGTCCGGGCGGCTGTCCGCTCAGCGTAAACAGTCAGTGAACGTATCTTCGGGTGAGTACTAACCAAAGGGAAAAGAAGCAAGTCAAGATGAGACAGCCTGGGGCTGGATCCCAGCCCATGTAGTTTGGAACCCCTACTCGTGACCGCTGTGTTACACCACTCCGCCGTTTTCAGCAGAACATATCAGATCAAACATTTGTATCTGGAATCTATAAAGAACACTTTCTACTCAGCAACAGGAAGACAGCTAGCCAAAATCTAAACAAACCCTCCATGAAAGAAGACACTCGGTTGTGTATAAAAGCCCAAGAAAAAATTCTCAGTCTCATCAGCTATCAGAGAAACACATGTTAAAACTAGTGTAAGAAACCACTTCGCACCTGTCAGGACAGATAAAGTTCAAGGCTGACAATACCAGGCGTCTGTGACGAGGTAAAGCAGACTCGGGGAAGAGAACACACAAACTCCACATGGACGGTCGCCCCAGTGGGGGCTCGATTTTTTTTTCTCATTAGCATCATAACGGAGTGATGTTGAACGAGACAACGCTATTCAAGGACCTGATATATAGGGTCCGCTTTAATCCACATGGCAGCCTATGAGGTGATTATTATTATCCCCTTACTGCAGCTGGGAACCTGGCCAAGGTACGAAATGCATCCAAGGATGACTCAACTAGTGAGAGGCAGGGCTGGCATTTGTACACAGCCTGACATCAAGACTCGAGTATTTTCTTTCTGCCACGCTAGTATTTTCTGAGACGTCGGCAAGTTGAGAGAGTATTTATAACCCAAAGAAGAACTCTTTCCTATTGCATTGCCTGGAGCGGAACCAACAGAGAGCGTAGTGTGGCCCTGTGTCTAAGTGGTGTGAGGACCCTTGCGCCTGATGGGTCTTCTGCTTAGCGTGGCCCTGCGGGAAGTCGTCCAGGAACTGTCAGAAGCGCTTCCTCTCTCCTGTCACCCTCCCTGGTTGAGCTGCACCCCCAGCATCAGCTGAACTGCCCTGTCCCGGAAATAAAGCCGCCACTAACACCTAGTTGGGAACCGAGAGACCAGTCTCACCTTGCCTTCCCCAAGCGAAGTCCAAGTGGAAAAATTCTTGCCTTCACTGGGGCATGTTCACTTAATTAAGTGGGAAATGAACGCCCGCATCTCGTCAGCTAATTTTCCTAACTCTAACTTGTTAGGTATTCATTAAAAACCGGCCAGAAAGTATACTCAATGGAACTCTCTGGAGCCTTTCCTCCTCTATCTCAAAATAGAATAAAATAATTACCTTAAGCTAATGAAGGCCTTTTGTCCAGCTGTGTGAGGAGGGGACAGCAGGTCCCTCTGCGGTGTCCATGGTTGGTCTCAGCCTCATAAGGACAGAAGTGAGGCCGCTGGTGTCTGGCTGAAAACCCACCAGCATTTGTTCTCTGCATGATGTCAGGCCGAGTACCCAATAGCATCTCTGAGGATCACGACCTTCATCTACAACACGGTGTTATTTAATACTTATCCCAAAAATGGTAGCAGGGCTTCTGGAAGCTAACGTATGCATGGTGCTTAGCGTGAATCTGGCATGAAATGCATGGATCCAAAACATTAGCACCTCTCCCCACTGGCCCTTTTATTTATACACAGTCGACCTAAATGTCTTGGGTTTCTGGTCCAAAGCTGTCACTGAACCCAACCTTAGATTGGTTTTTTTTTCAGTTGGTATTCTTTTCTGGAAGCCTGTAAACACTAATAGAACATCTAAACAAATATGGCTTTCTTTCAAATCCGAGCCGACAGGGATAGCATGGAAATCAAATTGGTGGGTAACACGAAACTAGAGAGAAAGTTAATATGCTGCCTGGTAGCTTTAGGAACTGAAAAGGACTTCATCGAATCTAATTACGGGCTGCATCTCGCTAGAGTTTAGTGGAAATAAATAAATCTAGAGCACAAGTCCAAAAATATAGTAGCGCATACATAACCGTTTGGGGATTTAATTTTGTACAAGATTCATAAGGGTCAACAATGTATGTGTACTTTTTGCATCCTAAAATGGAATATGTTTTTAAAGCATGTGGTCAGCTTTAATTCGCCTTCAAAATGTGGAGGTTCCCCCAAATTATCCTACTTTGTCTGCATTACTGGGTATAGAGTATAGAACAAAAAAGATGATCCTATTTTACCCTGCGCGAATCAGAACGCACTTAGCGGCAGTTCTGGGTATTAGGACGGATGAGATTTTGGGGATGCTACAGCGAGAGCTAAGCAGAGTGTCCGGGAGGGGGAGACCCCGCAATGCAGGGGTGTTCGAGCTGTGGCAGAAGTCCCAGCAGAGGGAAAGCTTGTGTGGGACTTCATAATTGGCCTCATCTATTACAACAAAGAGAAATTAGACTTTTTTTTTCTTTTGTGCCCCAAGGAGCAACACAAAGAACAATGAGGATTATTCTCTGGGAGCCAGAATTCATTTCAATATAAGGAAAAACTTCTTAACGATTATGTTTGTTATTAAATCGAGCAGCCTAGCTTATAAATAGGTTCCCATCACTGAGGGTTTTAAAACGAAAGCATTAGAGTTTTCTCTCATTTAGAAGATGCTTCTAATGTGCCTTCCAGCCCAAACCTCTCATTTTATGGGTGCAGTGGGGGTGGGGGGACCAGCCCCTTCATCCTGGGCCCTTCTGTAAACACACAGACTCTGGAGGCAAGCCTAGAATGTGGGACTGTGTGACAGGTTCTAAATGAGACCCTATACACGTCATACACAGGGTGCAGCACAAATAATACCCCCGTTTTTATTACAAAATCTTTTATTACAAAATCATACGCATGTCATTCTGTGACACAACAATGTCACACTCAAGCGCACCATATGACATTTTGGGTGAAATGTGCAAATTAAAACTATAAATTATCACACCCATATTATTGCTCTACCAACCACACTCACGCAGGCCTTACTTCTGTATTTTGCTTACATTGCATTTTGATTTTTTAAAATTGTTAATCCATCACGGACGGAATGACAATAATGTTCACGATGGCCAGTGTGTATACACTGCGCACTGTGCGACAAGCCCTCGGCAAACATCCCTCCTGGATTATCCCGCTGAGCCCTCACCACGGCTCCGGGACTGTAACACACGAGATATCGTGCCCGTCGCACCGTGAGGAAGCACGGGCACCAGGTAGCGCCGCTGGTACCCTCACTGTCTTCTACACCACTCCCGGGCACCTGGAGTAGACGCCCACGGCCTCCGGCAGAACATCCGAGGTCCGCTTCATTTTCCCATCAGTCAGTGCGGCAGGTAACCCTCAGAAACGCCCCACGTCACGGTCAAGACCTTCCAACTCGAACGTGCAAGCTCTTCATTACATACTTTACCGATAAGACACCGGGCACTGAGCAAATCACCAATTTTTTGCCTCTGTTCCTGGAAACTTGAAAACAAAATTTTGACTTGCAAAGGGAAAACGCCAGTTCTCTGCTGGGTGGGGTTCACAGTGGCCCCAGGAGCAGGACGGCACCGGGGAGAGCGCAGGACCGACCAGGGCGGGCGGGGCATGCGGGCGCTGCCTCGGTGCGTGTGCACTCGGTCGGGTCCAGTGGGCACCTGGACGCACATGCCGCTGCGGTGGCTGCTGATCCAGGGAGTGGAGGGACCACGGGCGGAGGTCAGGGCGCAGACCGGGGTGGTGCACAGGGCTGGGGTGGCGGGCAGGGTGGGGCCTCCAGGCCAGAGGGCGGCAGTGCGCGGAAGCCCTGGCTTCGTGGGACCAGCAGCTCTAGCGGTGGGCAGCCCTGGCGACTTGGGTCCATGTCAGGGGAGACCCTGGGAGTGCTTTGTGGCACCAGCTAGGGCCCCTTGTGTCCTTGATAGCAAGGTTATTGTGCCCCCTCTCCTGCTGTGGGGAGAACTCATCACCAAGCGGATTCCTCGCAGCATCGCTCCCGCGTGGGGGATGAGGCGAGGAAGGCAAAATGCTTCTGACTCCTTCCCGTGTGGCCGTCCCGGGCCGCGGTCTCCTCTGGGGTGTCCCAAGCCCTAATTTGCCCCAGGGCTCCCCTAGATGCGTGCCTGCATGTGCATAGTTGACTTGATCGTCGGGTGTGCGTTTGGCGTTGAAGGCTGGGACCTGCCCTCTACAGTTGTGCTCTCTGCTTTGCCTTTCATTTCTCCTCCTGTAGTGGGGGGCTTTTCCGTCTTAATGATCCCAGGTCCTGTAAGAGTGACCTCGGGAGAGACAGGCCGGCGCTGCTCCTGGGGTCCGGACTTTCAGAGCTGCGGCAGGCATAGATGGGGACAGAGGCAGCCGGGCAGAAATAAATGACCCACCCCCTCTCACAGGTAGGTCCCCCCAAAAGGGGCATCCGGAAATCCTCAGAAGGGAGGCCCAGACGAGGTCCTGAAGATGAGTAAGGTTTGGTAAATAAGGGCAAACAAAACAATGATGCTCCAGGCTGGAGAATCAGAATAAGCAGAGATAGCTCTGCAAGAACGAATTTGGAGCGGAGCTGGGGTCCAGCTGGCAGAAGGGATTGGAGAGAAGGCGGGACTTGTCCGCTGTGCCCCAAATTACAGATGACCAGGGAGACAGCGAGGCCCAGAAGGCTTATGTTTTTACGTACAATTCTGCCTCCCAGGCAACCCAACGTTCTTTCCCAAAACCCACACCCCTCTTTCCTTCTTCCAGTCGCCACCACACCCACCCCCGCTCAGCCTCCAGACCCCCTGAGCCCCTTGGTATGTGCAGCGATGGTGGCAACTCAGGTCCTGCTCTGTCCCCCCCCCAGGAGGTTGGCTGCCTCCATCCCTTTTCTCTCTCCCATCCTATCCTGGTGCACGACAAAATTCACCGAGTTTGCCCACCAACCCTGCACTCTCACCTGAAATCTATTTGTTATTATAGCCCAAGAATTGCCTAGGAAGGAAGTCTCCTCAGGCTTGTCCAGAACTGGGGCCTATGTTTAAGTCAGTGGCACCAGTGGGGAAATGACTTGGCTTCCCCGGGTTAGAAATCCACTTTCCTGTTCTGGGAGGCTTTCAGCCTCAGCCGCCTGCCTCCTTACAATTAATATTCCCGAGTCTGGACGACAGAGCGCACACCCGTCCCAGGAAAACGGGGCGCTGCTTCCTTCTGCTGTGTTTCTGCTCGCAGGCCACACACAGCTGCGAAGGCCTCCCCGGGGACTCTGTCTCAGCTCCAAGAAGCTGTCAACATAAAGCTGAGTTGTTTCTGTGACCTTAGTATGACAGCTTGTTCAAAATTACAGGAGACAAAGGACAGGGGAAAGTTTAGAAATTGTGTCTGTTATATATACACCTGGCCTCCACAACAGGCCAACTGTAAACTTGGCAGAGGCTGCTGTGGTAGAAGAGAAACAAAGCAGCCAGCCATTCCTGATGCATTGCAGCCATTTCGAGAGTCAGCAGCTCATAGGAAACCCCCACAAAATCCGACAGTTAAAAGTGCGGGGTGGGTGGGGGACAACTATTCAGATGAAATTCTGGGGTACCTATTCAGTAGGCTTCTATGGAAATCTTTAACCATTCGATTCAGATTATTCTATTTCTTAGGTTATTCTGAGTGTTAGTGTAGAATTCTCTCCACCTAAGAAGGTGAAAGTGCGCCTGTGTGATTTCATCTTATGGCGTGGCTTGAAGCATTCGATGGTGGGCATAGACTACATAGTACGTGATTTAATATTGAGACAAGAAAGCAAACCCCAAGGTAACATGGAAACATCATCGAAACTATACACATTATATAAATGCTATCCAAAATGGTAGCAGACTGGAAGTAATCAACCTATCCAAGGGCAGGAGGATGGTTATGTAAGCTTTGGTGCTTTGGCCTCACGGAACGTTGTCCAGTTGCCGAAGGTGACATTAGAGAGAGTATGTAACACCACAAGGACGCATCGGCCACACAATAAACAAGTAGGACTGAAAGTTGCATGCACAATATGGGCATGCTCTTACCAATCACAAGCACAGACTAAAAGGTTTTAGATGGAATACAAATACTTTCAGTCTTCTCCCCCCCATACAGTTTCCAGGTATTCTTTAATGAGTGTGCATGTTCTTATAACGTGAAAGTATCCAATTTTTGTCAAACCAGAGTTGAACAGCAGGTCGTTGAAATCCGAGAACGATGAAAATGCGTATGCCCCCCTCCCACCCGGTAATTCCAGTCCGAGGGATGTGGCGGCCCAGAGAAATGTTCGCACCTGCACGAAAGGACACGAGCGCGCCTGTCCACCCACGAACAGCGCGGGGCAGAGAAGGAACGGTGTCGTTCTAAAACGACAGTAAAACTGAACGAACCGGAGCTGCGTTGTCAACACGGGCAAATCTCAGAAGCATAATGGTGATCCAAAGAACATACCAGGCTGCAGAAAATACATATAGTGTGACACTTTTATGAAGTCTAAAGCATCCCAAGGAGTGCTATATACTGTTGGTTCATACATATTGCTTATATCCGTAATACAAGTGAACAATGGAACAATAGAAGAAATGCGTGGATGGAGTAGACACCGCATCCAAGAGAGTGTGGTCTCTAGGGAGAGAGGAGAGATTAATCAGAGAGAGAGACAGAGAGAGACAGACAGACAGACAGAGAGACAGAGGGACAGACAGACAGAGAGAGAGAGACAGAGAGGCTGCATCTGCTACTTCTACGTGTCACTATGTTTTTAAAAAAAGATTTAGAACAAACAAGGTAAAAATTGTAAGAGTTGGCAAAGCCCAGTGGTGGGAGTCTGGGTCCTTCTTAAATGATTATCCTTGTTAATAGGCTTGAAATACATCATAATGCCAGGAAAAATAAACTATGTTTTAATGTATATGGAGTGTGAAAGACGGTTAATTCCACTGGGAAAGAGGAGCAAATTTGCACATTATCTAATGCATGCTGAAGTTATTTTTATATATCAAAGTTTTCTGAGTGCAAGAGTTCAAAATGGTTCTGCTTAAAATGTGTGTTTAAATGGTCAGGAATGGGAGGAAAGAGAAACACATTTGCACACTGATAAAAACCCAACTAGTCAACTGTGAACCACTAAACGGGGAAAACAAGGACCTAAGACCCTGGGAGTCTGAGCAGCTTGTAAACCCGAGTGACGGTTAATTACCCAGGAGGCTGCGCAGGGTGGTTCGTGGGTGCCGGTTCTGCGCTGTGTTCACAGGATCAGGGTTCGAACCCCCACTCTACCACTTAGTAGCCACTTAGCTGAGGTAAGTTTTATGCTTTCACTAGGCCATCATGCGTTTGTGTCCTCATTTATTCATCAAGGGAAACTATGAATAATACAATCCCACCTCGAACTGGGGTGAGGTATCAAGTCTCAGTCATTATGAGAAGTTAAAAAAATTAGCAAGCTTCTCTGACTAGGGAGAGTAAAAGAACCCATTTCCTTGGAAGCCAAAAAAGTGATCCTGCAAAGCCACGGTATATTTTCCAAGAGGGAGAAAACGGGCAGAAAAACAACAGCTTAGCATAACGATGGAAACAGAGTACCAGAGGCGATTTATTTTAAATGTTCAGAGTAGTATGGGATAGTCCATAAACCATAATGCAAATCGTCAGTTTCCCTCTGAATCGTGCCAATAAAACTTGGCTGCCTGAATGTTATTTTCTATCACCCAGATGTGCAAATGTGGAAAATCTGCAATAAACATTTCTAATATAGAATCTTCATGTTAACCTAGACTCTGGCTTTCCAGGAACACCAAATTTCCTCCCTGCCTTGCGTTTACCTCTGTGCTGCCTAGTTCTGCCTTAACCAGAGAACAGAAACATTCGCCCATGTTAAGAAACCAACCTCTGTATTACTATAAAGTAGAAAATGTAGAGTCTTTTAAAAATTCTAACAATGTACATATGCTGATAAAAGTTGCCTTTTGTTTTAAAAGTGTATTTTATTATAACCTATGACTTCTAGGAACATACATCGCTTGAATAAAATAAAAATGACGTACACATTATGTTTGTTTTTTTAACCAACTTTCTCCCTATTTTGACTGGGTTGACTCGGTACAGTGAACTAAAAGCCAAGAATACTTACTGTTTTATCCACATTCAAAAATTTATTTCTGGTCTCCAAGACCATGATGTTTAATAAAGCAGGATGCCTCATATATCGGCACTTTGAACCCCCTGGAGACACCCTGTGAGGCAAATTCCAAGTATGGTTAGCTGTTAAGGTCAGCAGAGTAGGAAGATTCTGAAGGTCTGTCTTTTACCAAAGTTTTGCCCATAAATAGGAGGGGCCTCCCTTGCCATGTAGAAGACCTCCAACCCCCCAAAAAGCTTCACTTGGGTGAAGAGTACAGTAAGTACAGCTGGCTTCAGCACATTTTAAAGACGTTCCATTTCTTTCCATCAGATAACCCCTGAAGTAACATAGTCTTGTTAGCGTCCCAAGCAAAAGCAAGAAATGCTGGTACTCTGTTAAAACTGTTATAGTCAAGTAAACCAAATTCCAAAGCAAAATGAAAAATAGAGCAAAAGGAACAACGTGTTTTTGCATTGTTACTTTTTGTTTCAGCTTATTTTCAGGCTTTCTTTAAAATTAAAATTGATTTGTGACCAGAAGTGACCCCCATTAGGCTCCCAGTCTTTCTCTGTTCAAACCGTAACACTGCTTCATGGGTTGCCTTCAACAGAAAAGTCATAGTTACTCTTCCAAAACCCAAGATGAAATTAGCTTTTTAAGGGCTTTTTGTTTCTTTTTTAAAAAATTTTTAATTCAATGTATCGGGATGACATTGGTTAACAGGATCACACGGGTTTCAAGCGTACAGTTCTGTGATACGTCATCTGTATGTGGCACTGAGTGCTCACCGCCCAAAGGCAAACCATCTTCTGTCACCATATGTTGGCTCCCTCCACACATGCCCACACCCCCACCCGCTTTTCCGGCAACCACCCACTGCTGTCCGCGTCCATGAGTTTCATTTTTACATCCCACACATGCGTGAAATCATATGATTCATAGCTTTGTCTGACTGACCTATTTCACTTGCATAACATTCTCGAGGTCCATCCACGTTGTCGCAGATGGCCGTGGTCCATCTGTTCTTATGGCTGAGCAGTGTTCCACTGTATACAGTATGGACCGCACCTTCTCTATCCAGTCCTCTATCCGAGGGCATTTGCCTGTCTCCATGTCTTGGCCCCTGCAAATTATGCAGTGGTGAACATAGGGGTGCACTTATCTTTGTGGATACATGTTTTTCAAGTTTGGGGACAGATACCCAGAAGAGGGATTGATATGGTAACTCTATCCCCAACTTTTTGGAGCCTCCATACCGTTTTCCACAGCAGCTGTACCAGTTTATATTCTGACCAGCAGTGAATGAGCTTCCCTTTTCTCCACAACCTCTCCAACACTCATTCTTACCTGCCTTGCTGATAAAAACCATTCTAACAGGTATGAGGTGGTATCTCGTTGTAGTTTTGATTTGCATTTCCGTACAGCTAGAGCTATAGGATTTTTTCCTCATAGAAATATGAATTGATTGCATTTAAAATTCCCTTCAGAATATCCCTCAATAGAGATTGCCATGTGGGAAAGATTCAACTCCTCAAAGTCAGCCTCCCAGGAACTACATGAAGGCTGGAACACGGATGAATACTGGCCTTTGCCAAACACCAGTTGAATCAAATAACCAAGTTCTTTCATTAGAGAACACCATCCATTGTGAAAAGCATCGTACCCTTAAAAACTTTTGGGGTACTTTACACATTAATAGAAGGCAGGCTTAATTTCCAAAGTGTTACAACATCTGCACTGAAGCCAGAAGCTCTCCTTCCTGGAGTCTCTGTAGCAAAATTAGTGCCTAGAATAATACTTTGAATTTGGTTAACCTGTTGCTACTTGGCAATTACAAAGTACAATTAATTGGAAACCACAGCCAGGGCCTACTGCCCCTGTTTGTACAACCTGCCAGCTCAGAATGGGTTTCGCATGTTTGAATAGTTGGGAGGGGAAAACTCAAAGCAAGAATAATACTTGGTGACATGCGGCAATTTTATGAAATGAGCATTTCCCTGTCCATCGTAAAGCTGGATCGGGACGCAGACACGCTAGTTGCTGTGTCTGTCTCCTTTTACACCATGAGGGCGGAGTTGGGTAGTCACAGCAGAGACCACATGGGCCGGAACACCTTCAGTGTTTCCTGTCTGACCCATTACAGAAAATGTTCGCTGGGTCCGGGGATAGATGTCCTTTCTTTACCAAGTCTGCGTGCCCCTCCTGGCTGCTCTGTGCTTTGACTTCTAGCTGCCTTCCTGTGACTCTCTTCGGAGGGGTGTCCTGGGGCTGTTGGAATCCCTGGCTCGCAGACACAGACAGCCAGTTGTCCCTGAAGGCCACAGTCCCTCGGCCCGCCGTGGCCCTCAGCCTGTGCCTGGTATCGGGCTGGGAAAGCCTCCCCCTTGGGCACGTTGGCATGAGTTCTGAGGGGTCATTCACATGTTGTCGAGACTTTCGTGCTACCACACTTAGCTGTCGGGGAACAGCTTGTCTTTCTGCCTTCCGCTCCAGCGTGGTGCAAGCCCGCCAAGATGGCAAGCTTGAGTTTTTTTCCAGGCTCACTATGTTCCCCTCCTTTTTAAAGAGAATTGTAAGAAGGTAGACACTGAATTTGGATGTGATCTGAAGAAACTCCCCATCACTTAGAAAACAGGCCGCCCCGTGATGAGGCCGCCTCTTCTCAGGTGGTGGCTGAGAAGTGCTGCTGGACCAGTCGGCGGCCACCACTGGGTGACCTGGGAGAAGCGGTGTCTCTCCAGGTGGAGGGAGGCAGGCACTCGGCGCTTGTGACTGTCCAGTGCGTGCTCAGAACCCGCTGGTCGGAACACGCCCCGGGCCTTGGGCACTGCACACCGTCACGGCGTCCTCACACCCCCATATGCCACCAGAGCAGGAACGGGCTCTTCTGCTGGATTTCAGAGTTTCTGAGTGCCAAGCACAGGGATGCGCTGAGTAAAGTCTTGTTCAATGTAGTTGCGCTTCATCACTCTCGAGAACGGAAGTCTATCCGGCCAGGGCAGCGGTTCAAGTCCACACATAATTCCTAGTGAAGGAAGCGCTGGCACCTAAGCCAGCATCACACACTGTCACAGCATGGGCTGCAGGCTGAGCCCTGATGTCCTGACTCGGGGCCCTGGCCCTGTTGATCCTTCCCCAGGTGACCGGGGACAAGTCATTTCATCCTCTGAGCCTCAACTGCTTCAACTATAAAATAAAGAGTGCAGGCTGGATTACATTCATAACATGCACTCCAGCTCCAAAATTCTGATTCTTCTGAACTCTCCAATTACTTAGCAATGCCCAGCTTCTCATGAAATAGTGGGCTTATTTCAGAGCCCAATCCAATACTATTATAAGAATCAAACTACAGAATTTTAAAACGTGATAAACCTGATTTTTTATTTATTCTGGCTACAGTCTCAGGCTTGGAAACAACATTTCTCCAACATATCATTCTGTCTCTTACAGAAAGCAGTTTGCAGTAAGTTCCGGAAAATATTTGCTACTTATTTTCTGACTCAAATTTCTGACAGAACCAAGTTCCAATCGGTGCCATCTTTCTTTCTGTTCTAGAAAATGGGCTTAGTTTATCATTTTGAGTTATTTCTGAGATTTAAAAAACTTTGTAAATACATTCAAGCTTGTTACCTGTTTTATAACCACCCCATTGGACTTGGTGCGGTCCCCAGACCTCAGCAGGAGTCTTAAGAATTTTAGGAAATTAAATCCAAAGCAGTTCCTGCTCCAAAAATAAATATAAAACCTTGATAAAAAGCAGGGACAGTTTGTAGGTATTATTCTGATGCAAATAATTTATTGTTTGGTCACCCAGACACAACTGCAGGTACATAGTTGAATATTCGCCTTGTTCTATTTTTTTAATCATAAACTCAATCATTGTGTGACTCTCAAAGTAAATTCATGTGTAGGAATTCCATATTCTGCACATTTTTCTTCCTTTTCCTCGTCTCTGAAACTGTGCCCCCTCCCAAGGCCTTTCTCCAGTGGAAAGGAAGAGCATTTTCTCACCAGCCGTGAGGATCCCTATATCATTTGTCCATTGATTCAATATCAATTGGACACCTAGTACTTGGCCTGCTGCTAGGCCCTGAGAATATACAGAAATGCGACAGGAGAGCTGTTAAATTGCAGTTTGAAGAATGAGTAAGATTATAAGAAAGAGGATGGCGCTGGAAGATAAGAAAACCACCCGCACCGAGAATCTGCAGGTCCCCGGGACACCGAGAATCTGCAGGTCCCCGGGACACCGAGAGTCTGAGAGTCCCTGGGACACCGAGAATCTGCAGGTCCCTGCGACACCGAGAATCTGCAGGTCCCTGCGACACCGAGAATCTGCAGGTCCCTGCGACACCGAGAATCTGAGAGTCCCCGGGACACCGAGAGTCTGAGAGTCCCTGGGACAGCTGGGGCACATGGTTCTCTACAAAATGCAAGGAGACTCGCCCTGGGTGGGTGGCTCCATCAGTTGGAGCACACTGTCCAGTGAACCAAAAGGATGTGAGTTCGATCAATATTTCTCTCCCACATCGATGTTTCATCCTTTCTCTCTCCCTCTCCCTCTCCCTCTCTCTCCCAGCCCTTCCTCTGTCTCCCAAATCAAAAAACATATCCCCGGATCAGGATTTAAAATAATAATAAAGGGAGACCAACCAAAAACCAGCAGAATGCACGTGATTTCCTGTGTAACCATCACTGTTTTCTCTTCCCAAGCTGATCCTACCATGAGCTTATTTAGTCTCTGAAGGAAATCAATTACTATATTTTTAATTTTTACCATCATCCATTTGTTTTCTTTCTTCACAGTTTTTCATCGCCCAACCCCATCATTCAGCTCTCCTGTGTCCTTGGGTCCTATTTCAGTTGTCACCAGGTACATAGGGACTACTGCAAACCAGGCCCAAGGTCGATCCTGCATTAAAATTCTGGCATTCAGCATGTATGGATTTGAAACGAGGAAAGACTAAAAGCTAAGCTAAGGAGACGAAAAATTGGCTTCCAACCCAAATCCAATACAGCAGTGTGTTTTGCAGAGTCCCGAGTACAGAAATCTCTTAAGACCATCTTTCAAAGAAAATACATACATTAAAAAAAAGAAAGACTTACATGCTCTGTAAAAAACAACAACAAAAAAATAGCACATTTAATACAAAGAAAAGTGAGGGTGAAAAAGGCTAAAATTGCTTTTTTCAAAGCGGAGTGTCTGGTCTACACCCACCTCCATTTCCGTGAGGGCCTTCATAAGCCAGAAATAAACGTGAATGTCAGTAACAATTCCTGCACAGACACCAGCATCCTAAAGGGAATCACAAACAGGCTCGCCTACACACACGCGCGCACAGAGACACACACCCAGATCCTTGCCCTTCAGGAGATGATCAAAGATCATGCAACAGAATCAGGTTCAAGGGCCAGACTTGACGGAGGTGGGTAATCGGCATCAGTCAGGCTGAGCAGCTCGTCAGCAACCGCCTCCCGTCCTTTCCATTAAACAGGCTCCCGCCGCCGTGCGCCTTCCCTCCCCGGAGTCACGACCAGAACAACAAAGATCCAAACTCTGCAAACAAGTCTGGTGGTGGGAGCTGGAGAAACTGGCAGGGCTGGTGCGTTGCTGATGAATGCTAAAACACCCGCTCCTCGGGCACCAGGGTCGGAACAGAAACGGTTACAGCCTTGGGACTCCGTTTGCACGGGCTCCGAAACAATCAAAACAGACCAGAGGAATCGACCGGAAAATAAATCGTTACCCTTCTCGACTCTTTACCCGTGTAATCCTGATTAGTCCAAATGGAGGCTGTCTCCATGCAATCATGCTCCTATGTCCTTGATATTTGGTGGTCCTACTCCCTGAAGATGCTCTTCTCTTCCATTTAATAAAATTACATTTTAAAATGTCAGAGGAAGGAAATTAGGGGTGGCGGGAACAGATGCTGTTCCTTTCCCAAGTCTAGACAATGATGGTGTGCGACATTTTTAAAGTGCGTTGATTTTTTTTTAAGGAAGGTGGGTTTCAGTTTTTAAATGAGAGAAATGCACACACTTGTTCCTTCTGCCCTGGGAGGTTTAAACACCCAAAGGCAACTCGTTTCTGCTGAGCGTTTGCTGTCAAGAAGCAACAATATGCAAATGGAAGCCTTGAACTTGGAGATTTGTTTACTCAAAAAAGAAAACAGCTGGGATAAAAAAATAGAGTATTTTAATAATTAGCCAGTCGTGTCGGATAAGGGACATTCCAGGATGAGATCCAGCATGACAATCAGGAGCCTGCCACTTTGAATGATACAGAATTAGCAATTAACCATCTTCCAACTCAAGGAAAAAAATGACCTCAAAAGCGGGGGTGGGCAGGGAGCAGAGAAACAGGCTTCAGTTTTATTCATTATGTCTCCAAACTCAAAAAATTTTTTAAAGTTTGCTGGTATAATCTGCTTTGACACTTGACACATAGAAAGCGTCTCGAGCCAAGGCAACGATAGTGTTGTGTGGGGGTTACGAAGCAGGACAGCTATCATGGGGCCTGTTTCTCAGCCATCTGATGAGAATTCGAACCCTGATATGCCTTTGTCTCTAGTGTCTGTGCCTACTGTAAATTATGAGAAGTTAACCTGTGCTGTATAGCCTAATTATTAGCCACCTGTTGACACAGGGTGCAAAGTTAATTGTAAATAATACTCTCCTTTACGTTGTTACACAGGTCCTTAATGAACCACAGAGTCCTTTCCCCACGTACCTGGCCAGAACATTTCTTAAAAACATACAGAAGACATATTTAAAAAATAGACATACGCATCCATTGTTGAGATGTGACATTGTGAGTACGATCCAGCCAAAACCGTTCCTCTTGGGGCCAGGGTCCGTGACATGCTCCCAAGCTCACCCGTTGACCTTCCTGCCAACAAATGGAGAACCTGAGGCCTTTCCAGAGAAGCATCCCGAATGCCAGTTCAACAGGAAGGTGGTCCAGACTCCGGGGGCACTGCTTCTGGGTAGCAGCCTGCAAACAGAGAGACTGGACTGTGAAGCCTGAAAACTGGAGAACTGAGCTACATAATAGTGAGGTCGCACTAAGTCTTAAGGAGAATGAAAAGCAAAGAAGTAGCCGCTGTATGAAGTTGCTTGAGTTACCTGGAGGGGAGTGAGGCAAGGAAGAGGGCAGAAGAACAATAAGAAGACTGAGGAGAAGTGTGTTCTTACTGGAAGTTCCCCAAAGTGGTTACGAATCGCAGGAACTCAGCGCAGTAAGCGCACTGAAGCGGAGGAACCACACAGCTGAGACCCAGAAAACACTGGGGCTGTTACTACGGTGTGATTGCTATTGTGGCTGGTGCCGGCTCTGCTGTTGTCCAACAGGTTCTGGTACATTTGGGGAGAACGTTTGAAGATGGCAGCCTCTGGAACCCAAGGCCTCAATGCAGCCGAGATGCCCCGGGCTCCCGACACCAGAGCAGGGAGACCACGCAACACCGGCGACATTGCTTCGCTATAAAAATGGGCCCTTTTTCTCCTCCTTTGATCCTGTAGAGCTGAACATTATGAGATTTTATCAAAACCACTTTATCCTGGTGTTACTTCTGCCAGAAAGATCGTGCATTCCACCCTCCTGACTTGGACGCAGACGGTGAAACTCTCTAATAGATTGCCAATTGCTTTGACACAAAAGCTGGAGAAAATGTGACTTCGCCCAGAACCTTGTTCCCAATCTGTCTCCAGCGCCGCAGCTGTCAGGTCTGGCCCCTAAAATGCCCTTGATTAAAGGAGTCAGCCAGGGAAAGAGTAATAGTCTGCCAAGCGAGGTGGCTATAATCCTCCATATCGGTAATTACACTTCAAACACATGGGGCTTTGTTGTGGAAGCTCAGGAAATAAAACTCTGATTCATCTAAACAAGAGATGATTCAGATCTCGCAAGGCTCAAAACTAAGGATGTTCTAAAATACCCCCTGCAGCTAAATTACCTTCACTTCTGATTTGGTCAGCTCTCCCAAGGCGGCTTCTGCATTGGGTCATCTGAGGGACCCACAGCCAACCACGGCAAGCACGGCGTGAGGGCTCCCTTTTCGGAGAAAGAACGTCCAGTCTGAAGCGGGACTCTGTCTGATACCGTAAATCTAAGCCCTCTCCTACTTTTGGTCGAGAGCTTGGAGATGTCCTGGAGAAGAGAGAGCTCACCTGCTCCTCTTCAACCAAAAACAGCAGAAAAAGTCGCTCCTCCTCTGAAAGCTCTGTTTGCACCCCACCATCGTCACAGCCTTCTGTGACATGATGCTGGCGTTCGTACAGCTCCGCTAACACCAACGCTTTGGTTTTCACTTCCAGCTTCTCAGAGACTCTCGAGGGTTAGGAATATTTACAGAACACAGCAGTAATGCAGGGCGAGCTTGTCTCCTGTTGGCTAGCACCTGGGTCTCCTCCTTGATGGGTTTTCTCGTGAGTAGTAGGATGATCTTGTTCAGATCTCCATCCTGTATCGGTTCATGCACCGCTTAATTCCTTCCACAGTCACCGGTGTCAAAGTTCGCCTTACGGCCTTTATCGCAGCATTGCTGGTGCTTGTCTAACCTGCAGG
This sequence comes from Trachops cirrhosus, assembly GCA_028533065.1. Classification (NCBI taxonomy): domain Eukaryota; kingdom Metazoa; phylum Chordata; class Mammalia; order Chiroptera; family Phyllostomidae; genus Trachops; species Trachops cirrhosus. The sequence continues at coordinate 3,272,632 of CM052551.1, read as the reverse complement.
CGGTCTGCTGCTGATGTTAAGTTAAACAGCAGCACGGTAGCCGTCGTCCCCAAATCACGTTCACTGCCTTTTACACTCCGGGCACACTTAGCGTCAATGAGTTCTCCTTTATAAAACCATTGATCAAATATTTGAGACACAAAACAAGGATTCTCCTGTTTAACCGCTCCACCCCCCGCCATCCCCTACCCCCACCAACTCTGGCCAGCCAAATAAAGCCAGCTGACCCCCAGACGAAAATTAACTGGTGATTCTGGTTTTAAAAATTTCTTCTATAGGAAGTTCTCTTTATAGTTTCAACATCCCTCTTGCAGAACCTCCTCCACGTTCTATATAAAAATGATCCTGAAACTCAATCTCCCCATTTCAAAAAGCCACATTTAGAAAACCCTCATTCCACACTCCCTCCCAAAATAATCGAGGGACAGAGAGGTTGAAATCCCCAGCCCAGAGTGAGATTTCAGGGATGAATCCCACCAGAAAGTGATATGTCCGATGTTGTCACAGCCGCGGCCAAATCGTCCCTTAGCATCGATGCCCTACCAGTCCTGGTCCGCACTTAGCCGCGAATACCGCGTTCTAAAAGGGGGCTTCTGGACTGGGGTGCACAGCCCGCCCGGATCCAGGGAAGCACCTCCCGGTGGGCGCCCTGTTGCTTCCGTGGCCCGTGATGCACCGCAGCCCAAGAAAGCAGAAAAGAAACATGAAGATTTCTGTGTGGAAACCTGACTTTGTCATGATGTAGCAGTAGCAGAAGAAACAGTGGTAACAGTTCTCATTTATTGGGTGTTTACCATGGGCCAGACCTCCTGTTAATGCTCTGCACACAGCATCCACGAACTTCATAATTGAATGTTTAGGGAAACATTGATTTTAACATCGAGAATCTCACACGTTTGAATGCTTAAAAGGAGACCTAGTTTTCTATGAAGATTTTCCCCCCTAAGATAACAAGGAAGAACTTGCCTGATTACACAGCTATCGGCCCTCAGGAAGAGGGAAGTTAGATGAGTTGGGGAATAAATTCTGGTTACTTCCAACTGGGCAAAGAGACCCGAATGGAAACGCAAGGAAGGAAAGATGAAAAAAAATATTTCAAGAATAAGTCTTCAGGAAGAGTAACGATAGCAAACACCCAAGTAGGACAGGACAGTGCGGCGCCTGAGCTGAGAACAAGGCGCACAGAGAGATGGCTTCAACGGCTGGGCGCTTCATCCCCGTCAGACGTGGAGACGTCGGAGCAGACGGGCTGACCGTCTGGGACCTGGACAGCTGAGCCGTGGCGTCGCGTCCATCCGCACGCTTGGCGCTTAAACTCTAGGAAGCCTTCACCTGGCCGTGTTTCGTCCACACTGAAGCACATTGGAAAGAAGACTAGCATCTCCTCTCTAAAATCAAACTTCTTCATCAGAAACTGTTGAAAGTTAAGTAAGAACCTTTCTGGGATTCTGCGTCACTAACTGTGTAATGAAAGTGAATCGAACTGCCCCGCCCACATTACACTTTTTATACATTGTTTGGGGTAAGACAATGGATACGCAAGCACTTTGAAAGAGTAAAGCGCGACACAAAGGTAAAGGTGTTGTGATCCTTCTCGTGTCTGAATGCAGCCAACTCTGAACTGACGGCTGGATGTTCCTGTCCTCCACGAGGGACAGAAGGTAACAGACAACATAGGAGATATTTTCCAAATCGGATACCAGGGCCTCTCCTCTCATTAACTTACAATGGAAAAAGCATAATGAGGACAGTTCAGAGAGATCCACTGGGAGCGGCCCCCAAAGGAAGGATGACAGGAACGTTTTCCTTGGGTCTCCAGTAACTGATGTTGTCACTTATTCTTTTAACCTACACCGTGCTTCACTGGGACAAATAATAAAGGAGAACTTCCCCAATCTGGCAAAGGGAATAGAATTCCAGGAAGTCCAGGAAGCTCAGAGAGTCCCAAAGAAGTTGGACCCAAGGAGGAACACACCAAGGCACATCATAATTACATTAGCCAAGGTAAAAATGAAGGAGAGAATCCTAGAAGCAGCAAAAGATAAGGGGACAGTAACCTACAAAGGAGTTCCCATCAGACTGTCAGCTGATTTCTCAAAAGAGACCTTGCAGGCAAGAAGGGGCTGGAAAGAAGTATTCCAAGTCATGAAAGACAAGGACCTACATCCCAGATTGCTCTATCCAGCAAAGTTTTCATTTAGAATGGAAGGGCAGGTAAATTGGTTCTCAGATAAGGTCAAGTTCAAGGAGTTCATCATCACCAAGCCCTTATTATTATCCTTAAATGTTAAAGGGACTTATCTAAGAAAAAGAAGACTTCAAACTTCTTTTCTCTTACTCCACATTGAGCGGGTATGAAGAATAGAATAGTAGTTATTCAAAAATGAACTATGAAATCAACCACTAGATTTTCCTTCTTCAGGAAAAGTTAATAATAACTTCAATGTTTTCCATTCTTATTTCAATGTTTTTCCCTCACTGAATTGGCCTGGACTCGGTATGGAAACCCAGGTGTGTACTGAACTGTCAAAACACGGAGAAGTCCCTTCATCAGATGCGGTCCAGAGCTTAGGCTGCAGCCCGTGTGTCCTCCGGACCTGAACTTCACTGCAGTCCACTCTGAGGCCCAGTGCCCTACACACCCGACAAAGCGAATGAAACTCCTCTGTAGAGGTAGGCAACACGATGCTCGGTCTTAAAGGATTTCAACAATTTATTTTTGAAACACAATGTCCAGCACATAAGCTGAAGTAACTAGAAACGTGTTAGAACAAGAAACCCTGAGGGAGGAAAAAAAAAAAAGAAAAAGAACAATCAATTCTAAGTCAAGTTTGCAAACACCAGCAGGGAGCTCTGACCTATAAACAGCGGTGTAGGCAATGTTAAAAAGGGCTCAAGGAAAATGCTGGGATAGAATAACACATTTCCCAAACTCGGTGCGCAGACGGAAGGTAGAATAAAATACGAAGAGGAGGAGACGCAGGAAGAGGGGAGGGAGGGGCGCAACATGTGGGCAGCTCTAACTGACCGGTGAATGGTGAGATGGTAAATGACACTAACAGTCTGGCTTTGCAACGTGCACTCTGACAGACGCACTTAACGAATTACCGCTTGTTGTTTTCCCAGCCGCCGCTTTCCCAAGCCGTTTGGGCTTGCCCATAGTCACTTGTGCACGTGTTGGAAAACAGAGGAAACCAGTGGTCAAGTCAACATGAGAGGGTTCAAATATTCTGAGGATCTTGCAATGTCCGGGGAAAGCCGAAGGATATGTGGTAATCTCCAGAGGAAACACACAGACAGGCATACACAGGACAGACAATTCTAACTACAGGAGGGGCGGAGTTATCACACAGATGGGGTCTGTTACATTTTTACATTAAGAGGAGTCAAGAGATAACTCTGGACAACGGATGGGAAAAGGGAGGTTTAAGGACAATAAAGGAGCGGAGCTGGCCAGACTGAACGAAGAGAACAGGAGCGCGTTCACACTCGGGAGACACGGAACGGTGACAGGAAGCACTATACATGAGCTCGATCTTCATCTCTTATCATCAGGCATCAAAGTGACAAATTAGGAGGCAGTAGGATAAGGCTCTCATTTTGGTTTGAGCCTATTTACCCAAAAAACTAGAATAAAAAATAGCTTGCTGATGACGGCCTCTCAGAAGGGAACCGAGGGTGGCCAAGGACGACACAGGGGCTACTGCTGTGCGTTCCGGTTCTTCCCTCTGGTCCTTTTATACTCCGGACATGTAAAATTTAGGTTATAGACATTTATATATAATTTCGTAGTACACACACATACATAGCTATTGTAAATTTGTTTATAGCTAACATAAACTCTATTGCAAACATAGAATGTATTTTACATTAAATGTAGTCTCATATCTTTCATACGTAATATCTGTATTTTATATATTTATGTTTATAGTTATATGTGAGTACTGGGAAACGGAACTACAATGGTCCTCATAAACTAACTTCCTTTGCACTGACCTTCAGTACGGTGGCTAAAATCCAGGTCCGAGTCAGGATGTCGAGCCAGACAGCTCAGGTCTCAAATCCCTTCTCTGCTACGACCCAGCCGCGCGGCCCGGGGAGACACACGAACACTCTTTCTGCGTCTATTTTCTCATCGCCCAAGGGAGCACAAGCACAGCTGCTGGCAGGAGTGCCGTGATCATCGGTGATAACGGACCGAAAGTGCTCGGCCAGGGCCTGACCTCGATACCCGCTCCGTCAAGAACAACAGTCATCGTGATTCTGCCCTCTTACTATCCCTTCCTCTCGTGAACCCCCTCTGAGACAGGGTGGTGCGCCCCAAACATTCCGCCAAGACTGCCCACAGGAAGGTCACAGGTCGTGGCAAGAGGGAGGTCGAGGAGGCTCGGGGCGTGGGGCTCTCAGGGGAGGTTCGCCAAGCCCCCGATACTTGAAGTGCAATAACCGGAGTTAAAGAAAGTCAGTCCCACACAGAGGAAGCAGCAGGAGCAAACGGCTTAAACACCGAACAGCATGATACGTTTTATGCCTTAGATAAGGGCTCTGGTTTGCCCAACGCCACCGACAGCCATCCGGGAATGTTAAGCAGGACAATTACTACCGTAACTTTAGAAGACCAGCTGAAAACATGAGTTTAAACTAATTCTCTAAAGGAAGTCATAGGCAGTGAGAAGAAAATGTACTCCTCATAGGAAAAGCCCGCCAGACTCATCCATGACACAGGTATGAAATTTCATTCTTTCATTCATCAAAAATGTTCTGATTGAATGCATTTGATTGTCCAAATGCGGTGATCTGATTTTCTGCACGTCATATACTAAACAGACATTTTTACATCCCAAGACTGGCCTCAGTGTTCCTAGGGTTGGGACTAGGTCATATCTTTACTACCTCTATCACAAGCACAATTTCTGGCCCTCGGAATGCCCTAAATCCATGTTTACTGAGCTAATGCTTCACGCCTCCAAGAGCTTTATAATGCTACTTCTTATCTTGTGTCTGAATCACAGCTCTTTCTAAAATTTTAATCCCAGCTGTTTCTCTAGCTCACCCTTTATACCCTACTGCGTGTTACCACTTGCGTTTCTTGTAAAAAATACGTGTCAGTCAGCGACCAGAGGGGAGTGGGGAGAAGGATAAGGGTGGAAAGAAGGGGGTGGGACTAGTCAAAGAACACGGATGAATGACCCACGGCCATGGTCAACAGTGTGGGATTGACTGTGGGAGAGGAGGAAAAATTGGGACAACTGTAATATTGTAACAATAAAAATTTAAAAAAATTTAAAAATATATATATGTGTCTGTAAAGGCACCCAGTCAACAACATGGACCTCAACTCATTGTGACACAGTCGAGAAAATAAGAGAAACCTTGAAGAGGCTGAAGGTGAGCACTTGCACCCCCA
>CM052551.1:3243666-3266725 GCA_028533065.1 Trachops cirrhosus | reverse complement strand
TGATGAGAAGAAAAGTAGATGATGTTTGGAGAACAGCTCGGAGACTTCAACACTCTACTCTGATCTTACAAAAAAAGACTGAACACCATAGGGGTCCATCCATGTTGTTGAAGTGACTGTGGAGTCTCGGGCGATTTTAGTAGAATTTTTGCTCTTACTGCCTTATTTGCTGTGTCTAATTCGTTCTTCGTCACTGGTGCGAGTCAGTTCTGTCCTCTTTTATGTAACTGTCCTGAGGGCACCAATGACAGAGGCACTTGTGGCCTCATTAGCAGTGTTTATAGTCGGTGCCCTGGATGAGGAATTCAGAATCAAAGTCGGATCCCCATCTCTCCTCTGCCCGCCGACGAAAGCTTTGTGTCGCGATGAGTGAGGAACTAATCAGAAGACGTCGTGTTTCAGCAGAGGCCCGGGTGGTGTGCCCCCCTGCAGGCGGACACTCTCAGAGTCGCACTGGTGTCAGAGAGAGGCCCGGACCTCACTCCATGTCCACAGGCGAGGGCCGGCTTCTGCTTTCCGTTTTGTTTTGCTTTTCAGAAGTTTCCTTTTTAAATTTTGCTTTGGACCAGCCAAGATTTCCACTGTCTCTGCAGCAATCTTGGCCTGGAGACTAGTAAAGAAAAATAAATTAGCATTTTATGTTTAGCTGTGATTTCCATCCTATCAACGGCATGTGATTGGGCCATGTTTCTGCTAAGTGACTCCCCGATTAGTGACAGTCCCAGATGCTGTCGCGGAATTCTTGGCATCACTCCCTGAACAAAGATAAAGCGAATGTGCCCTTTTTTAGTTGTGATAAATTTTCAGGTACCACACAAGTCATGAAAATAGTCCATGACAACAGATGTTCCCAATTACTCGGTAGTTATGTATTTGGGGGGAAAAAGTTGTGGTTGAGTTTGCACATCAAAGAGAATTTCTTTCTTTTATGTTTACATTTGTGAAGAAGTGATTGCAGAAAGGAGTGAAATGACATAGAATTACAGTGCCACGTGGGAAAGCGTTGTGCCAAACGCCGAGATAACTCTGACGGGGGCGGGGGGCGGGCAGAGTTTACAGCTGCATTGCCTTGGGCAGTGGTGACTTACGACGGCTGCGTTTTGAGGGACGTGATTTGCTTTTGAGAGCCAGACGGACGTCCCAGAACTTTTCCCACAGCAAAGAGCCTTCTGAGAGTCCTCTCAACCGCCGCGTCCTATCTGCTTTGAACACTGGAGGTGTCTGGCGTGCATTCTGCATAATCGCTTCCCTCGTCGAACTAGGCTCCACGGTCTCTTCTAGGCCGGGAGCCAATCTGCCTGCCAATGATTTTGCAGCGCGTTTCGGCCTGGTGCCACATCTCCTGTCACGAGTGGAAGCAGTTTCTTCCTATGGGCTGTGTGATGAGGAACGCGATATAATGCAAGCAACTGAGGCTTTTCCTTCTTCTGATTATTGTCTCTCTGTTTCCACATAGAATGAGAGGCACTAGAAGGAATAATATTATAATTATCCTCATTTTTACTTTTTTTAAAATTTCATGAATTTAAGAAGATGTACGCAGTCCTTTGAGAGAGGGAATGAGGAGAATGATGAAGGGAAGCCTTCCACGGACTGGAAGAAACTAATCTGAAAGTCGGCAACTACTTCTAGGAAGACGGACTGGGATGTGCACCCTCCAGGTGGCCCCCTCGGTCCCTGCCTCCTGGTGTCCGGGCTGTGTCGTCCTCCCTCTGCAGTGTCAGGGCTGGTGAGTGCAAGCAGGAGAGCACTGCAGAAGCCATGGCATGCCACTTCCGAGGCTAGCTTATGAAAGCCTCCTGTCCCCCGCCCTCCTCTCTCTGACAGTGAGTGAACCTGACGCAAGCCGGCTGCCGGGTGGTAGGGAACCGAGGCCTCCGGCCCCTTGCCAGTGAGGGAGTGAGGCCTTCTGTTCACAGCCCCACGAGTGGGCCATCTGGGAGCACATGCTCCAGTAGATGGGCGCCTTCGGATGGGGGCTCCTCCGGCTGACCTCAGAGCTGCAACCGCGGGAGCGCCTCTGAGCCAGACCCACGCAGTTATGCCGCCCCGGAGTCCCCAATCCCCGGACCCTGCCAGGCAGTTGGTGTCTGCTGCCAGCTGCCGAGTCCTGGAGCGAGTCGCTACCCAGCAGTCGCTTCCCGATCCACGCACGAGCTCTCAGGAACCTTACGCTGGCTGCACACAGCACCGCAAATGCGTGAACACACACACTCGTACATTCGTAAATATCCACAACACCTTCAACGGCTCACATGTTTAAACCTGGGAACCCCAACTCTTTTTTTGGTAAGGTATAGTAGGGGAATAAAGAAGCAATTTCACGGTAAGTGTTTTTGTGTTAGCAGCTCGGGAAGTGGAAGCAATGACATTATGAATGACAAGGAGTTTTTATTTTGTTTTTTTGGGGGGGAGGTGCAGGGGCTTGACTCCCTGCTGGGATATCCCCTGAGTGGAGGGGCAGGGCAGATCATACGGCCGGGGCATTCCGTTAGGATAGAGGAGTTGTCTTCTCCCCCAGAGGCTGATGGCTCACGTCCAGGGACCCTTCTTTTGTTCTCTGCTTGAGTAGGTCTTGGTCGTGTCCACATACAGCACATCAGTTTCTCAGACTGTCCTAACAAATTTCTACAGACTGGGCAGCTGAAAACCGCTGAGATGTGTCCTCTCCCAGTTCTGGAGGCAGAATTCTGAAACCAGGGTGTCGCTGGGCGTGCTGCTTCGGAAGGCTCTGAGGGGGGTGCCCTCCCTGTCTCTCAGACGCTCCTGGGCTCATAGATGCATGGACCCCACCTCCGCCTCTGCCTTCCCGTGGCCTTCGTCCCTGCATCTGTGTCCTCTCTTCTTATAAGAACCCTTGTCATTGATTTAGGGTTCACCCAACTCCTGGATGATCTCCTCTCAAGACCCTTAATTACGTCTGCAAAGACCCTTTTTCCGAATAAGGTCGCCTTTGCAGGCCCCAGGGGTTGGGCCTTGCATGTATGTTTTTGGGGTCCGCTCCTCAGAGCAGGACATGAAGGGGGTGTAGGATTCTCCACAGGCGAGCTGGTGACTCCCCGGGGGCTTGGGGGTTGCGCTTTGCTGGGCCGCAGGTGTGAGAGAGCCGTGGCGTTGCTGTGCGAGCAGCAGCAATGCCGGTGAAACCGGTCTCACATTTTTGGAGGACTTCACTCACGGATTCCAAAGGCTTAGGGAGGGAGATTTTCAAAGAAGGTGCATGATGAGCAGGGGAGAGAAACTGTGGGCGCAAGTTGAAATAGATGCAGAGTGAAATAACTATACAGCAATCACTTCAGTACAGAGGCTTTCAGGATCTGACTACAATCTAGAGAAGGAAACGCCCTTTCTCATGTTGAAGTAAAGATCTATTAGTGAAGGCAAAATCCAGAGCATGGCAAAAACCCCCAAACACCCAATTAGACATGCGAGTTTACAAGGGAATTCTGGGTAGGCACTGCTGAGGCACCAGTCAGACCTGGTTCCTCTCCTCACACTCAACCCCCCTGTACCTCCGCATTCTCCTGGACCTTTTTTAAAAAATTGAATGTGTTCCAATTGCATGTCGTTCACCCAATGCTTTTATTGTATTTCTCTGCTCCTTATGCTGACGCTCTGAAACGGGCTGTGATTATCACCCTTAGCGACCGGTGCTTTGCAGAAAGGCCGTGATCATGTCTCCCAGCCCCTGCTCACAGCCCTGCGCAGCGTCCTCTGGTGCCCCTGCCCTTGGAGGTCCTTCCCTCCCCTGCCCTCGGAGGTCCTTCCCTCCCGGCCGCTTGCATGTGGGACGGCCTCGTGTCGTGCACGAAGCCACAAGATGCGGGGGAGAGGATGCCTGGTTACTTCTGAGCGGCGGCCTCTGCTCTCACCCTTCGGCCGCCCTCGCTTCTCTCCTCCAGGAGCCGGCACGTTCTGGAGTCGAGGTCTCGTGCGGTGAACTCGGGCAGCTTTAGAAGGAAACCTAGTGGTCGGTCTCTATTGGGCTTATTTGCCTGGGGACCATGACAGGCCCATCACCAGCGTAAGGGAAAGAAAAAGATGTTTATCTCTTTGCAGGAAGTGATGTGGCTTCATTAATAGCCTTCATTTTCCTTCCTTTCTCATAAAAATAATAATTTACAAATGGATAGCTTTTCCTCATATAATTATTTTAATTACATTAATCCATTAATTTATTTTTTTATATCGACCTATGTTGTGTCTATAATCAATGTTAATGGTCAATGTACCCGAATTCACCCGTGAGTGGTTGCCAATTAGGACATTGTTATGACAGTGTCTCAGGTGATAAGAGGGGACAATGTTTTTGTTTTATAATTTCTTTTGGTCAATTTTACTGCGACTTTAGGTTTTTCCAAGACGCGAGTTCACGCTGGGGCGGCTGTGAGCCAGTGCGGCATTGATGGAATGGACGCTGCTTTCAGGACAGCAGATCCGTTGGGTGCTACGGGAATCTTGACGCCCCTTAGGGTAGACTGATGGCATCCGTGGCCTCAGTTCATGACCCCTCCTTTGACCCATGACCTTTGCTCTGCGACCCGGTCACTCCTCTCATCCCAGAGATGTGCCTGAGTTTGGCCAGGCAGTCTGCAGGTGTGATGTACGTAGGCATGGGGAAAGGTGCTCGCGCACCGCTGCTTCTGCCTTTACTAAAAATTAACTTACTTTTTCGATGTGTTTGCTTACAGGGGGCGTACAACCTGATAGAGTTCCGGGTGCACAGCGTCGGCTGCCTTTCCCGTGCTGGAGGAGGCGGGCGGAGCGGCCGGGCAGGTCCCCCCACTGCCGGTCAGCCCGCCCGGGCCGCAGGTGAGTCTAACCGCTACCGGTAGGCCCACCTGGTCTCACTTGCTTCTGCACAGGCTTGTGGACTAAATGGAGGCTGATTTGGGGTTTGGGAGGGGAGTAACTTATTATTAACAGTATTACTCTGGCAACAGGTAACTAACAGACACAGTTCTCATTCAAGATTGGTTTTATTTTGGGGGCAGTGAGAATTCCAACTGATAACTTCAGGGATACTTTCTTGTCCTTGGATTCCGATGCTCCAACGACAGGACTCTGGAGGTGCTAGACCTTGGCTAATGACGACAGGATTGTAAGTGCCAGGTTCAGGGTGAGGGCCGATGGGGCGTGTGTTTTAGGGCCACTGCTGCAGGAAGAAGCATTAGGCCCAATGCAGAGTGTTCATTACTGGAGAACACGTACTTAGGAATACGTATTTTGCTAGTGGAATGCCGTAAAACCTGATTAAATCAATCCTAGTGGACCAGGGAACCAAGCTGTAAGAGACACTTTAGAATGTCCCCCTTGCGCTGAGTCCTAAGTTAGGTCAGGAGGGAGTTAAAAGCGCTCCACCTTCTAAGACTTTCTTGGCACATAAATTGTTCATAAGGAGTTTTCAGTGAAATTTCCATGCACTATAGAATCCCCCCTTTTTTGCCCTCTCCAAAATAAAATTTATTTTATTTATTTTCTTTCATTTTAGTTCTTCAATCCTACCACATTTGATGTTGGTGTTTTATTTTATTTTTTTTTAAAAAAATACCAAAGTTCTATAGTGTGCAATTTTTTAAAAAATTTTATTTTTCAATTACAGTTTACACTCACTATTATTTTGTATCAGTTTAAGGTGTTATAGTCTGCTATTTTACCCTTTTAAAATAAAAATAATTTAAAAGTCACCGTGAGCATTATTTTTAACAACTGTATGATATTTAGTTGCATGAATACCGTGATATGCCCACTTCCGCTTCACCACTCTGCCGCTGTTCAGAATACCACTGCAGCCTCGTGCTTGTTTGCGGGCCTGACTATTTCCTCGTGGTGAATTTCCGGAAGCAGGACGACTGGTTCAACCGTTGTAAACGTTGTAAAGCTTTAAATCCTGAGTACGTAGGGCCAAACTTTTGAAGAAAGCTTGTGTTGCTTCCTGATGTGCGTGTGAATGCTTTTCTCATGAGAGACTTGCCAGCGCTCACTGCATTCCTGAAAAATTACTCCTGACCGTGCAGCTATATTATGCAGTGTCCGAAGCTCAATAACACTAAGCAATAACAATGGAAATGTAGTTGTTTTCAATTGCAAATAAATAGCGACTCCTCAGATGAAAGGTCCCTGCACGGTGGTGAGGTGGTGATGGAGCTGGACAGCCAGTAAGCACTTTCCCCTCCTCCCCCCACCCCCCGCCCGCCCCTGTGCTTCCCAAGAGGTCTGGAATAATGACGCGTGATGAGATGCTAACTCGAATGTCATGATGCTTAAAAGAGGAGACCGTGAGATGCAGTGGGAATTTGTGGAAGATTCAGGCCATGACAGACCTGGTTAGAATCCTGTCTCTATCACTTAGGAGCGATGTTGTCCTGGGCAACCAATCCGAGCCTTATTTTCCTCGTGCCTTAAAGGAGAGCACAATCCCCACATAGTCTGATTATTGTGAGGTATGTGTTGCAATGTAAGGAAGTATCGCGACAGTGTAAGTGCCCCTAGTACTGACAGCAATCAAAGTCAAGGAAATACGACGGACTGGGAGTCGTTGTACAGGTTCAGTGGGGGGGGAGGTGGGGTCTTTAATTTGGGAAGCATCAGAAAGCACAAGATTAGCAAATTTGGGGGACCTGTAGAATGCTGTGGAATGTGATAAGATTGTAGGGCTCTGGTGAGCACTTGGGCACTTTCCTATTAACTTGTAGGAGGACTCCATCTTCCCCCCACCCCGCCCTGCGTTCCCCGTGCTAGCGCCTGCAGCAGTAGTGGCCGGGTGTGAACACCTGGGCCGCCATGTCCTGGGGCTGTCCTACCTGCAGGCATGTGGGGAAGGCTGTATCACGGTGTGGGCATAAGCCATGCTGTGATTTCACAGAGAGCGGAAAACAACACAGATGGTCTTCATTTCAAACCCACCGTGGTTATAGACTGTAACGAAAAGCCTTGTGGGTAACAGTTATCTAAGCACTGATGAGAGGTGAGGTGTGATGAGACTCATGGCTTGAGTTTCCAATGCCAGTGGGCCAGGTCTGGAGCCATCGTACTACGTGTGTGAGGAATGTGGAACGTGCATTGACGGTAATGCCACATTTGATTATTTTTGGCCATTAGTAGGGTTGCCAGTGATTCCTGCAGTGACATTGATTGTAGAGACGTCCATTATTGAGGTAGGGGTCATGTGTCCGCTGTGCCACAGGCCGGTCATTTCAGCTCAGTACCGAAAGGCAGCCTTGGAGATCATGGGGAACTTTAATGGAACCTCCTGTGACAGCTAGCCTTACTTCAATAGACTGTTGTGCTTAGGAACGGGACTTGGGTCTCCCCGAAGAGGCGTCTTCTGCTAATGAGGATTAATTTGAGAATTAGAGAGAGATTACTTAGAATCAAAAAGAGCTGAGAGGAAAAGGTTTTAAAGATTTGAATTGGGCTGAAGGACTGTGACTCAAAAATTGGAGTTGTGCTCTGTGGGAAATGCCAGTAACCCAATGTGAAGGATTAGCAGAAGATTACGAAAAAGTAAATGAGGCAGTACTCATTCAAATACGGTTTCTTTGGACTGGGGAAAAATGGGCAAAGCCCGCTGTTCTTACATTACTCATTACTAAAATGTTGGCTGGACAGAATGAGCCACACAGACTTAATTTGTTTTATGTCTTCTTTTTTTTTCTCTTCTACGTTATACCTCGTTTCTATTCCATGGAGGGAAGTTCGTAATGCATGACTCAGGGATAATAGAACCGTTCACTTCTGGAGTTGGATGGGGCTTTCATTTGACCTTGTACCTGATAACAGCCCCCCACATACTAAGTAGGTAGAGTAGATACAGCCGGGGGGAGTCCAGGATCTCAAGAATCAGCCCATTGCTTTGCCGCGAGCACCAAATGTTAGAAACCCCTTCCTAATGAACAAGAATAACTATAGCTGCCCCCGCCTGGGGTTTGCTCCGGGCACAAGGAGAATGTCTCCTGCTTCCTACCTACTCTTTGGCTCCTAGAACAACAGTGATGGAGAAGAGCTCCCTTCTAAGAATGTGATCGGAAATTTGTGGAGTCCTACCTAAAAACTCAGAAATGTAGATTTTCAGATGGTTCTTTGAATGGTTCAGCTGGGAGTCTGGCTGGAAGGCTCTTTTCTTTGGGGAAAAATTTTTGAAAAATTCTGAAAGTAAGACTCAGGATGTAGTATAGAAGGGGAGGAAATTTAATACGGGGTAGGACTCTGGCTTTGATGTGGTAGTGATGTAAAGGCTGGTGTTTGAGGTTCTGGGACTCAGGGAAGAAACAATATAGATGGATGGTGTCCACAAACATGGGGATGGACAGATCAACTCTTAGAACACTGGGTCTTTGATATTTAATTGTAGGATTTTTTTTTTGGTTTTGTGCTGTAAGGGTACACAGCAAAACAAAGATTTCATTTGGGCCACCACAGCCAATGATTATGTAGCACTAATTGATTTTAGTTTTTAGAGGCCTCCTAAAATAAGTTTAATCCTGTGTCCACAGGGATGTTGCTTAATTATTTAAAAGCAGCTCTGTCTTTCCCAGACCAGGAGGACGCAGGTCTAACAAGATTTTCCACAAATACCTTGACCCTGAGTCTCCTGCTGTCTTGGACTCAGTCCTCCAGACACGCACCCATTTCTCAATGTCTCTCTTCAAGGCCACAGTGACAGTGGAGTGGAGTGTCCCATGACTGGCTTATTCAATGACAGAGGAAGACACTCGACCTTTCTTTCTCTGACTTTGTACTTCTGGCATTGCAAATTGAAATGGAAATGTTTTTGAACTCATCATCCTACTGACTCACATCCAACTTAGGTTTAACCAGACACCTCATGTCTTGATACAGAGATATATTTTCTCTTTGTGTCTCTGTTATCCTGTAGTTATCAAGTTCATCTTCTTTTAAAACTAAATTTTATTACGCACACGTGGTCCATCTTTATTGTTCCCTGAATTCACTTCGGGTACTGATTTATGTCCCGTAAAGATTTAATAAGGTTCCAAGATATGTGCACATCATTCTTTTTAAATCATTTTTTGGTTTTATTGAGGTGTAATTAACAAACAAAATTGTAAGCTAGTCCCGGTGATCTGATATATGTGTACATCGTGAAAGGATTCCCATCACCTAGTTAATGAACACATTCATCACCTTCTATATGTAAATATATACAAACACATTTTAAATATATGTATTTTGGTGGTAACGTGCCTTTCCTCAGAGCTTCTGAAGAAGGAAGCAGTCTGGAGTGAACAGACCTTTCCGTTACGCATTCTGACAAGGAGAAGAAAGGGTTGATTCAAATGGAAAGCACTGTAACCTGTTTATGGATCTTCAATACTTTACAAATACCCTGTCTGCGTTCACACTGGTGTTCTCATTACCGAGAGTTCTCTTGCCTTCTCCTCAAGATCTGTCACCTACTCTCACTGAAAATATTTGTCAGTTCTATTAATAGAATTTGGAAACCAGAGGCTGGTTCTCGTTTAGAATCCAAATATCCTAGAACTCTCGACACATCCAGCTCTTTATGGTTCTTCTCGTGGCTACTTTCTTTTTCAATTTTAGGGTAAGTAGGAAAATATGGATGGAGAGGAATCAATGCTTTGGGTCGGGGTCAGCTATCGGCCGTGTTCGAACAGAGTCTGCGTTCTCTCTGGCAGGTCTGTAGAAAGTGGCCGTGACCTCTTCGAGGTGCTCCGCATTCTCTTGTCCCCTGCACGTGTGTTCCCCCTCACGTTGTTCCCTCCTCCTGCTTTTGTTTGGTTTGCTTCTAAGCATATTTCACCGAACGCCTCAAACATCACCTCCTCCAAGACCTGTCCTGGGCCCCTGAGCCCTCACCTGCTGCTCTCAGTGGCCCCGCGGCAGCCCCTGCTCCGAGTCAGTGCCGCACCTTGCGTCTGAGTGCTTCCCACGGCGAGCCCTTTGAATGCAGTCGCTGTGTCTGATTCATCTGCATCCCCAGTGCCTGCGACTGTTCCTGGTGCAGAGCAGATGCTCTGTAGTCATTCCCTCAAAAAAACAAAACAAAGTGAATGAACAAATACCTGGATTCAGCTTCTGGACGGTGAGGTTGATTTAGATCTAGCCAATTGTCAAAGTCACCTAGGTAATGTTCCTCGCCTTTATTGAGCTAGGGTGGACATAGAAGCATGTGTCGGTTTGAGGTATACGATGTGTTGATTTGACACACTTAGACTTTGCATGGTGATCAGCACCATAGTGCTAGCTAGCACGTCTACCATGCCCCATCCTTTTTGTGGTGAGAACATCTAAGATCTACTCTCTGGACGACTTTCAAGTATATGATGTGTTATGGCCAGCCGTAGTCACATGGTTGGGCGTTGGATTCCCCAGACCTGACTCATCTTCTAAGGGCAAGATGGGGCCCTTTTACCAGCATCCCCCCTTCCCTGCCCCACCCCCCACGGCCCCCAGTCTCACCACTCTGCTCTCTGTTTCTGTGGGTTTGACCTGTTTAGATTCCACATTTAACTGTTGTCACACAGCATTTGTCTGTGTGTGACTAATTTTGCGTAGCACAATGTCTCCAAGGCTCATCCAAGCTGTCACAAATGGCGGGATTTCCTTCTCACGGCCGAGTAATGTTCCATTGTAGGTGTATCACATCTGCACCCATTCATCTTTGAGGGGCAGCTAGGTTGTTTGCATGTTTTGGCTACTGTGGCTGGTTCTGTAGTAAATATGGGAGTTATGTTTTCTCTTTAACATGCTGTTTTTTATTCCGAAAGCCAGCCTTGGTGTTCTTTCCTTGTTGTCTTGAGATTCAGGTGATGGCAGAATGTCCACATGAAAAATTTACCTATTTATTTAGTCTACAATAATAAGAAAATAATTTAATCTGTAGTAGTTATTATTATTTTTGACAGCTTTGCTGGAAGACCAGGGCTGATTATATTAGGGAATCATTCTGTCAGAAATACCACGAATCTGGTTTCTAGGGGCAAATAATCTGTAAAATCAGTTTTTTTTTCCAGTTACCAATTATACATACAACGCTCATAGATTGGTTTTTAAAAACTGAATTTATTGGGATGACATTGGTTGGGAACATTATATGGGTTTCAGGGGTACAAATCTATAACACATCGTCTGTGTGTTGCATTGTGTGTTCACCACCCCAGTCAAGTCTGCGTCCTTCACCATGTTCCTCCCCTCCGCCCTCTCTATCTCCCCTACCCCGTTCCCTCTGGTCACCACCACACTGTTATCTGAGTCTATGAGGGTTTTTTTTATTGACCCCTTCACCCTTCTCATGCAGCCCCCCAGTCCCTCTCCCTCCCTGTCCCCCTCTGTCAGCTGTCAGTCTGTTCCCTGTACCTGTGAGTCTGTTGCCACTTTGTCAGTTTATTTTGTTCATCAGTTGCCATTTGGCATTTCAGAGCGATGTCTCTGGTTGAGTAGGTCCCAACACCACCCGTCGAGGTGGCCATGCACAGGACAGGGACTCTGTGTCCTTCCCCGGGACGGCCGGAGCACCGTCCTCCCGCCCACGCTGCGTCAGAGTTTTTTCCTTCACGGAGCCTCTCGAGTGTGTGCTTCCTGCGCTGCTTATTCAGAGTCACCGAATATTGTAATTTCTCTCCATTAATCAGCGTTCTACCCATACACACACCTTGTGCACGGAGCAGAGGAGTAATGAGCCACGGTGTTGACACTGGTGCTTCTGGTGGGCATGCTCATCTTCCGAAGAAATGAACGGAAACCGGAGTGTGTCTCCTGAGAAGCACCCACTGTGCATCCCACTGAATTTGCCTCCCCATTTGCTTCTCCCGGGGGAGCGAGGGTCCCCCCACCCCTCGGGTCACCGAGTGTGGCACAAGGGGAACGGCAAGTCTAAGAGATGCTGTAGACTACTACTTTTAATGGACAACGTCATTGAGTAGGAATGTGGTGCCTGTACTGATGGAGACCCTGGGCCTTTACGGCTGGAATTACGATGAGAAAGACCCAGCTTATGCTGACTTCTGCTGCCTTGAACCTCAGTGTTACCCCGTTTTCCTGGCTGCAGCCTAGCTCTTTTCTTTTGAATTGTGCCGTGGTGTCTTTAATAGTTGAGTATTACTTTGGACTAGAACTCAAAAAAACTGCTAAGAGAACTTCACATTTTTTGGCAGAACAATTGCAAGCTCAGTTTCTAGTGGTGGCTTTTTTGGCATACGATTTCCACCCTCCTCCCCCATAGCTGGGATAGGAAAGAACCTTTTTAAACCTAATGCCATGGCAAACCTTCCTGGCCAGCTGGAATGGGATCGCGTGGGGAGAGTCCAGCGCCCTGTGGATGGAAAGGCCGTCACTCAAACCACCGGGTGGTACTTAGCAGCTCTGTTTGCACTCTTCAGGCTGTCAGGGGGCGAGGTGAGGAGGGGCTTTATGGACGGTAGTGAGGAGTGGCAGGCGCTCTTAAAATAATGAATGGCTCCATCACTCAGACCCAGTGAGGTGTGAGTGAGACACATCGTTTCCCCCTTTGTGAACAAAGATCGTCAATTACTGCTGGGGATGAAGATGCTGTTACTTGTGATGAAGGCCACTCAGCAGAATACTCGAAAACTGTTAGTCCCGCCTTCTCTTCCCTGGATTATTATTAACACTTGGTTTTAAGGGACATTGACTGCAACTGTATGTCATAAATAACAAAAATGATTTGGGATTGATGTTAATAATATTATTATTAAGAGAGTTGCTGTATTGAGTAGTTCCTTGCTGGACATTTTACATATGATAGATTTCAATCCTCACGTGGTAAAATCGGAGGAATTTAGGGGACGTGCTGACTGAACAACAACCAGCAAGGGGAAGAACCGGAATTTGAACTCTGCTTGGTCTTTTCAAAGCGACTGTGCTTTACGCCGGTGAATTTCTCAGAGAGGCCTATCTAGTTTCATGAAAAACAAAGACCAATACTAATGGGTGTTGGACGAATTGGGTAGTTTACGCTGACCCTGCAAGGGGACATCAAGTAAGCTGGGAACGCAGGGGTTCCCCACTGCCCCCGGGGTCTGTTCCCTGCAGACGGGGTGCTCCCAGGCTGGACGAAGAAACCAACTTTCGTTTTATAAGAAAACAGTTTACATTAACCAAGAGGGATAGACTCCCTGCAGTCAGTTTATATAGGGCGCCGTACACAGTCACACAGTGAACCATTATGAAAAATGAAAGGAAAGTGATTCGAAGGAAAAAGATGTAACAGTAACAATAGCCACCATCGAACACCTAACTTTGTACCAGGTACTATTCTAAATACTTCGCATGTTTGAATTCATTCTCCTCATGGTGCCTGAGGCATTATGGAAGTAGCAACCGTAGAAAATGCCAATCGTTTTAACAGGGAGCTTAAATAACTTACCTGTGTGGTCAGGGCCAGACTGAAATGGGCTCTGGCGTCTCAGTGGGAGCAACAAATCCTCGAGTAGCCGAGGTGGCAGGGCCTGCGACAGGCAGCAAAGGCAGAGTCATAATCAGAATGGTAAGGTCTGCAAGCACAGTTGGGGTGCCTCCCTGATTAGGGCGTCACTGGTTTGAAATAGGCAGCCTCGTCACGTCATACTTGCACTTGGCCACCGTGGTGGAGAGTCATGGGAATTCTTCAGTTCTGAGAACAGGGTCGGTGCACAGAACCGGACACTCTGGGCAGAAAGGGAGGCGCGGGGTACTGGAGGACACGCTCTGTGAGCAATCCCAGGTCTCCACTGAAAGCTTCCACCTAAGTCTCCATAACCTGGTATTCATGTAGGCGGGGCCGTGCTCAGTGCCTTGGACACGGACTTGAAGCCGACATTAATCAATGCAAACCTCATTTAATGTGCCTGCTTGGGCACTCAGAAGGCATATTGGTCTCGGAACCCGTGACGTGGTTTCATCAGCTGATTCAGACGGTGCCGAATTTTCCCTTCCTGTTCCAGACATTCTCTCTGCGTAGGAACAAATGAAGACAGTGGCTTCTACTCTATAGTGCTTGATTTTTACCCATTTCAGTGTATAGGGAGCAACAGAAGCAATGCCCTTTGACCTTACAGGGAGAGCGGTACCTGTTCCTCATCTTGTCTCGGGGCCACGCTGACTCTTCAGTGCATGAGATAAGTGCAGTCTTCAGGCACCCCGACATCGTCACCGTTGCCTGGGACATCATGTATCCAGCTACATCGATGCCATCGGGTTGGAAGGACGATATCGGGGCAACAGTTACTCTCATTCCTTGGTGTGGGGTGCCAGAGGGAGGCCAAGGGACATATGGGGTCCTCCAGCTCCATTTGCCTTCTAATGGCTCTGCTATTTAAGGGGCCTGCTAAGACCTTCCCTGCAAAGGAAAGGACAAGTTGGACCCTTCATGTGCCACATGACTAACAAAGAGGCCCATGTTTGGTGGGCCTATTTGGATATCGGAGAGATGCCTCCTGTACTTGGGAGCGAGCTCTGAGTAGCTCTCCCATCACTCACTAGACGGCCCGACTGGAAGGGCCCCAGATCAAGGGGAGCCTCTGCAGCAGCGCCAAGCTGTGCTATGAGGTATTCAGCCCTTGTTCTCGTGCCTGGTGGCTACGGGGCTATTCACAGTACAGCTGGCGGAGTGGGGAGCCTGTGCAAGCCACACTGGGGGAATCACAGCGGAGCTCCCGAGAGTGTGGAGCAAAGCCACGTCATCTTTGACAAACAACCGTTCTCTTCTCGTTAATGGTTCTAGGAGAGTCTAAGCAGCTGACCGCTGGTTATGGCCGAGGTGCCCTTTCTCATGAACTTGGATAATTCTGTGAGTCGACACACCAAGAAGAATTTGATTATTGCGTAATGTGCACGTAGGGTGGATGCATAATTTATTATCCAAACCAGGACACGTTAGAAAGTCAAAAGGGCACTACTCATCATTATATTGGGACAGCTGGGATAAACTGGTGCTTCCACCAGCAGCCAGGAACATGCTTCAGCATGACGAAGAGTACCTTCCGTTGGCAGGTGTCTCACATTCTTAGCACTCCTTCATCCCACGCCCATGGCCTTTGACTGGAGAAGGCCAGAGTTGAAAATAGATTCACTGATGCGCATTGGCCCCGGCTGGAAGCGGACTTGGAGGGGCTCTGAAGACCCGGGAGAAGGGACCTGTTCCCAGAGGTTGCAGAGTGTACGTCCTGTCCATTTTGTTTGGAAGGACAGATGCTGAGGCATGCCTTTACAGTGATTCATGGCAGATTATCCAGGGGCTTGGAATGACCAGACAAGGAGGTGCGTGAAAAGAAGGTCTGAGAGAGGGATATGGGGGTTATGCTTTCAGAGTAGGCAGTGTGAGAATATCTGAATATCCAGCAACTACCTGCACAGAGAAGGGGCTCACACAGGCATCCGTGACGGCTGTGGGTCTGCAGCCTTCTCCCAGCCAAACCAGTGCTTCTCAACGCGAACCAAAGTGGTCCTGGGGGCCAGACCATGGTGGCATCCCTGGGGGCCTGTTTGATTAGCATTACCGTTGAAGGCTCAGTTTCCTCACATCAGAAAAAAATCTTTGCTCATAGGAGCTGATTATTAAATATTTAGGAATTTTGTATTAACTAATCTGCTCCTATTTCCCTCTGTGGGTCCCTTGCTATTTTACGTATTTAATTTCACTGTACTCCGTGGGGATGGTTGGCTTCTCCGTTTCATCCACGTGGTGGAGACTGTCGGATGAGGCCAGCTGGCTCTGGGCTTGGGGCTGAGGCAGGAACCAGTGATTGCTGGGTGGCCCCCTTTCAGAGAGGGAGTGAATGTGTTTTAAAAAAGAATAGTTACCTTGTGTTAGATATAAACATTTGTTGTTTTGGTGGTTAATGCTCAGGGCCCAGGCATAGGGAAATGGAGTATATGAATGCTAGGCAGACATTGCTGTGAGCCTTCTTGTTTAAGGCCTCTGAGCACCCCCTGAAAATCTCTCACCTATGGCACATCCTTCTGGGGTGGAAGACAGAAGTGGTCAGCTGGCACTCGGTTCAGAAGAGAGTGACATGAAGGGGACACACACACACACACACACGCCTTCTGCGGGTGCAGGGTCATGCTCTGGGCGAGCAGTCCAGACTCCGGGACTGCTCTTCCCGGCCGTGTCTCCAGCCTTCCCCGATACTTCACGAATGACTTCATAACCTTCCCTGCGTTCTTCTCTCTGTACACCTTCGATGGAACACGTTCTGCTGTTTACAGCTGAAAATGATTCCTGGTGCCTGGATGCTTGAGACAGCCAAAGGGAGGAACACAGACAGTATTCTGCCCAGCCATCAGGAAGGGATTTGGTTTCTGAGGCAACGTACTTGTGTTGGTTAAACAGACTGAGAAATCTCCCCGCAGCGCCAACTCATGCAATGAGACTTGTCTCTTCCTCAGCAACAAGGGACGCAAATCCGCCCTGGTTTAAGAACATCTCATACACAAAATCCTAATGTACAAAACAGATTGAGCTATTACAGGATCTTTTTTCAATCTACCGAAGGATTCACCACTTTAAAGGATTTCCTATGTATTTTACTTAACTGACCAATCCCCCATTTATTCACTACATTGTAATTTATTAAGAAACTCTGTCTTTATAGACCTCTTCAAGACCATGTCTGCTACATAAATGGAGATTTGCCTTTATTTAAGGGTGAGAATGTAAATGCCTGGTTGGAAAGTTGTAAAATTACTAGCCCCCGAGGCCCAGCAAAAGATTCCAGCCAGCCGTTTGAAGACTGGCATGCTTTTTGGACACCCATGTTATGAAGAATGTAGACTATGCAGGAATGAGTTTATGGTGCAGGGCTGTTAGATGAAGGCAGCAAAATATATATCTAACTAAAAAATTCAACAGCGCCAAACGGCGTGCCGTTCAGTCCCTGACTGTTTTCGTGTCCCTGTGGTTAGCTCCTGATTTGCTCCAGTCAGTATCATCCAATTTGCAGTTCTTTTCTGCAGCTGTACATTTTTAAAATCTGTTTTTTAAGACCTCTGATACTATATCGGTGGGCTTACCAGAAACGATAGGGCAGTGGCTACGCCTGCATCAGCCTGTGTGTGTGTGTGTGTGTGTGTGGTAATATATGGCACCGCACTTATAATAAATACCCTTAAATTCCATCTGGGTTCACAAGTTCACAGCTGATGCTGAACACCTATTAGACATTTAAGAGCTTCATAAAAACACTATCTCTGGATAGCTGTGTTTACGCCTGGAATAGATCGTCTCCCCGGCAAGCAGAAAGCCCATTAAGGCTTAGCTCTCAGCTTACGTGAGATGCTTCCTTCCCTATTAGAGAGCCATCTTACAGCTACCCTGTGGGCAGCCGTCTCTGTAATTACTAGGAACTTGGCTTTATGAAGAACTGCATGGGCAGAACTCGGCCACTGATATTTAACACGATGATACAGATGCAAAGATTTCACAATTAAAAAAAAGATTTAGCTTATGCTGCTACCCAGGCCAGATGAAAATATGTGCGTGCGACATCTTTCCAAGCTGTCCAGAGAGGGACTAGATAGATTTCTGATTACGTAATAAGCTCCGCTATTTAAGGTCTCTCTTCCAAGCAAGCTACTGGATATTTTTATAGCCCACGAAGATTCTTTTTCCATAAATAAGGTCTCATGAAATATCGGCTCAGATATCTGTAGGCTGCATTGTTATAGAGGCTTACCATAGCACAGCAGCCGCTGTAAGGAGTTTGCGTGACATAGTTCAAGATCAGCATTCCAAACACCACCCGAACCATCCAAATTCTGACCCCAAAGTTCCTTTTCTCAGTTAATAATGTCCTAAATGGCTTTAATTGATGAGCTGCCTCAAAATAACCAAAGGTTAGTGGAAAAGCTCGAAGGAGGGTCGGAGCCCAAGTCCTGGCCTTCACTCGGGAGGAGGCATTGGGATGGAGGTTGTCACATGCGGTTAGTCTGATCTGGACGACAGCAGAAGCTGAAGGTGGAGATTAGTACCTTTGTCTTCATGCTCTTTCATCTGGCCAAAGAGCAGAGTACTTCACACGGAAAGGTTACATATTTGCCTCTCCTGAAAATCTTCTATTCTACCTCTTTAGTTTCTATTCATCCCTCAGAAAATCCACCTGCCAGCCTGCATCCTCTGGTGCCTCAGACTTAATTCAGTGCTCCTCCTTCGGGCACCTGTGAAATCAGCGGATCGCCTCACTGCTGCATTACACTGATAACACAGCTGCCCCCCCGCGCAGTGGGAAATCCACAGGGAACTTTGACTCCCCCCACACTTAACGGCTAAGAGCCTACTGTTGGCCAGCAGCCTTACCCGGAACAAAAACAGTCAATGAACACCTAATCTGTATGTTGTATGTATTATATACTGTATTCTTGCAAGAAAGTAAGCTAGAGAAAATAAAATGTTACACAAATCAAAAGGAAGAGAGCACACATTCACAGTATTTATTGGAAACATTCCGTGTATAAGTGGACCCGCGCAGTTCAAACCCTGTTGCTCAAGGGTCAGCTGTACGTCCGTGCCTGTGTCCACCCGGCCTTGTACCCCTTCCCCATCTCTATTTCTGATCCACATCTGACTCCTGGCAGCTGCTCAGTACATGTGTAGCAACGTGAATGAAACATGTCTGCTTGCTTACCTTCTTCTGGTGTGTCCAGCGGTCTCTCTTGTTTTCCTCGTTGGCTGTGTGCTCCTGGTTGAGTTTTTCACGACATCAAATGTGTATTCTGAATTTATTTCTCGTAGGTGACCTGCAGCGTTATTACTGGCTGTTCATGGGTCTGTGATGACTTACTGCGCGCATATGTCCACTATGTACGCAGTATCTCTCCTCCCCGTTCCCCCCTTTCTCAGGGTGACGGCTCGGTACCGTCAGCCATTTCTAGAGTGCATTGAAGAACACTGGAAGACTTTCGATTTTGGAATGTTTTCTCTAATGGAAAATAGGCGTCAAGAACTCCCGAAAGAAGCCCACCTGTGTCTAATTGCTCCTGACCTGTCGTGCTAGGGTCCTTGCAGGCAGCCCTGGGCAATCCACCTGGGATGAAATCACATGTAGGGGGAGTTTACAGGAAGCCTTCTGAAACCAGGAAGCTTCTGGCTTTGACGAGGGAGTCATGTTGCATTGGCTTCAACGAGGGGGAAAATAAAGACCGAACAACTGACATAAAAATTTCAGTTTTTTGACATTTCATCAGCCTGAGTTCCTGGTGAAATTGGAACCAGGTTGGAATGGACGAGAGCTTCTGATTCGGAAATGGTCACTATATCTGTGATGTTCGTTGTCGGACACACCTAGCTCCTGCTCAATTTGCAATTTAATGTCTACGTTTTACAAACACTGCACAATAAACTCAGAATTTTAAAGTTTAGTTTTGTGGCTTTCTCTCCCCCAATCACCTCATCTGCACTTGCTTGCCTCTATGGTATTGGGCCCTTAAAGACATACGTTCCGAGTCACGAGCCATTAGTTCAGTAGCTCCTTATAAGTGAGCTGATGAGTTTTGCACGCATGCGGTGGTTTGTAAATGTAAGCAATCTTTAACTGAGTGGCTGTTTCAATTCCTCAAGTGGTTGGTGAAACGAAGTTGCGACATTGCACATTCCAAATGTAAGACTCTAGGAGTGTAGTAACAATGCGAATTTGTACCGTGGACCCACACCAATCTTTTACCTTGAGAGTGACATCTCTGTGGACAGTTCACATCCCTAGGTTTGCAAGTCATTGTGGGAAATTTTGATTCTGGAATCAAGTCATTGATCCCTGGAGATTCCTTTTCTGAGCTTCTTTTGTCTTGGTCTCTCAACAGCTTTATGTCATAGTTCCGCTTCTGTGGACAGTTCTCTGTATAGTTTTGATTTGTAAGCAAGTCCTTTTTGAAAAAATAGAATTTCCCTGAGCTGCAATTTACTTAGTCCCCAATAATTCAGAAATGAACATCCAGTTTAACATGAGGGAGGCCAGGTATGTGTGTGTTCTTTCTTCTGTTGCCCGCTCCTGCGTCAGACCAACCCCTCTGGTTCTGGCCTAACTACGCATTGACTCTGTTCCCGCAGATAGCTTTTTCCCTTCTGAACTCTCTCTGTCTCCATCCTGAGTCATTTTAATCGGCCTATGAGCACGCTCTTTCATGTCCCATCTTAAAAAACAAAAATCTAGAGGCAAATAAAATAGAGCCCTTGACTCCATGCCATCTCTCGCTGGGCACCCACCTGTCTGCCTCCATGCACCCTCCTCCCAGTCTTGTCCAACTCTCTTGCTCGCGGTTGGTACCTTGATTGCTTTGTGGGCTCCGATGAACAGATGCCTTGTATCCATGCCCTGTGGTCTTGGATTCGCTCAGCTCCACCGACTTGCTCTAACATGGACTTGGACTTGCTTTTGCCCTCACGGTTGCGAGAGAAGCGATGGTTTGCCCATTTCCAGCCCTGCTTTCAGGAAGCCTTGTCCCTTCCTGCCCTTTTTCTTGGAACCCTGCCACCATTCTGAAGACAAGGTGGGACTGTCCTGTGGGGGTGCTGAGAGGCCCTGAAGGACAGAGATGAGTCATGGCCCCGAGGTTGTGCCAGAGCGTCCGGCTCCTCCGACTCCCCCCGACCCTCCCAGTTAATGGTCCCCACGTGAGCTGATCACACTATCAGGTGACACTGGTCTGGATGAGCTGAGCCACCCCATTGACCCATAAACTCGTGAGAAATAATAGTTATTTTAAGCTGCCGAGATTTGGGGCGGGTTGTTATAATAATAGCTAGCTCATCAGTCCACTCATCACCCTTTCACGGCCACCAGGCTGCTTTGTCGTCCAGGTCGCCAGCACCCTGTAATTCACCATGTCCTAGCATCAATGATCTGTCCTCGTCCTTTGTGACCTCACAGGAGCCACTGACAAAACATTTCTTTTTTGAAATCGTCCTCCAGGCCTTCATGATGGGACATTTACTTGGTTTTCTGCTACCTCACAGACGTCCTTTCTCCTTTCTCAGTCCCCTTTGCTTCTCTTCCTCCTCTGCAAGGTCTTTCAATGCCAGAGACCCCAGGGTCTACGCATCTCCCCTGTCCTTTCTCTGTTCCCCTCTTTTGTGATGCCATTCAGTTCCACGGGTTCGAATACTGGCTGTGTGATGCTAACTCACACACATAAATCCCCCTTTCTGCGTCTTTCCTCTGAATTCCAGAATCATGTTTCTAGAAGCTTGTTTACAACTGCAGACCTAACACAGCAAAAGTCAAGTCTTTATTTTTCTAGCTTCCAATTCTCTTCCAGTTTCTCCCTGAGTCTCATCAAGTATGTAGCTAGCTCTGCTTCCGAAGTGCATCATGGATTTAATTACATCTCACTAACTTCTAAACTCTAGTCTGACCCATCATCGCGTCTCATTTGCCCAATTAGATTTGTCTCTTAATTGATTTTCCTGCTTTCATTATTTTCTCCTTGGTCAATTCTCTTCGCAGTTACTGGATGAATATTCTCGAAGTTTAAATCTAAGCACATAATGATGCTCATACCCTTCAATGGCTTTCCGTGTCGATGAAAGAAAATCCAAACTTCTTAACAAAGCTTTAAAGGGTAAGATCCTTTAAAGTGTGTGATCCTCCTGCGGCTGTCTTCCCTGCCCTCACCTCCGACCACTCATTCTTTCTCACTGTCCTCCAGCTAGCCACTCTGGGTTTCTTCTGTCCCCAAAGCACCCAAGGTCACCGCTCTCTCACAGGCTTTGCCCATGCTATTCCTACTGCCTGCAACTCTTCTCACTAGACCTTTCGTGGTTGGTGCTTTTTTTTGTCATTCGAGTCTTAGATAAAAATAAATGTCATATCTGCAGAGAGGTCTTTTGGGGCCACCCTCGCTAAAACCACTTCCTCCTGCAACCCTGAGTCAATTTTCCAATCCATCCCCTTGTTTTGTTTATTTTCTTTATAGCACGTATCTCTCTTCTAATTCTTCTCTAAGTTAGCTTATTTATTCCTTTCTTACATAGGTATTGTCAATCTTTCTCTACTAAAGTATAGCCTTCTTGAAATGAGACTCTTGCTTGCCCTGCGAAGTGCCGTTTGGTCCACGCTCAGAGCAGTACCCGGCCACGAGAGGATGCTCAGCAAGGATCTGCCGAAAGGAAGAATGCATTAGAAGTGGATGGCTGCTGGTATGAATGTTGAAATACTGGATCTCCACCTTATTTCAGATATAGAATGATGAGAACCCACCATACATTTCCGAATCTTAGGATTCTTGGAATGTGTGAAAATAAGGCATTGCAAGGGATGGAACTTGAGAAATGTTTTTATCCTTGGCATTGATCTAGTCATTGATGTAGCTGTTGTGTTATCCCGCAGAGGGGTGTGGATGTGAAAATACACGTGTTCATCACCTTGGCAGCTGGCCTTCCCCTGAGCTGATTTTCCAAACGCTGTGCTCCCAGTCAGACCAGTGGGCACCATCTAAAGCTTAACCGTGTCCACGAATGAGCTCCACTCTCAGGTTTGCATGACTAGGATGTGAAAGGAAATGCCAGACACGATCCACCGATGATTTTATGTAAGAATTAAAATTTATGCTCTCACGTGAGAAGGCTTCCATGTGTAGAAATATTAAAGATGCACCCTTTAAGATTTAGCTCCAACCTTCCCTTCCCTGGGGAGCACCTGTTTGTCTCCAGAGGTGACATCAGTCACCTCTTCCTCCTGAGCGCCGCCCCGAACCTACTGCACGGACCCCATTGAAACGTTAAGTGGTGATGTACCCGCCGGCTTTTCACCATGAACCCTTGAGGTCCTTCAAACAGACCCCGTGCCCCCCTCATCTTTCTTCTTCAGTACAGATCCTGATTGTGGTATCTTTGGTCTGTTTGCACAACAAAATAGAGTAAGCTCATGCAAAGGTTTATTCAGTTGAATGGAGTGAATGCATATTGGGTTGAATTATACTTTGTTTCACGGGAATATCTAAGCTTAGTAGAATGTAAGTTATTGGAGGGTGGGGCCATACATGATATTTCTCTTTTCTCTTTAAACAAAAATTTTGGGTTCTTCTTTGAAATGTCCTATGGTTGATAAATCTGAAAATGCCTGGAGGATCATGAGCTTTTCTTTCC
>CM052551.1:3224520-3243166 GCA_028533065.1 Trachops cirrhosus | reverse complement strand
ATGGAGTGAATGCATATTGGGTTGAATTATACTTTGTTTCACGGGAATATCTAAGCTTAGTAGAATGTAAGTTATTGGAGGGTGGGGCCATACATGATATTTCTCTTTTCTCTTTAAACAAAAATTTTGGGTTCTTCTTTGAAATGTCCTATGGTTGATAAATCTGAAAATGCCTGGAGGATCATGAGCTTTTCTTTCCACCATATTTAAGAATCTGTTAGGAAAGCATATAGTCAGAACAAAACACTTTGTTAGAGTTTCTAGCCAAAGCATTAAGGCAAGAAAAATAAAGTTGAGGACGCATACAACCTATGATCCAGAAATTTCCTCTGAGGTCTATGCTCTAGAAAACTCTTGCCTGTGTCTCAAGGGGCATAAACAAGAATGTTCATAGCAGTGTCATTAATTGACTATAAGAGAAAAAAATGAAAACAGCTCCAATGCCCAATAAGAAAATAGCAATTACATACAGTGTGATGTATGCCACCCAGGGATAGTATTCAGCAGTGAGAGTGAATGACGCCCACATGAAAAAAAAATGGACGAATTATAGAAACACATTGTTGAAAGAAAAAAAATCACAAAAAGCAACGTACAGGATGATAGGATTTTAACAATACTCCAGAATAAGAAATCTAAAATATGTATTGTCGAGTGCCTATATGTGTGATGAAAACTATTTTTTAAAACAGCAATGAAGTGCTAAGTGCAATATTCACAGTAGTCCCTCGGTATAGCTGGCAAGAGGCAGCTGGGTTTGGAAAGAAGCCAGCAGTTTAAAGATATGTTCTAGCTGGTGCTCTCTCTGTATGTATATAGAGAGAGACATACACACACATATATATGTCAGTAAATGCATGCATACATATATATATATCTGTGCGTGTATCTATATATGTGCCCCCCACACACACACACCGAGAGAAGAAGGGAAGCAAGAAGCATGCAGGGCCCTGTGCCTCCCAGGGGGGCTGCAAGTGTCCGGCCCCACCACTCGGGACAAAAACAAGGACATGAGTCTGATACTATGCGAATAAATAATCAGTCTCTCAAGTTCAAAAATGAATAAACCTGTGCATTTCCCGAAGACATCACCCTAGGGCGCTCTTTCTGTGTTAATGCACTGATTCACAAATGGGTTTTTAAGGGCAGTCATGCTCAGGATAGCTGAGTTTTGATTCTTGAATTTGTGTTCTCTTTCAGTTCTCTCTCCAGAGAATAGAACTGCCCCTTGCCTTTCTGTATTCCAGAGGGATCATTTGATGGCAAGAACTCTGTGGCTCTAAAACCAAAATAATTCCTGCCTTTTGATCAATGCGGAGTCTAAGCACTCCTAGAGCCATCATACGGAAAAAAATACTGAAGGAGCTTTTTGGCCAACCCAGTAGTTTCTCAGCCCAGTAACGGACTTTGCAATTCACTGGAAACGGTCCTATGAGTGGAGACCCCAGGGTCTCTCCGCCCCCCGCCCCCCTCCCGCAGCCGGGCTTCCGGTGGCTGCCAGACCAGGGCGTTCTTTCTTCCTCTCCCTTCTGTGGCGAGAACCCGGGGAGCCTTTCCAGACTCTGGAGCCGAGATCCTGGGCTGCGTTAGTCATTTTAGAAGGCTACAGAGTGATCGCGTGGTTGCTAAAATATAACTTGAAATTTTTCTCCCTTGATTAAATATGGGTATCAGGACATTTACTACTGTGGGGAAAACAGCACTGTCATCTGAGATCCCTGCTCTCGGTATCAGGGATTTTCTGCCCATTTAATCTTACCAACCTGCCCCTCATCCCTCTGCTCTTCCCAGCTGGCTTTGCTTCCCAGGTGCCTCTAAGGGAGCTTTAAATTCCTGCATGTGTTCATCCTTCAGGGAAAAAACTGGTCTTATTGTCTGGGATTAACTACAAGCTTATCTCCCTTTGCTTATCTTATCAATATTTGATGGGATTTACTTATAAAATGACTTTCACAGTTGCCCTAAAGTTTTTGTGCAAAGGAGGTTTTCTAATGCAAATCTGACAGAATGGGAAGTTGAATAAAAAAATGGGCCCGCGTGAGACTGCCCTCAAAGTCAAGTCTTAGCCACCAAAGCAGCTATTCATTTATTCATCCATTGATTTGCTTGTTAATTAAGTGTGTGTTTAATTTATTAAACAAATATTTTCCAAACCCTGTGGTGGATATTAGCACTGAGAGCTTATCATTTAGTAGGGAAGAATGATGAGATGTTGTGGAAAATGTCACAAAATTTTAAAAGGTCTAACTGCTGACAGAAATGCATTGTAAGAAGGAAGGAGAAGAATATGCCCCAGCCAGGCTCTGGGGAACACCAGGTCCTGTTTCCTGCACACGCCAAAATTACAGGCTTCCTTTTACATGTAGGACTAAAACCCTCTTCCAGATCCGTCTGTGACTTGCAGGGGAGGAGAAGCCGCAGGCACTTGGGTGGGGAGATGGGATAGGAGCAGAGGGAAGGGGGACGCTCTTGTTCCTTGGTGAGCTGTAGGCTATTTGAGAGGCAGATGGTTGAAATTCCACATGTGAAAGACAGCATTGGAACTATCATCCTGGTCCCACTTGCTGTCTAGTAAAACATGAAGGAGCGATGAAAGGGTTACAGAATTTGTTCCGGAGAATAAAATAGTCAAGGTCTAGGAAGGGATTTCAGAGTTTGCTCCCCGGGGTTGGGTAACGCATTAAGATACTCTTTATCAGTTCACTTTTTAGAATAGGGGACAGGAAGTTCTGTCAATGACCGATGATGGAAGGGATTGATTTCCTGGCCAGTGGGGCCCAGAAACCCCAATGCGAAGAGAAGAGGGAAGAGTCAGCCAGGGAAGGGGGAGGACGGAGCGCTCTGGGGGGACTGAGGGCATCGAGGAAGGCTCTGCAGGGGCTGTGGCTTGATTGTACTGGAAGGAGGGGTGACATGTGACAAAAGGAAGATGAGGGAGACGTTTCTCCAAGAGGAAGTTATTTGTAAGCTGAAAAATGGTTACTGAGCTGTTATTGTGGAAAAAAATCTGTTCAATGCTGGAGGGGACATAACGAAGCATACGCTTACAATTGAATAAGATATAAAGCCAATACACAAAAACCAGAGGTGATAATTAAAGATAATACTAAGTGATCCGGTGAAGGTCTAAAGGAGGTTGTAGGGGGATTTCCTAGAAGACTGTATGTGATCGTCAACTTAAAGCGCCAAAACTTCCAACTGCCATTGGCATCCTCCCCCAGTAATGCGCCTCTTTTAAAGGAGGTTATTTTCCTTGCAGAGGAAATAAATTACATTCTAACCTCTTTCATCATAGTGGTTTGCTTTGTCATTTTTACTTCATGACATGAACTGTCCTGAAAATGAGAGCAAGTTCGACAGTCTAGTTTAACTGGGAGGTTGGGCAAATACACCAAGTTACCCAGTGTCACCTCCGTAAAGTCCATTGTCAAATGCAGTCACGAGATTCCTTCATTCGTCTCTTTCCTTCACCTGCCTCTTCCAGACCCTACAGTCTCTCCCTCCCAAAGGACCCTGTGCTGTTTCTCTTCGTTTCGACTTCTGAGCTCGGAGGCTGCCATCGAGTCTCCCCGGGACTGTTGTCATAATAGCTTCCTACCGGTGTCCCCGATTCTAATCTTGAGCCCTATTGGGCCAGCCTCCCACTGGAGCCAGTGACCTTCCGGAAAGGGAAATCAGGTCATGGCCTTCCCCTGTCTGAAACTCCGCAGAGGCTTCCCAGCTTACCAATGCGTGTGGCCTCTCTGACCCCATCACCCACAGCTCCCCCGACACTCCCCACGCTCCAGCCACGCCAGGTAGCCATCTGCTTTTCTTGAATTTCAAACACGCTGTCTCAGCACTTCCCTCTGCTCGGAACGCTGGCCTCCCAGGTCGCCATCTGTCCGGCAACTTTCCTTTAGAGCTCAATAAAAACACCGTCTCCCGGAGTGGATTTTCCTGACCTGGACGTTTTCCACTGCAGTCCCGTTTACGTTTTATGCATATCTCGTTATGTCTATCTGAAATGATCGCATTCATTTGTTAACTTTATTTTCTCTGCCTCCAGCTATATTATCAGAGTTACACTATCAGGGTCCTTTCTGCCTTCCTCGTGGTTTGGTCTCCAGCACCTAGGGCACTACTTCCATCGGGATCAGTGCGCCACAGGTTTTCATCCAATCAGTGTTGAGTTTCGGTCGAGGTGTTTTGTTCCCATTCTTCTGCACTTTGAGAATGGTGTATAATTGTGCTTTGATTCCCAGAGTCTGGTAATGGGGATTCACTTTCTCAGGATTACGGTTGAGGACGCCCTCAGCTCCCCGTGGAGTCATCTCTCCTTTGTGGCCTCGTGGGAATCTGAGTTTTGTGGACCTAATGTCCACGACATGAAACTCATCAACTGCTGGTAAATTTAAAAGAGCAGTAAGAGGAAGGGAAATGCAAAAGAGGGTTACTAATAAATTGTAAATGTTTCTAATGCTATATGAAAGTCTCACCTCACGAAAATGAACTAGGAAACATGGAGCCGTGGTAGGCTCCTGCATTATGTAGGACCCGCGGTCTACAGGACCTTGGTATTATCTGTTTTTTTTTTTCCTGAAGTAGTATTATTAGGCTTTGTGTGAGAGCGAATTAAAAGTGCACTGTGAGCAAAAATTTCTCCTTCTCCCAACAGCCATTCTGAATTTTATTTACATCTGGAATGAAAGGCATTTTATATAAATCAATGATGGATTACCCCGTTTCTGCTAGGTACTCCGGGGGTCTGTTAAGGCCAAAGAGGATTGTATTTGTCATGAGCTTCTGTGAGCAAGGGATATACCAGTCAACTTCAGCAAGAAGGAAATTTATTAGTCACAAACCCGAAATTCCAGGAGGGTTTCAGGAAGATTCCTCACTGTCGTCTGTTCATCTCTTACTTACGCTTGTCTCTGCTTCCCTTTCATCTCTGTGTCATTGTGTCTACCGACGAGAGCCTTCTTCTAGAACCTAACGAAGGCTGGGGCAGCCAGAGTTCTTTTCTCCTAACGGCACTCCCTAAAGGTCTGGCTCATTCCCACTAGCGTGCTCCTTCAGTTGCCTGACATTCTTATGACCAATGTTGACCGAGGGCCCTCTGGGTCTGAAATTCTGAAAAGTTCTTGATTCTCCTAGACCTAGTTTAGGCCACGTGTCTCTCCCAGGCCCGAGAGGTAGGGATGTTGATAGGCAGTACTAGGTCTATCTTGGCTGGGGAATGGAGGGTACCATTATTTATGTGGTTCCTAAAAAAGGGGGGACATATTGTTCCCAGTTATAGGAAGTTTCCTCCCAGAAACAGTGCCCAGCTGACTCGTAGCTACAATATTTCACTCAAACAATGAGGGTCCTACGCGACCGGTGAACTGGGCAAAAATTTCAAGATGACGAAAGAGTAAAAGACAAGAATCATTTTTTTCTATTTATTTTTAAAATTCTACTTCGGAAACAAATCTTAACTCGATCAAAGTTGCTTACGCACTTGTTTTCATTCCTAGCTTGTTCCGTATGCAATTCCCTGTGCTATTTAATTGAGAGGCAGCTAAAGCTTTGTGGGGCCGCTTGAGCTCCATGGTATATAAATTATTTTTGTATAATTAGAAACAAGGAAATTCTCAAGTGAAAATCACATGGTAATTTCCCCCTTGTGTCCGATGAAGGAAAAGCTTAATTTTGTCCATCTTAATGCTTATGCAATTCTAAATTTCTATGAATACTCTGGTTTCCAACCCTTGCCCAAGCAAATTTTCCTCTAAGCATCCACAACCCTGATACACAGCTTTATGTGTTAGTGCTAAGTCCTTCCTTATTCCTAAATTCACTTCAGTCATCTCATCATTATCTCATCAGTTTAGATTCTGTGCCTGGAAAGCAAATTTTCTCATTTCTTTCTCATTTCCTAACCAATATGTACTGACAACCAGCTATAAACCAAGCACTTGGCTAATTTGAAGCATACTCATTTTTCTTTTCAATTAGGTGCTTGATTATTTATTAGTAACTAGACTTACTCCCCCTCACTCCTGGCTCCCTGCTGGCCTCCCTCCCTCGCCACTGGATTTCTGTTTATGGGAGGACTTTCTATGGTGCACACAAATTTCCAGCCCATTTGGGGTCTGCCAATGCCCGGTGATTCACACTACTGGACTAATGGCCTCTTTTAGACGTGTCTACCATATTTACTTGACGAGATTTACCCTTTAGAAAGCAAGCTGGATGTTTTTATCATGCCACATTTTCCTGGGTGCTCTGTGATTGCATGTTCTGCTCACTTCTCTAATGTCTTCTTGTCACTACCACGAACTTTGAACACTTCTTTTTAAAATTTTTTTATTTATTTATTTTAGAGAGAGGGGAAAGGAGGGAGAAAGAGAGGGACAGAAACATCAATGTGTGCTTGCCTCTCATGCGCCCCCTACTGGGACTTGACCCGCAGCCCAGGCATGTGCCCTGACTGGGAATCAAACTGGCGACCCTTTCGTTTGCAGGCCGGTGCTCAATCCACCGAGCCACACCAGCCAGGGCTGAACATTTCTTAATGAATAAGGAAGATATGTTTTTTGAAGGGGTTCCTTTGAAAAGAATAAATACCATAGGTCAATAATTTTTGGTCTTTCTTGAAGGTGTTCAAAGGGTGACTCTGAGGTGACGTACAGATTTGGGAATTTTAGCTGCATCAAAACCAGGAATATTGAGGCAGTGAATGCCATGGACATTTCCTTACCTGAGAAATTGTTTTCATCTGTTTTTTTTTCCTGGTTTCTCTTGTGGGACTAGGGACAATGACTTTCTCTGCATTTTGGTGGCATTCTCACTACACGGCCTCACTGCTCTCGTTTATCTAAGAATGGGCTGTTTCCTCGTCTGGCTTCCACTCTGAATAAGACTATGGCATTTCTCATAAGCAGGATCGCTCATTTCAAAGCTGAGTAGTCGTCCAGTTCTTTTCAGCTTTTCTTCACTCCACTCCCCTGCGAGGATTTCCCTGCCTCTCCCCTCTGAACGAAGGGGACCTGGCCGAGGCAGACCATTCTAGAGCCTTGTGACGTGGTGGCTGGATGCTCCGACCACGAAATGGGTCCTGGCACATTTGAAACAGGCTGTGGTTTCCTGCTGCTCATCGTTGGGAAACCAGACGGCAGCGGAGTAAAGGGTCCTTTTCACTCCACGGAAGATCGTTTCCACAGCATCGACATATCCCCGCCCACGGCCACTGATTTGGGAGCGTATAACCTAAAATGGTGAATGTGTTGAAGGAGAACTAGTGACCTCTTTTCTTGTCTTGGTCTTATATGACTGAGTTTCTTTCTTTTCATGACTGCTAGCATCTGCTGTCAGTACCTGGAGTGTTGGGGCCAGTTGGAAGTCATGCGACCTTCGGCGACCCCTCAACCTCTCTGGGACTCGGTCATGAGGCCAGACCAAGGAATCTCTAAGGTTTATTGCTGCTAAAATGCCTGTGAATTAATCATACCCAGGCTATGTAACGTGTGCTATCTCATGCTGCTATTTGCTTACATATTTGTTTGTAATTATTTTTTCCCCTTATCTTACTAGTAAGTTTCTAGAAGGCCTATATACTATTTTTTTAATTCTTTTCTGTTCTTTCACCTGGAGATTGGCACAGAGGACTCAGTAAATGTTTTTCGATGAGGGTGATGATGGTTCCTTTGAATAACATTCATCAGGTTAATTAGAACTCATCTATCCTGGGAAGACGTGGGTATAGGGGAAGATGATGGGGAAGACATTTATAATTCTTGCCACTCTTCCTTTATGTCACCGATGCTGTTTGCTCCCTTCCTATAACCCTAAACTCTACCCATGAAAGGCCGATCA
Organism: Trachops cirrhosus; assembly: GCA_028533065.1. Taxonomy (NCBI): domain Eukaryota; kingdom Metazoa; phylum Chordata; class Mammalia; order Chiroptera; family Phyllostomidae; genus Trachops; species Trachops cirrhosus. Next base: position 3,235,324 of record CM052551.1, on the reverse strand, counting down.
TTGTTAATACCTGACAGTCCGTCCGGAGGCTTCCTCTGGTTGTGAAGCCACACTTGGCCTCTGAGAGAACTCATGGTTCCAAAAGCGGCCTTCAACCCGTGACCGAAGTGGCAGGACACACCCGATCATGGTATTTTATTGCGCTGGAGGGCAGTGTCCACTCAAATTCCCAATACCCGGTCTCTCATCACCATCATTTCATTGGCAAACCCACCAAATCGCACTCGGAGTGCTCGACTTGACCCCCTGGTGTTCCAGCAGAGAGCGCCAGGCAGTGACGGGGCCCTGTGGTTCCTTCTCTCCTGTTTTGGTGCGGATGAGCCGGAGTAGATGGCTTGCCTGCCCTTTCTCAGCTGGAACCATTAGGGCGAACACGGGCCTTCAACAGGGAGATGGGGCAAGGGGACGGGAACGGGGATTTGAAACAGGAAAGCTTCGGGGAAAGCGGTTTGTTTGGGGGCTTAACGTAAGGATCGTCGGGCAGTTTCTGCGAAGCCGGGTGGGTGCCGGGCACACGGAGCCATAGGAAATAAACGCTAAGATGAAATACACGTTATTTTCTTAATAAAGGAAATAAAGGATCACTATATAAAATGTAAAAAGAAGTTGGAAATACCAGAAACAAGTTTGTGTGTTTGTTTTGAGAAAAGAAAATTATAGGGTGTCATGTGTATAAAAAAGAGAGTTTTCTTATCTTGGGCTATTGCTGGCCTAAAACTGGCATTGACTCAGTAAGGGAAGTTCAAATTGAGTTGTATATGCTTGCTATTTTCCAATAGTGGCCTTAGAAATTTGATAATTTGGAACAGGAAAGATAAACAAGATCAATATTTTTTATAATCATGCAGTTTGTATAGAAGCTCCTTTAGTCTTACTTTTTCCTACTGATGGTTACTTGCCCTATTTTTAATATAGTGATTTCATGGTGTATGGGTTTATTTGAGTTTAACATGTTAGCAAGAAAACGAATCTTTCGCCCTGGCTGGGTAGCTTGGCTGGTTAGAACATCGTCCCAATACACCAAGGTTGTAAGTTCGATCCCTGCTCAGAGCACATACAAGAAGCAGCCAATGGATGCATAAATAAGTGGAACAACAAACTGAAGTTTCTGTTTCTCCCTCCCTCCCTCTCTTCCTCTCTCTCTCTAAAATCAAGAAATAAAAAAATGAATCTTTTATTTCATGTTAATCTTTCTTGATTTGTAAACCTAAGGTTATATTAAATACATTTGCATTTAGGCACTTCTTAAAATATATGTAGTTGCCGGGTTATGGATAAGTGAATCATTTTCTGTGCCACATCCAAATATGCATTACGGCAGAGGTGGCAAACACAAGGCCCGCGGGCCGAATCCACCTTGTTTTATCCGGCACCTTGTGTCTACCCGGTGGCAGCGCTGAGCTCTCACTTACCTGTTAAGGAGCAGTTACACGTATACAGTCCTAACATTACATTCGGCCCTTTGAAGGCAACTGCGAGGCTGATGTGGCCCCTAATGACAATGAGTTTGACACCCCTGCATTACGGTTTTCTGGAAAGAAGTCTGAAGGTCAGGTTTGAAGTGCTGTGTCCTTCCGGTTCTCTGGGATGGTCACATTGAGCTAACATGTCGATGTACTCCCTTCACTGCAGTCTATTTCCACCATCTCGTAGGTTCTCCCAGATGACGGAATGCACGGCCAACTACCATTAAAAATGCAATCAGAAGACAGATGCTATCATAAAGTGCTAATAACAAAATTGAATGGAATCTTGTTATTACAGGATGGATGCATTTAAATATTGACACGTGACATTGGATTCAACATTCTTTCAGGAGTTGCAAACTCAAGATGAAAGGCATTTTGACTGAATATTGAAAATGGTCATTAAGCCACAGAGATGATGAGGAAGATAAAACATTTGCATAGAATATAAATAATAAAAAATATAAAGAAAGACTGCTAGTGCGAGCGTGTGAGCTTCTTCTGTGAATTAGATAACTCTGTGAATCAAGTGACCAAAGAAAAACAGGAATATGGAATTACAAGAAATATACCCTGGCTGGTGTGGCTCAGTGGACTGAGTGCTGGCCTGTGAACCAAGAGGTCGCTGGTTCAATTCCCAGTCAGGGCACATGCCTGGGTTGCAGGCCAGGTCCCCAGTAGGGGGCGTGCAAGAGGCAACCACACATGGATGTTTTTCTCCCTCACTTTCTCCCTCCCTTCCTCTCTCTCTAAAAATAAATAAATAAAATATCTTTTAAAAAAACCAGAAATATGAACTGTGCTCATTGGGGACCTCTGTCATATCACTTCTGTTTATGACCAATCTAGCAGCACCTGATTAAAAGCTGTCACATTCAGTAGATAAAATCATCTACCAAAGCGGTAATCTTAAATGTAGTTATGAACAAATAGCAATCTTACCCTAATGGCTACAAAAATCAATTAAACCATTTGTTTGATGTACTACAAGCTCCCGGAAAGTCTAATTGTATAGCTGATTTCATTGGTCTCCGTTTATATAAATTATTTTCTTTTAAAGATGCCTGTGAACCCTCCCATTAAGCATCTATCAGAAGGACTATACTCTGCTGACGTCAGAAGCTCTTGGGAAGCTTGAGAGGTGTCTTCTCGAGTCCCAGACAACCCTGATGGAAGCTCAGATTCATATCTTGTGGGGGGCACTGGTGCCACCCGGAAGTATTGGCATTGGTCCCTGACCCCCTCCTTCTCAGAATGGACTCGTAAGATGTTAACACCTGCATGAAGTGGTTGTCACGTTCCCCACGCCTCTTGGTCTTAAGATATCGAACAGGGCCACTGACTCCTTACTTTTCACTGCCCCTAAGGGGCGGGCTTTCTGTGGCAGGTGCTTTTCCCCTGGTCCCTGTCTGTGCTCATTCTGGCTCAGTTTCTGTGATCCTTCGTCTCCTTATGGGGCTTCCTGGTCTCTTTAGTCATTTAACAAATAATTAAAGAGAGGCTACTTCATGGAAGGTGCCGTTCTAGATGCTGGAAACAGTAATGAGAGGAAAACACGGTGTCTGCTCGTGGAGTGGACACTCTCGCGGAGGAGGACTGATGTTAGACAAGAGAATGCGTTCACTACCAGACATCGATGACTGTGTGGCAAGAAACGAGAAGTAGGTGACGGCACCTGAATTTAGAGTAATTAGGGACGTCCTCTGTGATGATGAGCCTGAAAAGGGGGGTGCCAGACGTCTCTAAATCTGGGGGAAAGTGTTTCCAGGTGTAACAGCAATAAGAGAAAATGCCTTGCAGTGCAACTGTGGTTGGGGGGTTCAGGGAACCTGGAGCAGTGAGAGCGGGGAACGGATGAGGGCAGGGGGTCGTGGGGGAGGTCAGGGGCCACATCACGGAGGGTCTTGCAGTTCAGTCAGTTCTGAATGAGGTGGGGAGTTTTCAAAAGGTTTTGAGCAAACCCCCTTTCTGTTCCCTTCCAGTCCCCGCTCAGGCGTAACCTCTCCCGACTTCTAACCCTGTGCTTTGATTTGGCTTGAACTTCAGTATAAATGGAATTGTCACGGTATACGTCCTTAGTTTTCTAACTTATTTTGTTCAGGTTATCTCTGAAATTCATCCATATTGTTGGATCTAGTTGTAATCTACTCATTCTCCGTGTTGTACTGAATTAATTGTACAAATATCATAGAATGTATTTATACCTTTTACTAATAATTGACATTTAAACTGGCCTGGCTATCTTGGACAATGTTACTCTGAATATTTTCTTTTTTTACATTTTTTGGAATGAACACATGAATACATTTATTCGGTCATCTGCAAACAGGTGGAATTGCTGGGTCAGAGGTCATGTGTATAGTTACCTTTAACAAATGCCACCAGGGTATTTTCCAAGATGATTGTAATGAGAGATGCCCCCGCCAGCGGTGTTTGAAAGTTCTAGGTGTCCTGAGAGTGACGCCCTGTGTCACCTACCGCCCTCCCTCTGTGTCTGTGCTGGACCTAATGACTTGCTTCAAACCTGTAGGAAAAGTGTACAGGAGAATCTGTAGCCGAGGGATAGCATGTTGCGTCTGAGGTCAGGTGGTGAGGACTGTGACTTTCCTTTTGTGGGGACACTTGTCGTCTTGCTTGCTTACGCCAATGAAGCCAGCAGCTCTGTTGTGACCTTCTGCATGGAGAGGCCTGGGACTAAACACAGGACCCGAGGCGTCAGGTGGGGCGTGGATGGTGCCGGCAACCCCTGCAGTGACCTTGGCGGCAGATCCATCCGCTGGTGATTTCAGCGTAAGGTGACTGCCGCCTCAGGAGAGGCGCAGAGTCAGGAGACCGCATGGAGGACACAGGTTTCCGACACAGATGAGTAATAAATGCATGCGAGATAAGTAAATGTGATAGAATCGGTGTATGTTGCTTTATGCCATTACATTTTGGGGTAATTGGTTAACACACTGGCCACTGGAATATACTCCTTCGTGATGTGCCCATACAGACTTTTGTTCATTTTTCTTTTGGATTATATGCTTACTTGCTTATTTATGTTTTGTTTGTTTGCTTATTTATTTGTAGGAGTTCTTTAACTGTTTTGAATATAGCACCTAACATAAATATTATATATATATATATGTGTGTGTATATATATGTGTGTTGTGTATGTGTGTGTGTATATATATATATATATCCTTCTGTTCTATGGCTTGCCTTTTTACTCTGTTAATGGTGTATTTTAACGAAGAGTGATCATTAATTTTAAGGTAGTCAGTTTTATCAATTTTTTTACCCTTTATAATGAATGCTTTTTGTGTCCTGTTTAAAAATGTTCTGCCTATCTCAAGGTTATGGAAATACTGCTCTATGTCTCCATTTAAAATTTTATTGTTTTACCATTTACATTTAGATCTTCAATGCGTCTGAAATTGATTGTGTTTATGGTCCGAGCTAAGTCTCATGATTTATCTTTCTCTATACGGATACCTAATTGATCCGGGAAGAGTTACAGAAAGGATCATCCTTTGCACATTGCACTCCAATGAGCCATTTGTTATAAATCAGGTAACCGCGCACACCTAACTGTTCTGTATGCACTTGGTTAAGCTGAGAACCACATCTCCCAGAACCTCCTTCTCTGAATGGCTTTCCATTAGGGTTGGCTAGTAGAGGAACCTGCCCAAGATTTGACAGGAGAAAATGAGCCATTACTCTTTGGAAGTTGTCTTAAGTCCACGGACAGAAGCAATGATCCCCAGAGTGGGTGGTGGGGCGCTGGTAAGGAATGCAGCAAAATCCAGCTTCTGACGCCGATGGGAAGAGAAATGGAATGTTTGGGATTGGGGGTATTTTTTTTTTTTTGTCTTTTGTTAATGGGTTAGTGCTCTCATTTTCCCAGAGGGGAATGAGAGTCTGGTTTTCAATTTAAGTCACTCTTGGAACAAAACTCAGCAAATGAATTCCGAAGTGCTGAAACACCCAAAAGGACATGGCGAGCATCAGGGGGACAGTCTTTTACCAGAGTGTTTGTGAGGAACCTTTTCCTATGCCCTGGCACAGTTGGCAGAGGCGTTGTTGATGGGTACAGAGCGCCCAGCAGAGCTTTCCTGAGAGCTCCGGTTTCTGTTTGCACTCGGTCCCGATCAGCCCACGCCGCTGTAGGCTCCGTTCCCACTCGTGCTGAGCTTGCTGCGCTGCGACCCGAACTGTTCCCCTCGCAGGATGCGGAGAATTTGGCTCGCTCTCTCCACTCCACAGCACAGAAAACCTCCACTTTTCACTTCAGCCCGTCAGATCACATTGGGTGAAAACCTGCCGTGTGTTAGCAGAGGTCGCGTGCGGAGTCCGCCTTTTTGGATTCACTTCGATGGAGACATGTAGAGAGAGAGAATGGCAGATGTTCACAGCACACCATGGAGCAAAATCAGTCTTTGACACAACAAATGCAGTTTGCTGTCTTTGCATAGCAAACTGCCAGGTGAGGAAAACCAGCCTTCAGAAAACTTGCAGGTGTCCTGGGAACAGAGCCGCAGATGCTTAACTTTCTTCATTATGGTGCTTTGCTATTTTTTTGTTGTTGTTGTTGTTGTTGGGACTCCAGTGATCTGAGAAAGTATGAGCTGATCTGTTAGGTTCAAAAGATCATCCCTTGTAAAAAAAACCCCCAGCAGGAGTTAATGATTAACCAGGCTTTAAAACATAATGTTGACACCACTCCAAACTCTTTCCTAAACTCTACACCCATGTAGCCCCCTGCCAACCAGCACCTAATGGGTTATGTCCTCCTGGCAAAGCCGCCTGCCTCTCAGGAATTCTGGGATTTCTAAGAATGTCTAAAATGCCCCTCCTCCTTCCCTTCTCTCAGCTGCTTCTCTGATTTCCCTGTGAAATGCCCTATAATGTATGCAGTTGTTGAAGCCCAATACCCTGACACTTCCCTTTTCAACTCCCGGCCCCACCTGTCTTTCTATTCCATCCCCAGTCATCTTCACATGTCCGAGTCCACCTCCCCCTAGGGGTCTCCACCCCAGGCTTTGTCTCCATCAGAAATCTTTCCCTTTTGTCTCACTCCATCACCATCACCACGCATCTTTCAAATGAAAGGGAAGCCATCCTGCTAGAATTCGTCAATTCAGGTCATGCCCCTCTTTGATTTAAAAGCCTTTTATTTGTTTTCCATTGCTCTAGAACCAAGTCCAAATTCCTTAAGACATCTTTATGTCCTTTCTTCTTGTACTCATTGTATTGAAGCTGCCAATTCCTTATAAACGCAAGGTCTTTCACTTTTTTGAAATGAGTACTGCCTTCGCTTAGCTGCTTTCTCTGCCTGCAACAGCCACACCCCTACCTAGTTGGCCGGGACAACTCTGCAGGTATCTTTCAGGAGTTTTTCCTCCCTCCTGCTAGACCAAGTGCAGGTGCCTCCAAAGCTCCCTGGAATTCCATGATCAGAGTATGAACGCGGTTTATTATGATTATTTGTCTGTCCCACCTCTAGACCTTAGGCTCTTAAAGGGCCCGGGCAAAACCTGTTTGGTTCAGTGTCATCTTCAGCTCACCCCTATACCCATCCCATTCGGGTGACACAGAGTCGGCTCTTCGTATATATTTGCTGGATGAAGTTCTATCTGTAGGCTAGGTGGGCATTCCCGTGCATTATTTTCTTCAATGTTTGTAACAACCATGTGACATAGGTTTTATGTTCATTGAACAGACCAGAAAGCTGAGGCTCAGAGAAGGGTAGAGTTTGCCCCCGGTCACCGAATGGGGCCAGCGGTGGGGCTGGGACAAGAATTCAATTTCCAGGGTTTTGCCCAAGGTGACACAGTGAGGTCACATACACTGTGCTTTTGTGAATGTGGAATTCTATCTGGGGATGACAGAGGGGCTGGTAAGAAACGGGAAAGTCGGGTACAAGGGGAGAGCACATGGGACAAGAAGAGGAAGGGACACCAAAGGTGTCTGCTTCACGGCTCGCAGGCAGAGTCCGGCCTTCATCTGGGCCGAGGGCACCTTCTCCGGATTCATGTGGCGGAGCGGGTCCTCCCCACCTGCCTCCCGCCTGCCACACCCCAGCAGCGTCCTCCATTTTAACAAAGAAGCTGGATGACACCAAGTTCCTAAGCTCGGTCAGCAGATCAGGTTCATGTGAACTTTCCGAGGTTAATCGTCTACTTTTTATTTCCTTGATACCATAATTCCATCTCTCTGTTGGACCAGCTGAGTGAAAACGTGTTCGGTTTAATGTCTTACTGTCTTTGCCCCCATGGGCCCCTAATGTTGACTCAGGGAAATTATATTAGCAGAGCTCATTGACCACCACACCAGGAAGGCCTGCCAGAAATTGTACCCACACAATGCCTGTTTTGTGTCAAAATCTCAACAATTACCAGTGTGGTCCTTTGTACTGGGAAACACGGCTCCGGATCTGCTGCTCAGTTCTGTGCCAAGCATGAGCCTCCGGGGAGGGCTTTACAGAGCAGATTTTCTCACTTTTCATTTCATAACATTGCGTTCCGTTTTATGGTGCGTCTAAATTTCTGAAAATTTAGGGGACAGAGAATGATTAAAAAGGAGAACATGGCTGAAATGAAAGCTGTGTGTGTGTATGTTTTTAGTGATTTGACTAATTGGAAATGGAGAGCAACGCCATCTGAAGAAGAATTTTAGAATAAATCATCATTAACCATACATGACATGTTGTACAACAACTAAGTTCTGATGCACAATTAGTCACCTAATTAGGTTTAAAATTCATTTAAAGAGATGGCTCCCAGCCCTGGCCCACCCACTTATTTTTATTACTCCCACTTACACACTGGTTACAATTTGAGGCTCATGTGTGAGCTCTGGGGCCCATATACCAAAGCGTGCTGGGTGGAAAGGCAGGTGACCTATTTGGATGATCAATGAATCAGGTCTGTTGAGACCCACATCTCACAGTGAGCTACATATGCTTTGAACACTGTACATTGGGAAAAGCGTCTTTCTGTAGAATCTCCCACATGAACTATGCACCCTACTTGCTTTACATGGTAATGTGATGAGTCAGGAATGAATACATGATACAGTCATGCAAACCACTTCCTGTGGAGGCATGACCACCAGGGTTCCCTGTTTCATTGATACTGAGACACACACTTCTTCACATTTTTATCATCCTGGAACTTGGGGTGTGTCTCACAATCAATGATCGTGTCATTCACATTTCCCCGAGTTTTTATTTCTTGGTAAACCATAAAATAGTGGCGTGTCTTACAATCAATGACATCTTGGATACAGTGAACTATGATGCGTTGCTCCTCAGGGAACTTCAAGTGGAGTTTCTCTAAGTCACGCATAGATCTGAACATGCTTAGTTTTCAGACACAGTATTTATGCTTTCATTTCTTCCCTTCAGTACATATAATTAACACTGTTTTTGGCACTAGTGAAATAAAGTAAGACTGTGATACTGCTCTCTAGTGGCCAAGTAGGGAGGGTCAGACATATCAAATACATTATGGTGCAAAACACTGTGGTGAGTTTCCTGGCTGGGTAGCACAGTGGGTTAGAACATCATCCCGATACACCAAGGTTGCAGGTTCAACCCCCGGTCAGGACACACACAAGAAGCAACCAATTAATGCGTCAGTAAGTGGAACAACAAATCAATGTTTTTTTTTCTCTCTCTCCCTTCCTCTCTAAAATCTATTAAACAAAATTGTGATGCGCACTGTCCTGGAGGGTAATACAAGGTACAGTGTGGAGGAGTAGGGACTCTGCATATTTAATCCAATGAACCTGTTTTGTACATTTGTAATGTCATGAAATGTCCTTGTCATTAGTTCCCTTATTTGTGGTGACCATAGAAGTGCTTTTTATGGTGGGGGAGAGGGGTTCGTGTTCATTGAATTGACAGTGAATCTCAGGCTTTAGTGCCTAAGGATCATCGTGGGGGTTATTAACAGGGCAGATTTGTCTGGTCCAAAGCCTGATACCCTTGAGTGGGATGTTCAAATGACAGCCAGCTTTGTGCAGTAATGATGCTCCTACTGAACAGGGAGTGGGTCGATCCTACTTGCTTACAACAGTATTCTATGGCGACCAAGAAAATAATTAATATTTTAAAAAGTCTCTAAAAGTACTTTCTGCTTAAACCAGTGTTTAGTCAACTTCTTTCTCTTCTGAAATGAGAAGGAGGTGGTATTGAAGGAGACACCAGGAGATGGATCTGGTCTTTGGAGATGAGGAGGGAGAGGGAGGTGTTACAGGTAGGGCTGGAGCCCTAGTTTCCTGCCTTTCGCATCCGCCCCATGCCAACCCAGTTCTGTGTCCCTTGGAGAAACTGCGTGTGCACCCTGCACCACGTCGCAACAGGAAGCGTCTTGAGTAATGAAGGACAAATCCACTAACCAGCTCAGGCCCTTGAGATGAAGCATGACTTTCAGTGGCTGGACTGGCCCAAGAATTTTACTGACTGTCATTGGGAATGTTTTGCTTTCATCTACTCTCAGGATTCAAAAATCATATCTTCTGTTGCTATAGAAGAGCCAAGGTATAACTTTCGACCTCTGTAAGTTGATAATTTTTCACTTGGGTAGTTGTGAAAGACTTTTCTACTAACTTCAAGGTTACAGACGGGATGTGGAGGGCTTGACTCAATTAATGGGCTTGTTGAATAATTTACTTGAATATATAAAATGACCGTCCCCGATCATTTGCTTTTATGTCCTGGTTTAGTCACCATAAAAACAAACAACCAAAAAGGTGGCGTTGATAACAGCCAACTACGGTTAATAAATGCTGTGTATATTCATTTACTGGTTAAATGAACAGGTTCAAGGATGCTTCTCCGATTAGCCTGTGAACACTAGACACCTACTTCACTGAATACACAATTTTTTAAAATTAAGGACTCTCAGCTGTTGAGCAATATATAGGAACCAAGAAAGGTTATTCTGTCCTCAGGAAGACCCTACAAGTTCATGTCCCCAGGACGAGCTGGGCTGGGTTCTATGTTCAGTCAATGACTCTACGGGTGAATGATCTTCAATCTCCTGTGTGTCAACACCGAGGACTACTGTGAAGCGTGGCAGGAAAGGCGAGGGAGTTTTCTCATTATTATACACGGACTGCTTCCCCCCCATCTGCATACTCCCCGATGGCCTTTGGGTGCTGAGACTCTTCTGACTGTAGGTATGTGTTACAGACGATAGCCTTGAATTCTTCTGTCATTTGTTTATTGCTCATTATTGAGCTATTTATGTTTAAACAGGTGTTCGGTTTTCTCCAACGAGGATCTTCCCAGGCTGGTTAATTTCACTCACTGAGGTGATTGAAATGGATTTTAACCTCCTGGAAAATTC
>CM052551.1:3208641-3224020 GCA_028533065.1 Trachops cirrhosus | reverse complement strand
TCGTCACTCTTCAAGTGGCCGTAAACCCTGCTGGCAGTAATGAGTTCAGAAGAACGGAACCGCGCGCTTAATGAAAACGTACACACCACACATCTATCTCTGAGAAAGTTCCTGATGGCCATGTCACCTGCAAAAGATTGTCAACATTTACCATCCACCCTGAAGGTTGCCGTGATATCACTGAATGCATAAAAAGACGAGATTCTGCTCAAGAATTCTCAGCACGTTTCAACCGTAGCTAAGAACTCAGAAAATAATGATTCCGCATGTGCGGCCACAGAAAGTACATCTATGCAACAATTGGAAGCTTATTTTTTTCTTTAATTTTTTATTGGTATTCTATTACAGTTGCCCCAGTTTTCCCCCTTTGCCCTCCTCCACCCAGGAGCTCCTACTTTGGCGACAGCAAGGAGGGAACTGGAGCAGGTTATGCTAAGGGACATAAGCCAGGCGGGGAAAGACAGACACCACGTGGAAGCTTATCTTTTCACTTGGGCGAATGTCTGTTCTTCTGACTCAGCTGCACTGGTCCTCACACGGGGCTTTCTCGGGCACGTCGGCAAACGCAAGCTTCTGCCGTGACTCTGCCGCCCGCCCGGCGGCAACAGCTTCGCAAACTGTTTGGTGACTCAAGCTTTAACAGACGTGTTTCCAGATACTTCAAAGAGAAACTGGGTTAATTCCAGTAACAGTTTGATCTTCTCATCCGATTCAGGACATCAGAGTGGAGGATATAAAGCTCAGCATAGGGAATATAATCGATACGACTGTCATGATCATGTCTGGCGCCAGGTGGGGACCGGAAGTATCGGCGGGGGGGGGTCACTTTGTCCAGTATGTGACTGTCTAGCCACCACACTGTACACCTGAAACTAATGCAGAATAACGTTGAAGGTAAACTGTAAATGAAAAGTAAAGTAAAACACTGAAGAAAAGAAAGCGGAGTAAAGCTTTCGGAAGATCATTCCATCTCAGGACCAGGAGCTGATGTTGCAAACGCTGTTACAAATTCTGTGCCAGATGAATGCTGATTAAAATATTTGCCTTATGGTGGTAATACAAACACGAATTTTGGTCTAGCAGAGCAACATGTTTAAAAATTGTCTTACACAATTAAGGAACACATGGAGGTTTGCATGTGTGTGTACATGTATCAGTGAACTTGGTCTGTTTCGTGTATATATGTATTTCAAGCTGAGTAAATAAAATTAGCAAACTTGACTATATATTCATATTTGAGTAAAAATTTGAATAATGAATTTAGGAAACTGGATCTATTATATACATAAACAAATTAAATATTACATAACATTAATGTTACATATTATATGTAACATGCAACATAAGTATACAAAATTATATAGTATATAATAATGTTATGTAATTAAATATGATTTATTTAATAATATAAGTATATGTTATATATTCTATTATATCCTTGATTGTATTATACATTGTGTTATTTATTATATATAGTAGGTCAAATTTGCTAAATTTTTTATTCAAATCTTTCCCAGTTTTGCAAGGTTTTTCATAGTCATGTTTAGTGAATTATTGAGAGAACTATATTAAAATGTCCCATTCTGACTGTAAATCTGTTCATTTCTCCTTATAGGTAGATCAATTTTTACTTTGTTTTAGGGCCATGTTATTAGACAAATATGATGTGGAATTGTTTATCTTTCCTGTAAATTGAACTTTTATCATTTTGCAAGATCCTCTTTGCTTCTGATACCAATTTCACTAATTTTAATGAAGTCAACTCGAAAGCAAGGAAACAAACGACCCGATTAGCAAATGGGCAGAGAACCCACATAGACACGCCTCAGAAGAAGACAGACAGACTGGCCAACAGACCATAAAAACTGCTGCTCAACCTCACTCCTCATCAGGAAACCGCAAGTCAGCGTCAGGACGAGGCACCGCCTCGCACCTGCTGGAAGGGCTGCCCTCCGGACGGTAGGTAAGAGTCAGGCTGGCGAGGGTGCACAGAGGGGAGCCCTCATGCGCCGCCAGTGGGGCTGGGCGTTGGCGCAGACGCTCTATGCGGACAGTACCGAGGCGCCTCAAGAAATCAAAAGTGGAGCCACCACACCCTCCGGGATTACCACTCTTGGACGTACATCCAGACAAAGAGAAAATAGGATCCCAAAGGGACGTTTGCTTCCCGTGGCCGCTGCAGCACTACTCACAGCAGCCGAGATACAAAGGGGCCCCCACGTCCATCGGTGGGCGAGCGGGGACAGAAGGTGTGAGACACACACACACGGATACTACTCACCAGGAGTGGAAAGGGGATCCTGCCATCTGCAGCTACACGACGAGCCATTACATCACGTCATATGAAATACGCCAGGCACACACACACAAAAATAACGTATGATGTCACTCTTATGTGGAATCATAAGCAAACAAAGGTCGAACTCATGGACGCAGAGAGCAGGACAGCGGTGAGCAGGGCAGAGGAGCAGGGCAGAGGAGCAGGGCGTGATGGGGACAGCGCTGCCGCGGTGGAGGGCGAGCAGACACATAGGCACGATGACCACAGCTCGTGATCCTGGGAGTTTGCTAAGAGGGTAGATTGCAGGTGCTCTCATTACCAAATAAATAAGTAAATGAATAAATAAGTTAACTATGCAAGATGGCATGTTGATTAGCTTGGAGGCAGTAATCATATCATTATGGATATCAAATCATCATTGTATACCATAAATATATACAATTTTTATTCGAAAATATATTTTACAGTACTCAGTCTCAGGAGTCTGGAAGGAGACTTCTACAGAACCCTAGGAAATAATTGCTTTTATAAACATGACTCTAACATTGCAACATCATTTGCAAATATAGACTAGGTGTGCGTCACACTGTAAGAGAAGGAAACCACACTGAAATCTGCTCTGTGTTGGTGGGTGAGCCCTCTGTGGCCGTGGGACCACTGGAACCTCAAGAAGTAAATCGTGGAGGACCCGTCAAGTCCTCTCTGAGACTCTCCCAGCCGGCCTGAGAGCGCGTCCCCTGGGAGCTGTTCTGCCGGGGCCGGGACAAGGCTGTGGGAAGGACACAGGAACTGCCACCGCACTGACGTGGGTTCTGTCCCAGCCACACTGCAGAGCAGTCGTGAGAAACCAAGAGAGTTACACAATCTCCCAGAGCTGGTGCTCGCGTTACCATAAAAATGGGGGTAAAACCCCCTGCTTCTCCGAGTTATTGAGCATCCGTGACACAGAGTGCCACACACCACGGCAAACAAAGCGCTGGACGCGGGGAAGGACCTGATGAACATGCATCGCCTGCCCTTGTCTTCCTCTAGTGCAGTCTGCACACCCCATAGGAAGGACAACGCGGGTTCATGCTGAGTCCCAGGTTCCACGGCACGGACCCTGTCTCTGTCCACGTCTGCAGGGCCACGAAAAAGATGTTTCACATGCACGTGTGATACCCTTCACTGCATCTTCTTCCAAACGGCTTCTCTTCCGCTCCCCCAGCCTTCAGATCTGGGAGAACTTTACAGGGTTCGAGGTGGGATGGGGGCCCTGACTCGGCTTCCTTTGGCTTCTAAGGGTCCAGAGCGAGGAGTGTACTGGTGGGACTAGTGGAGAGGCTGGGGGCGCTGGGGAGCCCAGCCCACAACGCGAGATGCAGCCGGTCTCCGTCAGCCACGGCTCAAGGCGTGTCCCGTGTGCAGTGTCCTGAGCCTGACACCTCACAGCAGCTACGGGCCCGCTGCAGGGGCGTCCTCAGCGTGGCCCAAACCGCGGGTGCCACCGATAGCCATGTCAGAGACCAATTTAACCAGCGTGCATCTCAGCATCAGACACCCGCTGAGGGGTGACACAGCCCGGGAGCGACCCCACAGAGAAGACAGCCAGTGTCCAGTCTGAACTCTCCTGAAATCTAGCTTCCTCTGCACTGTGGTGCTGCCAACCGAACATGTAACATGAACACAATGAAATGATGAAAAACCTATTTTTCGTAATCAATTTGTTTTTTCGAGGATTTGGTGCACAGCTTTGGTCCAGGCATGTTGCCCCAGCATCTTTTTTCAGAGAGAGACTGCAGTTCTGCTTGGGACATTGTCTATCTCAGCAGCGTTTGCGGCCTGTGGCAAAGGGGAGCCGGCCGGCCGGCCAGGAAGGGCGGACGTGAGTGTGAGCTGAACCCGCGTTCCCACGCCCACTTCCTGACCACCCCGCACTTCCCGGGAGACACTCCCAGTCGCATCCTCCGGACCGATCGGAGCCCCGCCTTCCAGACGAAAGAACACAGTTCTTAAGCCTGTGCAGATTTCTAAGGCCTGCCCCCACGCTACCTTGACCTTTCCTTTCCGGAACGCAACGCTTCTGTCCCACGCCACACAACTCTCTGACCCACAGGGATGTCGCAGGATGGCAGCGGTGCTGAAATCACCAAATTGCACACCTTGTGCCTCAGCCTGTGTCCAGCCAAATCAAAGTTGAGCATTTCATGGGGAAATGTATATTTAAAAAAAAAACAAACCCTGATCAGTGACCTAGGTATTTCTCATCTTAAAGTTCTTTCTGTTCGTGTTTACGTCAATTTCTGGTTTTCCGAGCTGTACAAGTCATCACCACGACTTCCCACTGCACCCTGCCGGTGCTCACACAACAGTGGGCACAACGTTTACAGTGACCCACCCCGAGCAGTCCCAGGCAGCCCTGCACCCAACAACCTCACTTTCCGGGCTACAAACAGGACACACAGGCAGCCAGCCAGGCGCAGGGCCTGACATCCGACCTGTACCAGAACCTGCCTGTCCCCCAGCAAGTAAGTTCTCAACCGCCCACCGAGGTTACCTTCCTACAGCCGACACCCGAACAAGCCCCTCCCACGCTTTAACCCTGCTGAAGCGCCCTCCTTCCCCGGAGGGTAGAATCTGCCCTTCCTGGGGGGCAGGCCACCTCCTTCACCAAACCACCTGGTAAACACTCCTCCGGGCACTCTGAACTTGTCAGCTTGCCTCAGCAGTCTTGGCTGGAGTCCATGTCTTCACACCTGTTGTCCTTTCCGTGGAAATGCGCACACACACACCTACTCGTCCCTCGGGACACTCTCAAATGCCCCGACTGAGTGTCATTCCCAGATTCTGCCACACGGTCGTTTCTGAACGACCTACACCTGCCTCCGTGAGGGCAGTGCTCCTCGTTTTATGTCGCTGTATCTGTCTACCTGCGCAGGTGCTCTCCTGCACTGAAGTTCACTGTGGTTACAATAAAACCTACTGAGGGGGAACCCCAAATTGTAACAGTGCTGGATGCTGGAGACTGTTTGCTCCTCGCGGTCCTTCCAGGGCCCTCGATGGCCCAGACGACCACTGGGGGGCGATGTTGTAAAGACAGTACCAGCCTCACAGGGCAGAGAGGGCAGAGTTCCGAACCTTACTGTCTTTACAGTAACTCTTCCCCACCCAAGGCAGCAAGTGCACAACAACAGAAATAACCGGCACCCGCAGCCCAGTCCATGCCCAGTAGTGGCGCGGCCCGGGTGGGGGAGGCAGGGCACTTAGCGCTCATTCTTTAGGCTGAAACTCGACACCAGACTCGGCTCAGGTTCAAGAGCTGTGACTTGTCTGTGGATGGAAAGCTAATGACAAAGGACTGTCATTCCAGTGGTTGCTGGGACCTAAGGTGTTCAAGAGGCGTGCGAGTTCAGAAAGTGGGAGAAGCCAGAATTTGGATGGGGCTAGTTCCTAGGAAGAGGGCACATTAATGACACTAGGGCTGTCTTCTCCTCACACACACGTTTTCTTTGAAGACAGACAGGAACTCCAGACAAAATGCTTTGCTCAAGCACTTGGACTCCTGCTGGGAGCCACGGTCCAGCGGACTGAGGTCACGCCAAGGGGCAAGCAGCGTGAGCCTGTAACTCAGAGCTCGGGGGCTGATCAGACAACGGTCACCCCTGCCCCCTCAGGTCCTGGGGGCGTGGTGCAGCTGCAGGACGTGGGAATGGCCTCGTCTGGCATCACACCTTCAGACCAGATCTAAAAAGCACACGATCCGTCTAAAAAAATTCCTGAAGAAGAGAAGGGGAAATCAGCCCGGCTTGCCTCTCTCAAACACCTACAGGATGAGAAGAGAGGGCCCACTCCCACAAACAAATCTCTCGTTCCTCAGTTTGCATCCACCTCATTGGCAAGTTTTTTCCCCCTCTGCTGGGCTTCTACCGCAATGTGGTCTGGTGCCAGCTTTGTTCCCGGAGCCTCAGACCCTGCGCCGAGCAGGGGAAAGCCACCTGGACGCTTCCCAATGTGGATGTAGGGACCCGGGAAGGGTGTCTTTCCCCACCACGGGCTGCTCTCAGCCTTGGCCAGAGTCCAGGTCAGCTCCGTCCTTGGCGTCCTCCTCACACACCCAGGACACTGGGTTTATGGGGTTCTAAGCCCCGGTTTCCATGAGCTGCAAAGCCTTGGACTGGATTCCTGACTCGCCTCGCCCGCTCGGAGCCTCTGCACCATCAGCCTTTACTGCAGGGAGGCTAACACAGGCTTTTCCAGAAGGAAGCATCGAAACCACACCTACGTGATCCAAAACACTTGGCCAAGCGGGAATCGATACAGAAACTCGAGGAGAAGGGGGGACTCGGCCACAGGCCGTTCCGAAGTCAGTGTCCTTATCAGCACATTTGACGGAAGTAAGAGGCCTTGGATGCTCTCCTTCGGCGACGGACTTCCGCCCACCAGAAGCTCCAGCTTCGCCCTCTGCCCTTCCCGGGATCATCGGAAGTCACTTAGTGCTGACCCGTGAATAATGAGCTTGTTCCCAGACAAATATGACTCAGGCCACAGTAATGTCAACTGTGCCAGTGACAATAACTCTCCAAAAACGCAAACATGCCCGGGGAGCAAGTTTATGCTATCCTTTATCAAAAAAATAAAATAAAATAACCCGCTTTTCCGCTGACACACGGAAGCCCGAGGAACACGCACAGAGAAAGCAGCTCGGGCCACGGCGGCACTTGCCCCTCATCCTCAGCCTGTTTCACGTCCTTCTCCTGGCTGTGGCTCCGCTTGCCTTGATCCTCACCATGAAAGCCAAAATAAAAACCGCAACTTCCAGTATTAAAACCCAAGATTCTCGGGGGCTGCCCAATTTCTTACGGCACGGCCACACAGGGTTTGACCTGGGCCTGCAGGTCCGGGAAAGTCAAGCATGACGCTCCACGCTCAGCCTTCCTCCTGGGTCCCGGGGTGGTTTCAGCAACTCGGCGTGTGTGCTTGCTCCTTGGTGGGAGAAGTGGGTGTGTGTGTTTATATATGTTTATATATGTAAAATATATGTATATAAAGACGGATGGCGCCACCTGAAAAGCGAAATAAGCGAGGGCCCGAGCCTGCGGGCGCAGCTAAATCACCTGCGAGGAGCTGCCTTCACCGTAAGAACGCAGGACCCCGTCCCGACATGCCCATCTGTCCGGCGACACAGTGCTCACTGCCGGGAATTTAACATCCCCTTCGCCACCAAACTGCCGTGCACACGAGCCAGCAGACCCAGCACGGCCACGTCACTGGCCACCGGGGAAGGGCCAGAGTCTGTGTCCCACAGGAAGGCTCTCAGCCCTGGTTTGCAGACTCATTTCGGAATGCGAGAGGCCGGGCACGGGCATGGCTGCTCACAGCTACGCTGACGGTTTTGCCACGGAGCTGCGCTGAGAACCACAGGGATGTGGGTCGGCCTTTCAGGGCCATCGCTGCTTGCTGCCCTGAAATTCGGCCCCCGCGTGGGGTGTACGAGACCCTCCAGAAAACGGCCGGGCTCCTTCGTGCCGGTTTTCCCCGCAGGGGGGCAGCCCCCCAGCCCAGGGAAGCTCTCCGATGCATGAATCTCCCTTTCCATGGAGACAGCGAATGTCCTGACCGCTCTGCCCCCCGTTAGCCTGGGACCAACTCTCTCGATCATTTATTTATAAAACGATCATCATTTTATAAATAAAGAAATAAAGACTCTGAGCCACAGAATGACTTGTCCAGTTTCATGCGACCGGCTAAAACGGGGCTGGCTTGGAGTGAGCATGAAGGCTTTCTTCCTCTAAGCCTTTTTCTGATTTAAACTGTATTTTCTACTCTGTTCTCTTTACATGTAAATAAAAGTGCAGGGCTAGGAAAGCAGGATGTCCTCTTTAAAAAAAAATAAGAAAAGCTGTTGATTTTAGAGAAGTGGTTTTCAAAGCGTGGGTTCTCGATGAGCAGCATGGAAACCGCTGTGGATTGGTTAGAAATGTCGGTTCTCAGCCCTCGCCCCAGACCCTCAGAGGCACGACCTCACCGCCGCTGCGGTGGGGCCGGCCCCCCGCCCGCCCGCCGGGCGGTTCTGAAAGTGGTAAGAGCCACCATTTGAGACAAAAGCCAAACTCTAGACCCAGTTCCCCAAAGTCCTGTTGAAATAGAACCCCATGAAAATATTTCCAAAAAAATAATCGAAGGTAAAGCCAGAGAGAAGTAAGAGCTCTTGGAGAAGCGGACCAGCGGGATCACCAGAAGTGGGAGCCTTCGGAGTAGAAAATAATAGTTAGACAATCACGGGAAATCATCCCCAAATCACCGTTCTCCCTCTTGAGGAGAGAAGGCATTGAGGTCAACGTTAAAGCGAGGAACAGTTTCAAGAAAATGTTAAATAAAGAAAGATAGTTCTCTGGCCAGGAAGGTATTCTGGCTGAATTTGGTTCTCAAACTAGCAGAATATATATATGAAGACAGCTGGGCAGGCTTGCCACAACAGTATGCACAGGGGACACAGCCAGGCCATCGTCCCCAGCCGCCCAGCAGGACAATGGGGCCCCAGGACTGAGGTCTGACCGGTGGAATACGAGTGAACGGGGACACTCCTCCTAGCCCAGCCCATAAAAGTCCCTCTCAGGAGACTCCCTCTTCTCTCCTCTCCCACTGGGAGCAGAGGCTCTAGCGCTCCACAGGGCTTTGAGACCACCAGTCCCCCGAGGGAAGGCCACCGCCGCACACCCACACGGAAATGCCCCGTGAATGGGACCTACATTCTACTGCGGTTTGGGGTGTGACAGACAGCACCTTCCACGCCGCCATTCAAGGCTGCCCTGCAGTAACTCAAACAGAGGAGCCTTTGGCCAACGCAGAGACAGTGAGGAAGTCCGCCCCTTAAAAGGGCCGCCCAGCAGAAGCTGGGGGAGTTCTCTCTCTAAAATCAGCATCCAACAAGTCACAAGAACAGCTGTCCACACACATCTGCGCCTTGTCGTCTCTGAGCCCTGCCCCTGACAGGACCCCACGCTCCTCGTTCCCAGACCGTCCCCCCACCCCAGAATCTGCTGCCATTCCTACGCAAGGTGGACGAGGGTCCTGGTTAGGGTCATTTTCCTCCAGTGTCTTCGCAGCTTGGGACGTGGATGGGTCTCCCTGGGCATCCATCACCAACTCCCTCCTGGTTTTTTCCTGTTCTCTGGCACTTCCTTCTCCCCTGAGTTATGAGATCGGCCTCCTCTATCCGATAATTAAATGGCATTAGATGAGGGAACATCCTCAGGCCCTCCTCCCTCCAGGGTCTACATTCAGGCTATTATGTCCCCCGCCATGACTTCCGTCCCCACCTATTTACAGGTGACTCGCAACTTTGGGACGATTTCTCAGGCACACGCCTTCCTTTGAAGTCCCAGACTGAGATAACCAAGTATTTACTAAAATGCCGAGCTGGATGTCTCAAAGGAAAGTCAGGCACAGCCTGACACAGAAATGATTCCCAGCTGCCTCCAGAGTTAATCTCCACAGCGTGACCAGGGCCGGCGGAGGACGCAAGCTCCCACTCTGGAGAGCAGAAAACCAAGACTCGCCCTTGACGCTTTCTTGTCCCTCACCCCTGATATCTACCGCACACCACACCGCGCTGCTTTGAACCTGTCCACTGCACCGTGTCCCCTCCACAGTCGTCTGCTCTAAGGACCGCATCTCTGCTCGAACGGTGGCTGTGCCTGTCCCGTTTGACCACCGCTGGCCCATTATCTACAATGCAGGCTGGTGTTCTTCAAACCGCGAATAGGATTACATCACTCTGCTAGGAATTAAACCTCATCAGAGGATCCCCATCCATCTCAGCTTAATGATCCAAAGACTTAATATTGCCCGAAAGATCCTGCCCAGCCTGGGCCCCACCTGCCCGCCCAGCCCCTGCCCACGTCCCTGCTGCAAGCCAACCACACTGGCTTGTGCCTTAAATGGCGTGCTCCCTCCAGCCGGGGAACCTGGCTCACGCAACCCCGTTGGCCTTCAACCATCTCCCTCCCCATCACATCCCCGCCCCCTCTCACCTCCTCTTCGGATTTTAGCTCCCCTGATGCTCTTTCTCAGGGACCCAAGTGTGACCCCCACTTTGTTGCCAACGCCCTCCCCTTCCTGAGTCCTCCTAGAACGCCGTCTCCACATTCACCATAGTTGTAAATCTGCATTTAGTTTTGGGATTCTTTGGTTAATGTCTGCTGCCCTCACTGAACCACAGGCAGCCCCGTGAAACCAGGAACCATGTCTACTGTTGTCCCACCATTAAATCCTAAGCCTCTCACTCACTTAACAAACATTTATATGTCAGGGAACGTCCCAGGTTGTGAGAGAACAGTAACGACAAGACAGAGACAGTGCCGTCGGTTGCCGTACTTCCACTGTGGGGACAGGAGACAATGACAAGCACGTTAAAAAATGAATTGTTTTAATCCTCACCCCAGGATACATTTACTGATTCTGAGAGAGAGAGAGAGAGAGAGGGACAGAGAGAGAGCAACATCCATCTGTTGTCTCCCGTACGCGCCCCGACGGAGGATTGAACCCACAACCTTTGGTGTACGGGATTATCCTCCAACCAACGGGGCCACCTGAACAGAGGCATTTTCAAAATAAGAAAAGCACAAGTGCTGTGCAGAGAATTAAAACAGATGACACGACAGAATGTGACTACATAGTCACCTCGGACTGGAAGGGGACCTTTCCGGAGGGGGGAAATTGAAAATTTCAGTTAAGATTCAGGTGACAGTATCAAGCCAGTCCTATGAAGAACAAAGAAATTTCCAGATACAGGGAGCAATTACTCCCAAGACCATGAGACGGGCACCAAGAGCTGGCCCAACGCCAGGCTCATTACGAACGGTCAACAAATAGTCATGGACCGTTGTCACCGTCAATAGGCAGACGGCAGGGCCCATGAAGGGGTCACTCACCCAGCTTCTCTTCTGGAGGCCGAGAGGGGCAGAGGGGACAGATGAGACAGGGGCGGTGACAAGACCGGCTCCTGGTGTAGTTGGTATTGACGGATAGACCTTCTGTGCCGCTGCCCTTGCAAGTGAGGTGCGACACATTGATTTTTGTCATTTCTGTTGTGACACAGGGATGACTGGCCCTATTGACAAGAGCGGCTCAGCGACGTGCACCGTGAGGCTCTGGACAGGCTGGAGGAAGGGCTCTTCCTGCTGGAACCGTAGCTGCTTTGCTCCAAGGACGGCTGAGTGCCGGGCACCACGGTGACCGGGCCGGGACCGCTCCGCCTCGCCTCCTGACTCAAGGCTCTCCGTTCAAACTGAAGCTCAGTGTGGAAACAAGTCCATGATGGAGAGAGGATACTTCGAACATGAAATACAACTTTTCAGTCTGGAATCATCTCCTATCTTCTTTCTGGCCTTCGGGTGCTCTCAGAAATGGCAATTGTCCTCCGTGGTTTTTCTCCTCTTCTTCCTCCGCAGTCCCATTAAAACTACACGCTGACTGATGGCCCGGATATGCTATTCCCCGGGCAGAAAATGCAAAGCAAAGGATGTCACTCACACCATCCGCCTTTTCAAAAAGCAACTGTTCCTTCATGGAATAAACTAAAATATTAACATGCTGAAGATTTTAAAAAAATGTAGTTGGGAGAGTCCCTTCCGGTTGTTCGATTTTATGAATAAAGACCCCCATCAAATAAGAGTTTTCAAACAATCCGTTTTCAGATTTTTCTATAATGACTCTGTGTGTGTGAGTGACAATATTAGAGATGATTTGGGCCAAACGACACTTCGGGAGGACACCACTTTCAATGGCACATTTACCCCCAGGGCGGTTTCCAATTGGTTGAGTGAATTCAGGAAGGAACTATCTCAGTTTCAGATCTGAACTCTGGAGGAAAATTCGTCTCCCAGCATAAAAGGCAACATCCCTGTGTTAATTCAAGTATTTGGGGAAACTGCTGTCCTCCCTCACGGGCTGACCCGCGAGCCATTCTGCCTTCAGTGAGAAACCGTTCGGGATTCTCACCCCTCCTCGCTCGAGTAACTACTTTTTGGTTGGTTTTACTTTAATAGTTTCCATTCTTCTAAATCACCACCTAAATTAGATTGTATCGTAAATGGGAGCATTTATAAGAGAAAAGAACAAAATGAAAACATGTCCGTGATTCGTGCGTATGCTGCAGAAAGAAATTGGTTCCCATGGACACAGAATCAGCTTGTGCGCCTGCCCCTGTGTTGCAGGTCAAGGGACAACTATGATGGTCGTGCGAACCAGACACTAGGCTGTGCCGCCAGCTCTGGGAAGGATGTAGAGGACACTTCGCCTGGACACTAGATAGGGGCCGCTTCAGGTCCTAACATAAAATGCCCCCCCTTATTTCACTAACTCTGGACATTAAAATTAGAGAGCAGGTGGAAAGAGCAGGGACCCCAAAGGACAGAGACTCTGAGACCAAAAGTCATCTCCCCAAACGAGGAGGATGCACTGGCCTCTGGAGACCTCCCAGGAGCAATCAGGAAACGGTCCATTGGAAAGGTACTCGTTGGAGGCTGGCATTGTAAAGAGGCTTGGACCGTCCTGCCGGAGGCAGGTCCCTGCAATCGGAGTTGAGTTTTGAGCCAAAGCGGGGAAGACAGAAAGGAGTTGGAAGAGAGAATTTTGGCCGTGTGCTTCAGCCGCGCCCATGCAAAAGATAACTGGGTTTTTTTTGAAAAGTCCAAAGGATGAAATTTTAAAAATTCTAGGGAAAAAGGGGACTTTACCAAGCTAATGTGCCTCAGTAAAAGTTATTTCTAAAGAACATCCATTCCCTTTGCTCTAAGTCTGAATTCCTCAAGCTCGACTTTCTCACACCCGCCCTTTGCTTTCCTAAGTGAATCCGGCCACAGAGAAACCTCAATTACAATGCGCCCAGCAGACCTGCTGCTATAGATCAATATTAACTTTCTGAATTACAAAGAGGTCCCCTGAGAGCTTGGTTATCGTCCAAAAGCCTCTCAGGGGTGGATGAGCCAGAGGACGAAGGCGGTACCGTACAGACAACGCTGACAAAATGCAGTCAGTACTCAGGAAGCACCCTCTACCCGCCTCAAACACACACACACACACAGATACCCTCAGATCTGAGAAGCCTTGGGCCTCAGGAAATACACCCTCAAAATTAGAATTGCCACATGTAGCAAATAAAACTACGGGAGGCCCAGGTAAGTTTGAGTTTCAGATAAACAACAAAAAGTGATTACCGTGTGCCCTGTGCAATATTCGGGACGTACTTAGATTGAAAAATCACTTGTTGCGTCTCTGAAATTCACGTTGAACTGGGCCTCCTGCCTTTTATCTGGCGGCCCTGCGTGGAGGTCTGTGTCTAACTCCGAATTCATCGAAGTCCCTTCCGAGGAAGCACAGGGGGAAAGGCCCGCACGCACCTGCCCAGGAGGGGAACCCAATCAAACTGACAGAGAGGGAAAGAAGGTAAAAGCTCTCCATAACAGGGAGGCCAGGAGGAGTCCGGCGTTTCTTTTCCTGTCCCCTCCCCCACACTGCGCCTGCACCCCACACTCGGGCAGCAACCGTGTCTTAGGCGCTGGACACCCTGCAGGATGAAGTAAAGGGCGTGTGCGCACGTTCAGAAAAAAAGTCAGAGACCACGTGTTTTTAACTGGTCTCTAGGACAAAGGTAGAGTTTTGAATAAGATTTTAAAGATCATAACCATGATTTTAAGGGAGATGGAGAGCGATGCTGCCCGGGAGCTTCGGGCCAGGGGTCTCCGGTCTCGCCCATGTTGGGTCTGCAGCGCAGGGTGGAAACGTGTGTCTCTGGAAACCGCAGCGCTGGACGGGGTCTCGGGGACGGGCTCCTCACCCTCGCGTGACGAGGAAGGAACTCAGGCCTCCGCGTGCTTAGCGTTGCACCAGGTCCAGGGGCACAGCACAACGCGAGTAAATCGGCTACGTTTGTTGGCTCTTAGTCCAGCCCTTCCGTGCGGTGGCCGGAGAAGCAGCGTGCCGACAGCCTCAGGTTCTACAGAGCCTGCAGCCTGCTCTGCCAGAAAACAAAACGCGTGAGGTTGGGAGCTGACCTCGAAAGGATGAGGTCGGCAGAGCTGCAGCGTTAAAGTCCAGTCGCTTCGGGGACAGTGTCTGCAATCAATGGCCGATCTCCCAGGATGCACGAGCGGATATGCAGGCCGTCACGGGCCCCTCCCCGGGACACCCTCCCGGGCTCACTCGGTCAGCAGTGACCTCCTCGTCCCCTCCCAAGACAGCGAAGGAAAAGTTTGAAAACCCCAGCTTTCTTCAGTGTCAGATTTTTAAAATATGGCTAACTGATCTATAGGCAGCATTAGATGAAATTTTACAGTCATGCGCGCCTCCAACTCGCCTCGGGTAAAACGAATGTGACCGCACCTACGATGTCCCGTGAGCCCCAGCTCGGACATCGGAAATGAACAGTTGTAGCCTTGTGCTCATGGAACGTATCCACTGGGCTGGGCAAGACTCCAAGCCATGAAGTTAGGTTTCCTGCACCCGTCTACACTTCTCAGCGAGAGAAGGGAAATTGAAAGTAGGAACCGGGGCAGCAGCAAACGCCAAAACGGTTCTGCAGCGTGGGTAAGAAAACGGGGGGAGGCACAAAGGGGAAGCTCTGTGCCAGCCGAACGGGCAGGGAGACGGGCTCTCAAGGGTAACGTCTTCCTTTCCCACGTGTCCTAAACCTGCCGCCTTTCCCATAGCCCTGCAGATGGCACGTCCAGGGGCGGCCGCTGAGACCGGAAGGGCAAAACTGGAACTGAAACCCACATTGCGACACCTGCGGGGTCAGCTTCGAGAACACAGCGGGCCTCACTGGGTGCCGAGAGCGGCCCCAGGGAACGTCCCTCTCCGCAGGGAGCCCCCAGAGCACGGCCTCCCCCTTAGCCGTCCTGCGTTAAGTTCGTGGGTGTCTTAGGTCAGGCTGAACTCCCTTTGGTCAAACCTAAGATGCCTCCCGATGGGCACATCTCAGCCAGGAAGTTTAATGGCGAATTTATATCGTGGGCCTCACTTAACATCTTTTGTTTTTTTAAATGACTTCATGGCCACTAAAGCATTGCTCCACCCTTCCTCAGACAGATTCTCTCACCCCGATTGCAATGAAAGCTC
>CM052551.1:3182765-3208141 GCA_028533065.1 Trachops cirrhosus | reverse complement strand
AAAAAAACAGGAGATTTGAAACCAAGGCAGAGGAAGTAAAGGGTGAGGACAGAGGACAGGAGGGGCTGGTCAGATGCCCAGAAAGGCCACACTGCAGACAGAACTCTGTCCGAGGGGGTGGGGGCTGCGTCCTCCTTGTCCTCGGGCCACGGTCTCCCTCCCCACCCCCCATCCCTACGCTCCTCCCTCGTATCCGGGGTCTTTGATTCTCTCCTCACCCACCACCTTAAACAGCCGATGGACTTTTCAGGTTGAGTTCTAACTCCCACGGGTTCACCCGGTCCAAAGGTATTTACATGTTGACAAGAGGAAAACCCCCTTTATACTTAAAAGCAAACGAATGAGAACCACTCTGAGGAAAGTCACACTTAAGAAAGAGGGAAGTGAACCCTGGGGGCAGGAAGCGTTTGGAGGGGCAGAGGGCGCCCCGCAGGACCGGCCGCCTCCCTCCCGCCTGCGCACCTGCACTGGAGTGGGGTGGGTGGCCACGGTTCCCACACCTGCCCCCACCTCTTCCTCACAGCGCGGACTCGGCCAGGCCCATAACCTGGGCAGCACGATGACAAGCCCCTCCGAAGTCTGATGGTACGGAGGACACGAGCTTGTCCCTGCAAAGCACTTAGCATGGCAACGGCGCACAGGACAGGACGTAGACAGTAAATGGTAGCAGCAGACCCATCACAGTGCACACGCGTAGTACAGGCTTCCTACCTCCCAAGGGCAGCGAAAGTCCTTGGCAGGGTGCCTGATGTCTGGTTTGTCTTGGAGCCTCGCTGGCAGTAGGGGGTTCCCTGAATGTTGATTGATTCGAGATAGTGATGAAGACGGGCTCTGCATCAAGAAAACCAAAATGTGTATCTGCACACATTTCCCTAGGCTCCTGCAACCTAAGGAAAGTCCAGTGCCACCCCCTCCAGGAAGTCTTCCCTGATGCGTCTTAGCCAGAACTACAAGCCGCTGTAAGAATCCCTCTTACACACGGCACTGTCCCCCTTGTCATCACTTGCTGAAAACCTTGTCTGATTCTCTCTCATCACAAGAGGACGCTTCTTGAAAGCAGCAATCACATGCTTTATCCCTGAATTTAATCACCATTTCCACTGGTTGCTTCTGCAATATTGGTACATAGGAGAAACTCAGTAAATATTTTTGAATGAATAGAAATAACACGATTACTATCATTTAGTGAAATCTTATATTGCACAAAGTACTCTCTTAATCCTCATGGTTAATGCTGCTTTCACTAATCCCATTTTATATACAGAAAAAAAGAGAAAAAATTAAAGCTCAGAAAGGGAACGTGTGCTAAGTTCGCACTGGCACAGGCCTGCCTGGCTCGGACTGAGGGGCGCAAACGCTTGGGCGCAGAACAGGACAGGGAGAAGTGGTGTCAGGTGGGGGGGCTCCGCCCGTGGGGCCCCTCTGGCCACCACGGATGAGAATTAGTCTACCAAGACAGGATCTGCTTGGGGAGGAAAGGTAGCCGATCTCTCAAAGGAGAAGGGCCAGGAGCTTTTCCTCAATGGGCTTTTATTGGGTTCATTTGCACAGGATTACAGATAAAGCTCATTAACCATTGTCAGGCAGTAAGGATCAAACAATAGATAACAAAGAACTCCAAGGGCCTATCCTGAGTCCGGGTCAGATAGCTAAAGCACTGTAAAGCTTTGAGGAACAAACTCACTTCTTGCTTGGACCCTTATCATTTAATTGAGAGCATGCTAAACACAGCAGGTTTCACAGGATTTTACATACTCTTTCTTAGGCCTGATTGCCTGGGGAACCCGCCCTTCCCAGCACAGGGCTGCACCACCCTGTCATTGTTTCAGGCTTAGGTGGAGCGGGGGAAGTGAGGCAGCCATGAGATTAGGAGACTTCTCTCAGACAGAATGGGGACTCAGGCTGGGTCAAAGCCGAAGGACAAGGGTCCATCATCCCCTTTTGCTGTAGCCCCCCAAGTCCTTCCTTGGGGGCCTCCCACGTGATTGTGCCTGTCCTAGGTCGTTCCCCCCTTGGGGAATCTTACCCGCCATTGGCTAACCGACCAAGCATTGAGGGCCAGTTATGGATGAAGTAAAAGGAGCAGAAGTGGCGCTCCTGCCAGGGAGATAAGCTTTGTCTCCTCAGTGGTTTACAGTCCAAGGTCCCCCCCTCAGCCTTAGCCTTGGCGGGGGTTACAGCTTCTGAAACCAGGCAGGAGGGTTCCCAACAGTCAGGTACACGGTCCCCACAAGCTCTGGCATGGACATGTCCCCGATCGGACTTTGTCTGTCATCAGAGAGCAGACTGATGGGCATGTCCTGCGTAAATCTCACTGCTAAGGAGCTCCGAGGAGAGAGAGGAGGTCAGCACGTTGCAGCCGCTCTGTTTTGACCAATGCTGGTGACAAGGGGGGCGGGGCGGGAACCAATAAAGAACACTGTGCATTGGGAGAGCAGTGTCGGCCTGGTGGTGAATCCGAATGCTTTGAGCAGAAACCAGACGAAACAGGATGTGCTTATGCCTTCCCAGGGCTTCATTCTTCAAAGGCCTGTGGCCGAATTCAGGGGGAAGTAATATAGATCGGCTAGAGGGAGGGCAGACTGAAACCATTTCTTGTAAATTTGAGGTTGTGCTGCTTTAGACGAGTAGGCCTTCTAACCCTAACAGGGGCCCACTGCCTGCCCCCTGGGAGGAAATAGCTCTCAGCCTGCAGAAAAGCTCCAGGAGGGTGAAAGGTCCTGGAGACTTGACCTACTGACGCTAACACCCCAGAAAGGCCATGGTCATCTGGGGGCTTTTGAAGGGGTCCAGGGGGGTGGTCACGTTCTCTGAACTAGTCAGCAGAAACCTGATTTCATGCTCATTGATTTGCGACGACACTGTCGTACGGTGTGTGTGTGTGATGTGTGCGTGCACGTGCATGTATGTGTGAGAGAGATTGTGTGGAAGTGCACAATGTGGTGTGCGTGTGGTTGTGACTTGTTGTGTGTGTCACTGGGTATGTGTGGTATAACGAGAGTCCACATCAGAGACAGAAAGCAACTCTGCTCAGCTGAGGGGACAGACCCAGCGACAGTCCAGCGATGACAACGAATGACGAACAGGACCGGGCGGAGCCTGTGAGCAGGGAAGGGTCCCCAAAGTCGTCGGACAGAGCGTCTCCTGCAGGAAACACGACAGACGTGGATTCGGAAAGACCAGTTCTCGTGGGAGTGATGTGAAAGTCGCTATTGGTCTTTGCCTGTCCATCCGGCAAAACTCACCAAGGCTGATAGTAATCGGTTCTGACCAGGCTGCGGGAACTGTGACCCTCGGTGCACACTGCTGGGGTGTAGCGAGCACCACAGTTCTGGGGGGCTGTCGGCAGCTCGTACAACAATGTGCAATGTGCACACGGCCCGACCCAGGAGGCCGCGTCCCGGGAATTTATCACGGGAAACGGAGGGCAGGGGGGGAAGGATGCCAGAGAAGGGCACTCCCCGAGACACCATGCACACCCGGGGCACCGCCCATCGCTGAAGGTCCCCTAAGTAAACGACGACAATACTGCTGGTTGAAGGACGAGCCACGGCCTGTAGCTAAGGACCCAGAGAGATGCCCAGTACGTGGTAATAAGGTAAAAGATCACATTAGAAAATGAAAAGCATTGTGTTTTTGTGTCTCAGGAAAAAAAAGTGTGTTCACATTTACAGAAAATACTTGGAATGATTTATCAATGGTTTATAACAAAATGTTCACCATGGATTATGCCTGGGAGGTGATGGCATTGGAGAGAAGTTCCCTTTCCACTTTATACAGAATTATCCTTTCCACGAAGAGCACATGTTACTTCCACAGCTGGCGGACACAGCAGAAAAGATGCTGTCGCCTAGGCAGGGGGGGAGGGGGGAGGGAGGCAGCTTTTCCTTTCCTGACATGCTGCAGTGCAGCGGACTTCACTGCTCTCCACTTCTCACCAGAGGCCGTGGTCAGATTCCCGGGCTATGCAACAAACCCAAAGCTTGACCCCACCGATTTGGGCATCCATTTGACCCCGAAGATTTGTGCATCCGTCTTCCCGCTGACCCACAGCCCTGGACGCCCCACGGCTCTGCACCTGCAGCCGGCTCGGCACAGTGATCGAGAAAAGAGTCCTTTTCCAAGAGCCCAGCTAACACTGGCTAACAAATAGGGGGAAAAAAGAGCTTTGGCTGTTTAGGACCTTATCAACGGTTTAACTTGCTTCAATAGCAGAAATGAAAGCAAGGGCTGAATATACTCCTGGCACCACCTCATGGAAGTGCATTAGGAATGCACGCGCTTCCGCACACACGTGGAGAGACCACCTTTCTCCCTGCAGCAATGGCTTCCGAGCCCGTGCTGGCGTGACGGAGCACCCACGGCCTGCAGCAGCGCGGTCGCCGCGTCCAGCGTCCGGGGCTTCGCTTACCGCCTGTGAGCACCGAGACAGAGCCCCTCCCCGCTCACAGCGCACGGCCAGGCCTCTCCTCTGAGCGGAAAGACAGCTTTCCTCCCCCCGGAAAACACGGTCCGCCTCACAAACCATACGCATTTTCATCTGGCATCACGTCCTGCCTGCACTTACTGCACATCTGACATTTTTCTGTTGGCCTAACCATCTTCTAGTCTAAGTGGATTTATTTTTCCATTTCGTATGGGTCTTCCACCACTGTGATTCCCTAGAACATTTGCTTCCTCTGACCTCTCTCCTCTATCACCACCGCCTATTTCTCTGTGGTCCATTAATAAAACACTAACTGTATTAGACTCAGTCTATTTAAAATAATTCTGGGAGACAAGCCTTTAGGGAAACCAATGAATTATGCAGGCCAACTGTTTTTGTCCATTTTTCATTTTGAACATGGATTCTGTTCTAAATGGATCCAGGAATGTCTTTTTTTTTTTTTTCCATGTTGTATAACCATAAAAACTAAAGAAAAGAGGAGAAGCATCACAAGACAATTTGCACATTCACAGCAGCTGGGTCGGGGCCCTGATGCTCAGGTACAAGTGAGGTATGTTCACTGCTAATCCATAGAATTTTTTTTAACCCTGAAACTAGACCTCCTTTCCAGAGCAAACACAAATTTCTTGCCGGCGCTGACTTCCCTGAGAATTCCCTTGGTCAGTTCTACCTGGAGCGCAGCTTCTTTGTCTCGGGCAACGCCAGTCCTTTTTAATCTTCCCGGCAAAGTCAACGCTTTGTCTGCGGCCCGCAGGAGGACACGAGGAAGCACGAGAGCGAAAATAAATAACCACGACCTCGCCCACGGAGACCGGCAACAAGGAAGACAGCCGGAAGAGAGTCCACGCGGTCGCCGTCCTCTGCACATGCGCAGGTGACAACAGGAAAGGGCGCGCGCGAGGCACAGATGGACAGAAGCGGGAACCAGACAAAAGACGCCCCCAGTGATCCTGCGTGAGGTCCGGCTCAGTGACCTTGACGGCCGAACGACCTCGCTTGCGGCGGGCGGCAGCTCTGAGGCTCATCTCCCTCCGCGGCTCGGAGTCTTGTTGCAAAAGAGCCAAGCGCTGCGGAGGTGTAAGCGGGACCAAGTCCTCCGTGACTCTGACGTCTCCAGCCGCGCGCCAGAGGGCCGCCGGTACTCTCCCGGGCATCCGTTCGCTCTTTAACCTGTGTGGCCGCGCAGACACAAGCACACAGAAAACGTCCATCTTCCGGTTGTACTGACGCACTCACACCTTCGGTGACTGCGGGAGGTGGCACTCCTGTTGCTCGTCCCCCCGAAGAGCACAGGGCACTTCCAGTTGCTGTATGATTTGCAGCGCCTCCCGACAGGTACATCTGAGACCACGGACATTTGCTTCGGCAACTAGAACTCCCCATCGGGGTCTCGGGAAGTGACGTGAGAATTCGGGGACTGTCACATGGATGATGGTTTGCTCTCTGAACGAGGGCACCGTGGAGCAGGGCCAGTATTCCGTTTACTGTGCTGCATAAAAACGACCCGAACTCAGTGCCTGAGAACAAGCAGCCCGTGTCACTTGTCCTGTCACCGGGTTCTGGGATCAGCCTGGGCCCAGCTGGGCAGTCCCCACTCGGGAGCTCTGACGTGGCCGTAGGCGGAGGTTCTGTCCCATCGCGTCTCCCCGCCATCTCTCAGCACAAGCAAGGCCTGTCCCGGCTACACGTAACCTGCGAGGTCTCACCTGCAATCCCAGCCCTGAGGTCACCCCTCGTTTCCAAGAACCTCCCTCCTATCTCTTTCTGCTACTTCAAACAGCAGCAAGGTTGGTGCAGAAGCCAGCGCTTTTTATGAAATCCAGACCATTCCTGCTGGTGTCCCCTTCGAGGTGGGACAGAGAACGGCTTTGAGGACCGGCCTGGCAGGGCTAACGTGATTGGCCACGAAGACAGGAGCAAGGCCAGTAAGGGCAGGGATGTTAATTGAGCATCTACTCTGCTCCAGAAGCATTACATAGAAATGCATTTGATCCTTCCATAGCCCTCCTTAGTGATGAGGACACAGGAGCCCAGAGTGATGAAGTGCCTTGTTCACAGCCGCCCCGCTAATAACATGGCAGCGCAAACACCTGGTCTCAGGTGCTCCCCAGTACTCTTTCTAGCTCAGTAGCTGCACAGGAATAGAGGGTAGCATGAAAAGCCCTGCCAAACATTTGTTGGCTTGCTTCAAGTGCCCACAGGCCCGCCTGCTACCTCACTCCAACTCCCAATCCTAATTCCACTCTCTACGGGGGCGGGGCAGGGGTGTGCATTTGTTTGTCAGCCCGAGAGCAGGAAGTGAGGCAACCCGGTCTGGCACTCAGCAGCTCAGCGTTCTGCAGCTCGTCCGAGCTCTGGTGGGTTTTCCCTGGGGCTCCTGCAATGCCACTGCTGTAGGACACAAAAGTCACTTCCCCGTGGGGACACTGAGCTGGGAGGCTCAAGAAAAACTCCAGAATCACTTCCTTGGGCCCCACCAAGAGCGGAAGCCCCTTGGCCCGGGGGTCAGAGCTGACCTGTGAGCGAGGGCGGGCTGTTTGCAGCTGAGGTCATCCGCCGGGGTCAGTGGCCAAGCACACGCCCTGGATGGTGGAGAGTCCGGATGCCTGCGTGAGACCTTGCAGCCAGCCAGACCTTGGCCTCCAATTTCCGTTTGCTTATCCCAGGGAGACAGCGAGGGAACCACACTGCCCCTCCCAACCAACCCCCAATTCTCAGTGGAGGGAGGCAAAAAGACTCGCAGGCAGCCGCTGCCTAAAAATCAGTTTTGAAATCGTGGCGCCACAAAACGTCAAACGTGCATTTTTGCGTTTCTCGAGAAGCTGTGCTCGGAGCGCGTTACCGTGATTGGTGCCCTGTGTGTGTGTCCCCGGAGCCTGCGTGCGTGGGGACGTGGCGGTGGACACGAAAATCTCTTGTTTCCTTGAACACGGGGGCCCAGCCATCTTTACCAGAAAGTGTTTTCGAATTTGGGGGGTTGATCACACTCGACAGTGTATGCGGATGTGGTATAATAAAGTCGTACGCCTGAAATGCATAGAATGGTATTAACCAATGATACCCAATAAATTTAATAATAATTTTTATAAAAGCTCTTGTATCGGGAGCATGGTGCCGACTGCTCCCGGGTGCTGGGGGACCGTCTGGGCGACGCCAGGCCCAACTGCGTGCACACCACGGGCCTCGCTCACGCCTCCTGACACGCGGCTGATTTGTGCCCCAAATCCCTCACCGTGGAGAATTTCACTGGTCCCCAAAGGTTCAAAAATAATGATGTGTGGAGAATAAAAATGGACCATTTATTTTATTCTTCTCTCTCCAACAGAGGATTTAAAAAAAAAAGTTATTTAAAGGCAAGGATAACAAAAAGGCACTTTAATACAATTACCCTTTCGAAGGGTTTGCCAAGAAAATATTTCCAGCTGCTAAGTCAGCAGTTTTCCAAAGATCTCCTCACAGAGAAAAAAGGATTAATGGAAAAGAAATTATCAGGGGAAATGTAACTATAGTCTGAAGAACAGCAGGTGGGACACGGCACATTATGGCTTTTTTATTCATTACTTGCCTCGGATACCACCCCCCACCAAAAAAGATCAGCTGACAGACAAGTCTGGGCCACACTCACACCAGGCCGGCCGGCTGTGCTGGGTCTCCCCCAGCGGACAGGCAGAGAGGCGTCCAAATTCTCAGGAGACAGAAGGCCCCCTCCCCCGGGGGCACAGGAGGGGCCTGTGGGGGAATCATGCCTCCATCCCTCCCTGGCTCCTGCCCGCAGCCTCCCCTCCTCAGCCCCCCACTCCGGCCCTCCACCACCAGCTGGGCCTTCTTTCTAACCCCCCACCAAGGGGCCCTTCTTTCCAGCCAGACAGTGGGGAGCGCAGACCAGTCCTGAGCACCGGGATTCACGGGAGCCCTGAGTTCCCCTCGGAGATTTCCATCTCAGAAGTGAGAAGGTTTACGCCTGGGGGGACTCGGTGAACCGTTTCCTGCTGCGAGAGGTGCCCGGCTTTGGGGGGTTCCTTGTCTTTTGAATCCTCCACTCCCGTGTTCTCTAGCTTTTGGGCCACTTTCGTGGTCTCAGAACTTCCGTGACAGCGGTACAGGGAGCCCGTGTCACCACCTGACGGGGAGAGAGAGACTGCAGTGTGGAGAGAACTGAAAGCCCCAGGGCCTTCGCCTCTCCAGAAGCTCAGTGCGGTGCGCGGAGCGAGAGGAGACTGTCACTGCTGCCACTGCGGCGGAGGGCCGCCGGTGCGGTCTGTTCCTCCCACTGCCAGTCTGGCCAACGGGACTTGTTAACCGCTTCCGACACACAAAATACTGGCACCGGGAATTACAGCTGAGGCCTGAACGACACAGTTTGCACCACGCAGGTCCCCCCCTGCATGGATTTAAATGTTTTTCCAATTGGCAATCAGGAATTCACGGATGTGGCATGCTGACCTATGCTGTGTTCGAGTCGTACGTGAATTTTCGACTGCGTGGGTGGTCGGTGCCCCAAGCCCCGTGTTGTCCGAAGGTCATCTGTGTGCGGTCTGTGTGCGGTGGAAGAGAAAGAAAGAACCAGAAGATCCACGGTTTTGCTGCCTGGCAATCACACCTTCTGCTTGGTCTCTGCAGTTTTCCGAGTGTCCTCACTCTGACAGAGCATGCATTCCTTCAGTAACGCATGTGGAATATCGACCGTGTATCAGACTCTGAGCTGAATCCTGAACGCACCTTGCACGAACTGGTCACGGGCAGGAATCGGGTCCCGTTATTTGCGAGCAAACATCCAGCCCCTCAGAGCTGCCGTTTTACTGAGTGCGTACTACGTGCTGGCTGCCACGGTAAGGCCTTTGTCCGCCACGAAGACAGCTCCTGCCCACTGAGCTCACCCGAGCGGGTCCTGCGTGGGGAGACAATCCTCACTGGCTCTCTGACATGCCTCACATCTTGCACACAGCCTTGCCGGGCTGTGTTCTGGGCCGTCTTCTCAAGGACACCGAGTACTGGAGCTCACGGCCTCAGTCAGTGGCGCTGGTCTTCCACCAGAGCAGATGAGCGGGCTGCTTATGGACTGTTAAGACAAAATCAGGGTTCCCCGAGATCAGGGTCTCTACCTGTGACAAACACACAGTGTGTACAGCGTCCCCGGCCTGGTGGCAAGTGGAGCTCAGGTGAACAGCATCACAGCAGAGCCTGTGACTCCTGCTGTCGCTGTGAGAGAGAACGTGACCCCAGGGTAGAGATAAGGAACTCAGCAGACAAGGTCTCGGAGTCCCCAGAGCTGGTCCTCCCGCTCCCACTGGCTCCAGCCCAGCTCCGGAGGTCAGAGCCGGAGCCAGGCCTGGGAGAGCCCACCAGCTGCGGGGAGGCGGGGTCGGGGGAGGGAGAATTTTCCCAGGGAAAGGACTTGCTCTGGGCTCTGCAGGCCAAGCACCAGGCTCTGCGCCGTGGGCAGACAGACAGTGCTGCATCCTATTTTGCAAAGTGATTCTATTGGAGGAACGGTCACAGGGCAAGAATGGGGCCAGACTTAGAAACCAGAAGAGGAGCGCGAGTCAGAGAAGGAAGAGATGGCGATTCGGGCACAACCCGGGAGGCTCACGACGCTGGCTCCGTGGGACCGGAACACCCACAGCAAAGTCCTCCCCTCAGAGCTCCTGGGAATCAGGGGGCCCATCTAACTGCCGGGTCTGACTCACACTGAGAAATTGCTCTAGAAATAAACAAAGACTGTCAGCTGCCAAACCTGATAGCCTGGCGTCTCTTTCCCATTTGGCTCAGAGAGGTGACACAGGCCACACAGACAGCCTTGCTTTAACGCCCTCTCCCAGGCAGACATGAATGACAACACAGGGCCTGAACACCTCCAAAGCCAGGAGAGGACCCGTCCCCAGGAGAGGCCACAGGAAGCGGGTCCCTTCAGATTTCAACTTCCACCACTGAAGACTTGTACCAATGAGAGAGACGGCAGGCTGATCGGTGGGGTGGTGCAGTGGGGAAACCGGGGTGCCGGGAGAAACCCAGCGGCTTCCCCCACGTCCGATGGCTCCAAAACTTGAGCTGCACCCGGGAGCGAGTCAGAATCCCAAGGAGCGAATCTGGGGTGACTTAACATTGCAAACAGACAAAGAGTAAGATTATGTCAGATCAGGAGGTGCGGGCCCAAAGGCATGGACAGTGCGGATTTCCACAGCCTGGGACGTTTCGTGTGATCCTTTGGGGGAATTCACAAGGGCTGTTAATAGTCTTTGACCTTAGATGTCGATCACGGTCAAACCGGAGGACTTACAACGAGGAAGCACGGCCCAAGGGGCAAAGGTCAGGCAGCGCACTAAAATACTGCTCAATATACAGAGCAGCGCGCAGCGCGCAAAACGCTGAGGCAGGAGAAACGGCTATTGATTAAAGCTGGGGCTGCCGCTCCGGCTAAAGCCATAACCCGTAATGGATCACCAGGGGGACGCCCGCGGCACTGGGGAGGCAGTGGGAAGCCCGGCTCGGGGACTCTACTAAGGGGAGTGTGGAAAACATAAGCTGCTTTCTTTTTTTAAGCTAAACCTTCCCAGGTGGGGTCAAAGTGGCACCTTTATTTCTACCTGCCGACAGCAGCCTCCCGAGGTCCCTTCCTGGAGAGGATTGACTACGCACAGAAGGAGCCACCCAGGAGACCTCGGGGGGTGCCTTTTCCGTGTGGGGGATTTGGCCTTGGGAAAGTTCAAGCTCGACGCCCCCGTGGTCCTCCGTCGGACCCCCTGCTGGGTGCTGTCGCTGTGCCCAGCAGCCCCAGCAGCTGGGGTCCACCCCACCCTGCTGCCATTGTGGTCGGGGAAGGCCTCCAGGGACACTCATGGGCGGGCCTCATACCGCATTAGCAAGGCAATGAGGGTCATCTTGGCGGAAGGACAATCACGAGATTACTTTCCTAAAGCATGCAGGATGCAAAGGTCACAAAATGAGACCCAGGTCACCAAGACCAGACACAGTGTGTGGCTCGGGCCCAGCTTTGAGCCGCTCCGGCTCCGTGAGAGTCCCCAGGCTCCAGGGATGCTGGGCCCTGTTCCCTGAGCCGGTCCCCTCCTTTCCTCTGAGCCCTCCACTCCCCAGCCTCGAGAGGACGCTCTCCCACCCGTCCTGGGTCCTGGGCCCTGAGGGCTGTCGGGCGTGGTCCGTGGGCCTCACTCGGGGAGAAACAACCCGAGCTTTCCTGCTCGTCCAGAGACTTGGCCTCCACAACCTCTAGGTCGTAGCTTCTCCGGTGTCTGCAAGTAACGGTCCCTTCACCAGGCTTGGAAATGACTGAAGGCTCAAGTAACCATCCCACTGAGCCCTTGTTAGTCCCGTGCTGGAAAAAAAAGAAAAAAAAAACGAGCCTTGGTCCACCCGACCTTCACCTCCAGGCCTCCTCCTGCCCACGCCCGTCCCAAGGCCCGGAGGAAGCTGCAGCCACCACACCCCGGTTGGCTGTCTGGCTTCCCAGCTACTGCCATTCTCCCCTCTGCCACATGGTGGCACTGTTCTCTGGGCATCTTTCTCTCTCCCTCTGGCCTGGGGGTGCATACAGCTCTGACTTAAGCTCCCCAGAGGCAGCCCTCTCTCCCCATTTCACTGCCCGCTCTTCCAGGGTCATGGGCAAGAAAACGCTTGAGAATATCCGAACCGTCAGCCTGCCCTGCCCTCAAAGCAGGCCCTCTCCACTGGACGTGAACCAGGGCCCAGGCGCCTGGATGTCACCAACTTAAAACAAGTATCCTGTCTCCTGCAGGAGGGGCGCAGCATCCTGAGGTTCAGCCTGGAGGCCAAAGCCCCTTGTATCACTTTCCCCAGGAGGCCCCCCAACAAACGGGGGCCCCTAGTGAGCCGCCAGGACGTCCCCACTCCAAACCTCTCTCCTCCCCCTCCCGGCAGAGCAGGGCTCGGAGATCAGACCTGTGGCTAAACCACAGTCCCACCCCCGACTAGTCAGTGGCCAAACCTTCCTACTAAGTCTCGGCGTCTCTGGCTATGCAATGGAAATCACAACACTAAAGTCAGGTGTTGTGTGCCAAGCACCGGCATAGTGCTTGGTATACAGTAGACGCTCAATCAGTGCTCACTCCCTTTTCTTCACTCCTTGCTCACATGCCAAGCTCCTTCATTCTAAAATCTTCAACCCGACGCTAGGGCCCATCCATCTCAGCCACTTTCAAGATGCAGTTCTATTTGTTTACGAATCAGAAGGAAAATCACCAACACAATGCACAGGAGGTGAGGTCTGTAACTGCAGGATAACAACACAAAGACAGACTCCTGGTATTTTTCGGGACAGTGTTTGTTGGTTGATAAGATGAAGACCCAAACTACCAGGGGCTCGGTGGCTTACACAAGACCGAGGTTTTCCCTCTCGAAGACTGGGTTGCCCTGGTGGGAGCTAGCTCCCTGCGTGGGGACCCAGGCTTGCTCATTCCACACGGTCATTTGTCCATCCCTAGGCCATCACACTGGCCTCTGGGGCTGGGAGTGCCTCGTCACCATGTCGCACTGCAGCCAGCAGACCTCGGGAGAAACGAAGAAGGAGGGAGCGGCACTCCCTGAGGACACACCCAAGTCCCTCAGATCACACTTCCTCACACTTAGAGCTCTGTGCCACCGAACTCCAGGGGGGCTGGGAGGTCAGAGCAGCTGCTCCAGACCCAGCTGAAAGTGATGATTCCACGGAGGAAGGGGAACGGTGTGTGTGAGAAGCACATCGTGGCCACAGTGTGATCAGGGGTCTTCTCTGCCCAGACAAACATCGAAGCCCAGATAATCCATGCACGATGCCAACCATCCAAGCTGCAAGGAATGGCCCATTTATTTCAAACAAATCCATAAAGAAAATTTAACATCAGCCCGAAACACACGTATAAATGACAAAGACCTTCCGCTAAATCAAGGGAATATAGCCACACAAGAAAACATCAAACATTTCGTCCTATTAAATCACTAATTCTTAGAGCTGGTGGAAATGTTAAAGGTGATTTATCAATAGTAAAACCATCCACTTAATGTGAGAATCCTCTCTAAGGTCATCGTGAGGGAAGCTAGCCCATCTTTGCCGGAACACTTTCTGGGATGGTCCCTGGAGCGAGCCAGCAGGGGACAAGGTCGGGGCCTGCTCCTGACGCATTGGGCCACCCGTCAGGCCACAGCGTCAGAGCCCCAGTCTCAGGATTCGTCGAGGGTACAACGCATGTGGGACAGCAACGCATTTCCATTGGTTTGGATCGGAAGGTCAATCTGCATAGAAGACACCCGTTCCCCACAACACACAGGTGAAGTCGGCTTGGCTTGGAAGTACAAGGAGGAGTTTGCCAGGCAGAAAGGGAGATCGGACACAGTAAAGAAAAAAGACGAGCATTGGGAGCTCGAGGAATCAGAGGTAGGAAGTGTGGAAATGAAAACAAGGAGAAGTTCAGGGCAGCAAAGGCACAGGCTGTGTTCGGCACCTCGGACACTGTTGGGCGAAGAAAGCCAGGGGAGAAGGGTCCTGGGTTAGGGGCTGGGACTTTATCCCGGGGGCATCCAAGGCCCAGTCCCAAGCACAATCAGGCCTAATTTAGGGAAGTCCAGCAGAGCAGAGAGGATGGTCCAGAGCTGCGAGAGAAGGGCAAGGTGACGTCACAGTGGTCCAGGGGAGCAGCAGGCACAAACAACGGAGGACAGCGAAGAGGCTTTGATCTCAGAAGACTGGTCGTGTGGTGGTCCCTCTGACTAGGACATAGACAGGAAAAGCTCCGTAAAGGCCGTAAGTTCACCTCAGGTCCCGCTGTGGCTGAAGGATGGGCGACTCACGAGCGGGCAGTTATCATCAGATGCACCATCTTCCTGAAATCAGGATCCAGTCTGCCTCCAACACTCCTCTGATCCACCCTCGGGGGACCTTTCCAAAAGGAAAACAAGCTTCACTTGGCAGGAATTACTTTTGGGGACATGCATTTCATGAAAATGCAGGGACCAATGGGTAGTGACAATGGGTGACAGCTAGGGACCACCGTTCCCTTTTCACGGTGCTTGCAAGCCATCTGCTTTATGTTCTGTTTAATAATAAACGTCAGACAAGGGCATTTAACTGACAAGCCTCCCCCTACCCCTACCACATCACTGACGACCAATCAGGATTGCCCTTGCTGGCCAGTTCCGCGTGGAATGTTGTGGCTGGAGGCTCCGTGGCAACGGGGCAGTCCCTGAGCAGATGGAGCGGCTGTGGTCCTCCGTGGAGCTGGGCTTTGGGCCCGTCCTTGGGAAGCTGGGCAAGATGGTAGTGGAGCTGCTGCCCCATGGCCTGGATCCACTCCTCACTGTCCACGTCCTCCTGTGGAAGACGCTGGCATGTCCACCTGTCACCAGCTGCTTGGTGGGTCTCGTATTTATCGTCAGACTTCTTCGGTCTGTCTGGAGTCGACTCTACATAAGACGTGAAGTGCAGCTCGCAAAAGCCGTGGCCACACAGATGGTGGAGAAATGCCAACTCATCGACAAGTTGAGCTCGGCGAGAGAGGAGTGCGCGAGGGTCGAGTCCTCCGTGGCCGAGGCCAGACGTGAGAAGGAGTCGTTAAACATTCCCAGCCTCGTGGACGCCTACAGGGAGGGGACCACGGCCTACTGGATGCTGAGGCAGGAAATCACTTCCCTGGTTCACGAGCTGAAGGAAGAGAGATCCAAACGCACCAGGCAGAGGGAGGAGATGGCAGAGATGCTGTTGACACTCAAGTCCCTGGAAGAGGACGTGAAAATCACCACTTCCCGAGGAGCTTTTTCAAACCCGCGAGGAGCCCAGAAGGTAGGAAGCCCCGGTGCTCCCCTCCCTGGGCTGGACCTGGGGGGCGCCATTCCCTCCTCCCCGCTCCCCAGCTGCCAGCTGTGCGGCCCTCTGCCACCGCCACCGCCGCCGCCACCAGAGGGTCCCTGAGGCCAGCGGGTGTGGGGGATCCCCTCCCTGGGCTGAAGCTTCTCCTTCACCCCAGGTCTCACACGGCGGCCAGCTCCTGCCTGGACAATCCCTGGGAGTGTAAAGAACAGGAGGCTTCCGGGAGCACAGCGAGAAATGAGGGACTCCCAACAGTCACGGAATGTTGCGATTCTCTCTCGGTGGCAAGGGAACAAGTGCTGTGCCTAAGAGACGCCTCTCTCACTCCAACAGAGTTTTCATCAAACTACGTGTCTCCGTGTTTTGTAAGCATTGTTTATATATTAATCTTCTAAGTGAACCTTCATGTTTTATTCTCTCCTTAAATATTGTATGTTAATTTGAAAATACATGTAGCTTTGCAATAAAGACCTTTTAATAGTAGAAAATAAATGATAATAATAATAAAAGTCAATGGTCGGCTCGATCGTGCATTATTTACACAAATGATCCCTTCCCCGTGTTGGAAAACAGATACATTGTGCCTCTTGAAATGTCTTCATTTCTTCAGGCACGTTCTTCCTCGGAAGTGACCGGTGACGATGGTCTGGCACCGACCGACACAGCTCCCGGCTCAGGGGGGTGATGCACCTGGACTTGGGGTCTGAGCACGTTCAAAACAGTTAGTTCTACATTTATGGCCCTGACCTAGCCCTGACCTAGGATGTGATTCCTCGTCACGGTGCTCGTTTGAGCTTTCCAGTTTCGAGATTTTGGTGGGCGAGGAATGTGGAAATGAACCAGGACTCGATCACTGTCGCTTTCTCTTTGTCCTCGGCAGTTAGCATCACGCCATCTGTTGCAGCTTTCAGCCTGGTCGGAAACATCACTTGTCTGGGGTCTCCAGCGTGTCGACTGCAAATGGACAAGTCGCTGTCCGCGGCACGTGGCGGGCCTCGGTGCCTTGCTGGCTCATGGTCGTACTGATTCAGGCGGCACTTCGTGTCCGCCCGCCGCGGGAGCCTCCCTCTGCGCTCTGTGAACAGGCTGCCCGGCCGCTGCCCAGCGCACGGAGCGAAGCCCCTTGTCATTGGCCTGTCCACACGGTGTCTTCTCAGACCCACCGTGTCTCTGCCCAGTTCGTGTGTTTGATAAGGGAACCGGTCCCGCCTTTTCCCTTCCCAGCTGCAGTCGGATCTCCCCAAGTCCAGTGGGCATGCCTGACCCTCCGCAGCGCCCGTGACCACTGCAACCACAAGGTGACAGAGTCACTCCCTGTGACACTCAGATCACCGGCATTGACCCACGTGCTATCTTCTTTGTTGGGAGGGTCACGGCCCGAGAATCAGGGCGTGGTGTTCTCACACTCCCAGGGACTCGAATGCAGTAGTGCTCTGTTTGTGCCCTCAAGGCAACACCACTGTCTGTGCCAACTGGAAGTTTCCATAGAGAAATCCTCTCCCAGGCTCCCTTTGCTCTACAATATCACTACCTTTTAGCCTTACGAAACTGTTCCATATTATTTCTTTATTTTTATAATAGAGATTTTATTTCTTTATTTTAGAGGACGGGGAGGGAAGGAGGGAAACATCGATGTGTGGTTGCCTCTCACACGGCCCCTCCTGGGGACCTGGCCCACAAACCAGGCACGTGCCCTGACTGGGAATCGAACCGGTGACCCTTTGGTTCACAGGCTGGCACTCAGTCCACTGAGCCACACCAGGCGGGGTCCATACCCTTTCTTTACAGAACAAATACTTATTAAGCATGTGTGCCACACTGGGTTACTAGCGATGCCCTGGCTTCAACAGCAGAAATTTGTCGCATCAGCGTTCCAGAGGCTGCGCGTCTGAGACCAGGGTGCTGGCCAGGTTGGCTCCCTCGGAGGCTGTGGGTCAGGGGCCCATCTGTCCCAGGCCTCTGTCCTGGGCTTGGCCACTGCTGTCTTCTCCCTCTGCCTCCACATCGGCTTCCCTCTGAACTTGTCGTGTCTACAT
Organism: Trachops cirrhosus; assembly: GCA_028533065.1. NCBI lineage: Eukaryota > Metazoa > Chordata > Mammalia > Chiroptera > Phyllostomidae > Trachops > Trachops cirrhosus. The sequence continues at coordinate 3,190,845 of CM052551.1, read as the reverse complement.
CGTTTCCTCCTCCAATGAGGAGGCCAGCCCTGCTGACCTCTGTTAACTCAGCTACCTCTGCCGAGGCCCTGGCTCCAAACAGGGTCACACTCTGAGGCACTTGGGAGTTAACACTTCAATGTACGGCACTGGCTGGTGTGGCTCAGTGGGTTGAGCTCCAGCCTGCAAATCAAAGGGTCGCTGGTTCAATTCCCAGTCAGAGCTCATGCCTGGGTGAGGTCCAGGTCCCCCGGTAGGGGATACACAAGAGGCAACCACACATTGATGTTTTTCTCACTCTCTTTCCCTACCCCATCCCCTCTAAAAATAAAATCTTTTTTTAAAAAAGACTTCAACATATGACTTTGGTGGGAGGGGGAACAATTCGGCCCATAATGTGTTCTATGAGCGGGACCCTGATCTAGGCCCTGGGACCATAGACGTGAATGGAAGAGAGTCCCAGGCCCCGCTCCCAGAACTGATTCATACTCTGGTAGGACCCACCTCCGCATACTCCCCTCGGGCCTTTCTCTGCTCCCTCCGCCTGCGGGAGTGTCTTGTGTGTGCGCAGGCGTGTCGCCCTTGGCAACTCGGTTTTCCCCTTGAGATTGTACTTATGAGTCACACAGCATGTGTCACTGATCAGGTGGTTGTGGCGCATTCCTCTCCACTACTGCCCAATATCTTATTCTATATGAATAGCCCACAATTTATTGATGGATGTTGGAGTTATTTCCAATGTTATGTTTTTACAAACAATGCTGCTATGAAGTTTTTGTGCTTATCTGTTCCCCTAAGGCAGAGCCGCTAAGCTGCTACGCTGACCACTTCGGGCACAAAGGCATTATGGGCGCACCGAGGAAGGTGTGTCTCCTGCCCCCGGACTGGCCAGGTCAGGGCCTGGGCTGACCGAGCCCCCATCCGGTCCACCACAACCCCTCGCTGCCTCACCTGTTTCCTGCAGTGCACACTGGGATGTAAGAATCACCCACGCTCGCTCTCCAGGGACACTGACAATGAAAACCAGACCCTGCTGACCACATGAACGGGACCTTCTCCTATCCCATCAGCGTTACTTTACTTCCCGGATTCTCTTGCTCCAATTACGCCACTACTCACTGCAGAAGCTTCCCGGAACACTCACCCGCTCTTCCGTGGAAAGCGCTGCCACACGGTCTGAGCCCCAAGAGTCTCTGAATCCTCTGCCTCAAAATCCTCCCCTTGCTGCCCCCACCACTCCTGGACTGTCGCATCCTGATCGAACCCAAATTCCGTTTCCCGTTGATTTCTGGTCTGGCCTCTCCCCTTCCGAGATACTGCCAGAGCCCTGTGGCGGTGGTCCACAACAAACCGTGGTTTGCCTTATCCATAGGTTGCTGGTACCACCTGGGGAGCCAGTATTTGCATTTAAGAGAAATACCATGTTACCGTGTATAACATGCACTTTTTTGCCCAGTTTTTTTAGGGAAAAACAAGGATGCACATTATACATGGGTATAAGCATCCCTTGTATAATGAGCACAAAAACGTGGGTGCACATTATACACAGCAAAATACGGTATTAACATTTTCAGTATGCGACATGGGAGCAAAAGCTTTGAGAAGCGCAGCCAGAGAGAAGGTACCTCCGTGAGGAATGGCTGAGTCCCCCTGGTGCGTTATCAGCTTTACTAGATAGCGGCCAGTTGTATTGAGTTAAGCCCAGCTTTCTCATCTGTAAAGTATAGTGGATGGCAAAGACGATGCTTAAATTCTTTTCTGATCTTAAAAATGCTTTTATCTTCTGCTTATAAGAGGAGCTCATTCTAAAAACCAAACACAGGCACAGGTATGGGTACAGCAAAACCTCAGCTACTTTGTCTTCGAAGGGAAGGTATTTTTAAAGGATTTCGATTAAGGAAGAAAATGAAGCAAAGAGAAGAAAAATTACTCAGCGTTTTTCAATGATCTAAGAAGTGGAAAAAGGAACCAACCCTCCAAGCCTTCTCAAGAATATTTTATAAGGACACCTTTTTTCATAAGTTCTATTAGTAGGATATTTATAGCAGGATACGGAATGCACGGCCCATGGACCAACGCCTCCCTCTCCCTTGCCCTTGGCGGACATTACAAAGTGATCCCAACATCATTCCACAGTGTAGAGTCCCTGTCACGATCCTTCTCAACACAGCCAGCCAGCACCAATCAACTCAGGTCGCCGAGATAACGCCTTTGTCTCTGCTACTCCACACCCAGCACCTTGGTCCCCTTTCTGCCATCCTCACTCGCCGTGCTTGTCCTTGACTGGACGCTCTGATCCCTCCCCTTGTCTACCTTCCTTATGGCCCTTTTCAAAGTCAAATTCAAGTTGAATCCCCTCCGTGACAATTTCTCCTGCAACCCGACAGGATGGTGGCCAGTCCCATCATAAACTCGAGTGGAACTTCAGCCTGAAGCCGTCCCCAGAGACCTGCCATTCTCAAAACATAAATGCTTCTTAGTGCTTCTGAGCGTATGTTTTCCTTATTCCTGGACTCTCTTCCTCCCCTTTCCCAGACCAGCCAGTCCTCGCTTCAAGACTCATTTCAGGTGTCACCTGCTCTTTAAAGTCTGGAGGAAAATGCTCCTTCTTCGGCAGTGAGGCATGTCCTTCCCCGAGCCCCCAAAGCATCCTGTGCCTTCCTGCTTTCCCAAGAGGGTCCCATTGTCAGGGGGCTGGTCAATCGTCCCTCCTCGGAGAGAGCCGGAGAGAGCCGAGGGCTGCGATTTGCATTCCCCCACCCGACAGAGCACCAGGCACAGCATTAGCAATCAAGAAATGTTTGCTGAGTTGAAATGAAAGAAATTAGATTTTACTTCAACCAACAGAACTAGTCCAACTTTTCCAGCAAATTCCCAATTTCACAAAATTGTATTATTATTTCTATCAGTCATAATTCATGAATATATAACCATGATTTCATTTGTAGAATTCTGTTCAGACTTTTCTCGTGAATCAATTCACAGAGCAAGAAAAGAGTCTTTTTGCCAGGTTCTCTGTCCCCTTCTCAGCTAGTGGGAGCACAGAGTTCCACTTGCTGGAACAGGACACACACCCCTGTCCCCACCTCACCGCCATGGGTGGGCTGATCCCACAGCAAGCAGTCGCTGGGAAGGAAGGAAGGAAGGAAGGAAGGGAGGGAGGGAGGGAGGAAGGAAGGAAGGAAGGAAGGGAGGGAGGAAGGGAGGGAGGGAGGGAGGAAAGCGGGTGACCCCCTAACGGGGTCTGCCACTGCCATCGGCGCCATGTCCCAGGTCAGCGTCACGGTAATGCAGGACCCATCAGGAAGAACCCAGCACGCCTCTCAGGGCACAGACTGAGGGAAGCAGCTGCTGGACTCCAGAACTGCACCGCACGGCTGGCCAGGGGCACGAAGGGGGTGGAATCCGGTCTCTCCTGGAGCAATGGTTTGCAGTCTGGTCATTTTCTTTGTAAAGGAAACTGTGGGAGCTGGTGATGAAGACCAAGAGTAGCTGAGAGGAAGCACATCTCTTCTACGCCTGCGCTCTCCTGGGCAGCCCACTTTCCAGATGTGGAAGTGGGAGACAGGAAACGTTACAAGTAAACCGCCTTCCCCATAAAGATGATCAGCAGGAAGGATTCGCCTTAGCTGGAAAGAGCTGATTACGTGCAACTTCCCCTTAAGTGGGAAAACCGAGACGACAGGGAGTCACCAGCCATGGTCACATCACACCGCGTGCGCTGAATTCACTGCAGGGCGGCCAAAGCGACCGGATCGATCGTTTCAAAGTCCAACACTGTTGTCTTGGAAACAAAATGGCTCACCCCGTGTGCAGCTGATCGATTGCTCAGCAATCAAATCGCACGTAATGCTCTTGCAAGGTTGTGTGCCCGGCAAATTTTGGACACGAGGGTCATTAGAATTCCACGCAGGTTTCCTGTCACCGCAGGCTAGAGTCTTAGGCAACACAAAGGATTAAGGTATTATATATTTGAAACTACACAATTTTCTATTTTCTTGGTCCTTTCCCAAAATCCGCAATTGCTTTCAACCGAGTTCCATGTTACGTAAGTGGTCTCCCCGTCACCAGCAATTCTGCTTGTTTCCATCTGGGAAGCAAAGGCATGACTCCGAATACCGCATTTTAATCACTGGTCATGTGTATGCAATATCTGAAAAAGTTACACACCTCTTCATCCTATATCCTTTTGAAAACACCATGAATATTTTGTTAGAGGGGCCCCCTTTGAGGAAGCAAGCAATTTGCCACAGTTCTACCTGGGAGGTCATGAACGACCATTTGAATTTTCAAAGATGTGAATGAAGCTGTTGGGATGATGGAAGTGAAGGAAACGGAAGTGTGAGGACACTGTGAGCACTCTTGGAAAGAAAAAGAAAAAAAATAACTGGGAAAAAATGTTTTCCCTGCTCTCAAGCCTAGGAATAGAAGAATTACGATGAGTAAATGATTATGCAGAGGAAATAACCAGTGAATTCCCAGATGTGCAGGCCCGCCGCCTTGCTCTCCCTTCTGTTTTAGAGAGGGCACCCCTCTCCCCGGCCACAGAACCCCACTTTCCCCATCGCTGAGCCCTCCCCTCTCCCACAGAAATGGACCTCTCCCTTTCCCATCTGCAACTGTCCATGCACAAGACTCTCCCATCTTTAAGAAAAGATCTTTTCCTCATGCCACAGCATTCAACGCCTCTGCAGCTAATCTCTTGAAAGAGCTGTCCAAACCCACAGTCACTCGCTTCTCACTCCCTACATCCTCCCGCTTTCCCGCTTCTATGGGCAACAGGCCTTTGAAAGAGCACTGGACTTCGGTTAGAAATGCACACGAAATAGAGGCGGGAGGAACCGGGTCATCCGATCCAAGTGCCTCTGTTTGATGCTGTGCTGCGCGGCGGGCTGAGTTGGGGTCCACTTCAGCCGGGTGGGGTGAGTGGGGGGCAGGAGTGGGGTTTTTATAGAAAAGGCTCAAGCTCAGGGCTTGTGAGGGATAGGGGAGGGGTTAGTCTCTTGTTCTTCCAGGTGGGGGCCTCAGGGTTCCAGGATGTGAGCCGGGACAACGGGTTAGGTAAAGTGCGGGGCTGGCTGTTCCCAGGTCCAGGAGGGTTGGTCTGACCACAAGTCACTGTGGCTGGCGCCAGGTGTCTGTCGTCCCTGGTGGGAGAGAGTTTCCATTGAGCCTCGGGCTGCCAAGGGAGTAGGGACAACTGAGTCATAGGCAGCCCAGCAGGTAGGAAACTGGCTGGACTGGGTCATTAGCAGGCTGGAGGTTGGGGATCTGGCCTGACCCTTTCAACTTCCGTATTGATATAAATCCAAAAGCACCTGTTAGAACTGGACCTGCCTGACAGCCCCAGACACCCTGCAGCTAGAGACCCTCTTTCCTGTGGGTCCCTTGACACCCGACTTCCCCCCCAACTCCGCCTTCCTCCCTCATCTGGGATCTCTGCCTCTCCACCCAGCGCCCCCTGCCAGAGCTCCTCCAAAGGGTGCCCCCTACAGGCCTTTCTTAGTCTTTGTTCTCTCCGTAGGCACTTTCGCCCATGCCCACGCCTTCAACTAGCATCTCTGGTCCCTGAGACCCTCCAGACCAAACCTCTCCTCTGGGCTCCCCAACAGCGCGCCTCACCCCACAGTGAAATCGCAAACCGAATGGCTGGAAGGCACCTCAGCCTCAAACGCATACAAGACTGACCTCGTGGCCTGCTCCCGGGACCGATCTTACTACCCCAGCATTCTCTCGGTGAAGGGCAGCCAGCCCGTGTCCACGCCCACTGCTGTCCCCTGACCCACGCTGCCTCCATCTCTCGTGAGGGCTCCCGCCACAGCCCACCTCCAAATGGTCCTCCTGCACCCTCCCCTCCTCCAGCACATTCCCGGCAAAGCAGGCTGAGCGACATTTCCAAACCCAAATCTGATGACGGGAATGTTGTTGTAAACACCATCAGTGACTTCTCACAAGTCACAAATTAAAGGTCCGACGCCCACCTTTCTGGCCACCGCCCGGCTTCCCAGCATCAACTACTACCGTCTTCTACCTCGCTCTCTCCTCTGCAAACGCAGCGATCCGGCCTTCGGTTCCGTGAGCTCCACAAGCCTTTCCACGCCAGGACCTTAGGTCACTCCCTGGAGCAGAAGGCTCCCTGTTCTCCCCTTGTGCCACCTCTAGCCACAAAAACAGCCTTCCTGCTTCTGCTAACGGCTCACCTTCTCCCAGAAGATGTCTTGCCACCACACACTAAGCCAGGCTCCTTTCTTACACATTTTCACAGAAACTCATCCCACCTTCAGAGAGTCAGCTACGTTTACAATTACACATCCGTTAGCACAATCCCCCTCCCGACTGAAACCTCCATGGGGTTAACTTTGCGTCTGCTTTTGCTTGCACTCTTTCCAAGCAGCCCAGCCCCTGAAGCTCACTTCATAAACGATGCGTTTAATGAAGAAGGTTTGTAGGAGAGGTCACCGACAGTCTGTATTTCTGCCATCGAAAGTGTGATACGATATCTAGGAATGTCTCTTGGGTGACTCGCACAACGACACTGCCTAAAGGCAGGTTTGAGAAATGTCCTGGAGACGGGTGGGGGGCGGGGGGAGTCCTTCTATTTTAGGGCAAAGTGTTGGAGAGTCCACTGAATGACTGCCCGGCAGGTGCTCCACGAGAGGAACCGCCACCGGGAACGTGCGGTGACTGTAAGTGTGTGGAAGAAATAAAAAGTCCTACTCCTTAAATTGAATATATTGGGGTGACACAGGTTAGCAAAATTATACAGGTTTCAGGTGCACAGTTCTATATAAAAGGCTATATATTTCTTTTGCATCTAACCCTACACTTCACAAAGTATTATAGGTAAGTTCCAGAAAGGTGACTTGTCCAAGCTCCTGTGACATAAGGCCCAATAACTCCACTATATTTGTGCCTTCTCTGTCCCCAACATTGGACTCTCTTCCCGGAGGACACGTGATAAAGTGTATTAATTAAAAGGAGCGTGGGAGGTACACAATAAAAATAACTCATTTAAGGCATATTTATGCAGCACATTCTCTCTCTGGGGGCCTGTGTAGGAGCCGCAGAACCGAACACAGGCAGACACAGTATCTTCCCTCACGGGCCCTACGCTGATGAACACAATTACAGACCGGGAGAGCTGCTATAAAATATATAGACAAGGCCAGGGGACAGCCACGTTCCACGCTGGCTGGAACAGAGGTCACCGAGGAATGACATTGGAGGTTAGGGTTGCCGACCTCCAGGGCACAGGCCATTGCCAAACACTGCCGGCCACCCTGTGCACGGCCAGGTGAGGGGTGACACAGGAGAGGTGAAGGGCCAGAGCTGTGGGCTCCGCCAAGCACTGAGGCCCAGGCGCCAAGCCTTTAGGATCGACCTTTGCATAATTTCTGGGGTGGTGGCAACATTAAGATCCCTGTCGCAGGGATGTCTCTGAATGTCAGGCCCACTCTGTCACCTGTCTTCCTTACAAAGTTCCACACCCTTTCCAAGCAGTGAGCTCGCCGGTCACAGAACACCCCCGGGAGGCCCACCTGCAGAAAGCACGGTCCTCATGGACTGAGACCCAGGATGGCTCGGGGCCTCACTCAGCTCAATGGACCAGGGAAGGTGACCGGGCCCAGCCCAGCGACCTGATGTCCATGCCCCACCCTCTTCCCCCAGAACCACCGCAGCCTGAGTACGCCCTCCGCAGGGCCTCCATCGCATTCACAGAAAACCTCACTGGTGCCCCAACCCCTGTGGCAGGCTTCTTCAGTCCTGGTCACACGGGAGAATGACAGGGGCCTTCAATGCCCAGGGCCACGTGTTCGGACTTCAGTTGGTCTGGGTGGGGCCAGCGTCCCTTTTTTTTTAATCCCCGGGTGAGGTTAAAATGTAGCCAAGGCTGAAAATCCCTGGCCTGCCAAAGGCAGGGGGTTCTGCAAGCGTTGCACGGAAGCCCTTCGCAACCAGGCAGCAACCCAGTCCTTCTCTCTCTCCCCATGCACGCCTGCCATCATAACCACTTTTAAGGTGCCTGTCATCGCCATTAGACTTTGAGTCTCTAAGGGCAAAAAACGCGTCAGTCGTCTCTGTGTCCGTCAGAGTGCCTGGC
>CM052551.1:3143451-3182265 GCA_028533065.1 Trachops cirrhosus | reverse complement strand
AGAGCCCTGATTAGCATGCCACCTAGACTTCGGGAGAACAGCCAGCCCTAGCCGCTCTACAAGCCTCACAGAAAACCCAGATGAGTCGACCCAAATGCTCGACCCCAGATTCCTCACCTGCAGACCCCCACCTGGGCGCAGCCCCTGGGCACCGCGGCCATCCCGCAGTAGGCCTTGAAGGAAAGGAGAGTACAGTCAGGAATCTCCTTGAACTTCACCCTGCTAACAAGTTCAGTAACTAAACTAGCTCGTATTGAGTTCCTTTAAAAAAATGAGCAGAGAGCAGGAATCTATTTTACACAGATCACCTACATATCTTTAAATTACTTCAACACATTTCAGTTTTTGCTAGTCAGTGCCACGGTTCAAAATAACAAATTATAGGAGGGCGGGCACTGAATAAGCATGTTTATAAAAGAAGAACGAATAAAGTGAGTAGATAAAATGAGACGATGTATATAAAGCTGCTTGTCACACTGTTATTAAAGCTGTCCTTCTTCTGCTTTAAATTAGGAGGTCTCCTAAACTCCTAACAATGCTGCACCCCCTAACCATGGTGTTCACTATGTTATAATAATTCGGAAAAACATTGACAAAAAGTACTCAGAAAATCACCCTGGCCAGGTAGCTCAGTTGGTGAGAGCATCATCCCCATACGCCAAGGTTGCAGGTGGATCCCTGGTCAGGGCACATACAAGCAGCAGCCAATGGACGCATAAATAAGTGGAACAACAAATCGATGTCTCTCTCTGTCTCTGCCCCCCCTTTCTCTTGCTCTCTCTAGAAATCGACACAAAAATATAAAATATTCAGAAAATTGAGGCGAAGCATTTTATAGCTGGAATAACCGAGGTAATTCTTGGATATCCTAGTTCACTTTGCGCACGCGAGTGGGAATATGAAAATCTGTGTTTTTCTAAATGCTTCCCTGACCAGTCTCTAGACGAGGAAGAGAAACCAAGAACTCTTTCTGCAGGTGGCTGCTCAAACCAGCTGAAGCAGAACAGCACATGAGCACTAACCACTATTTCTGGTGCCACGGAATCGCTGCCGAAGCTCGGGCAGCGAACACTCTCCAGGCACAGCCATCTCTGTTTAATGTCTTCAAAAGCGATGGAGCGCAAGCCTTCCCCTATTTTAGAACGTGATTTCACTGGTGACTTAAATTTGTTTTTGTCTGAAGTGTCTAGACGGGCACAAGAGAAACTCTGAAATTAGAAAAAAATACGATTTCCTCTGTACAAAAGAACGAAACCTTGGTTCCTCTCGCCGGCACACCCTTGTTAATAAACAAAATTCAACCGAGTAAGTCCGAAGACCTGACTGGCCTCCTTAGGTGATTCATGAATCGGGTAGCATCCCGTCTAACAACGAAAAGCGTTCTCCAAGGGGTCGTACGCCAAGGAAAGTTTTGAGGCAGAAAGAGGATGGGACGAAGACGTTGAGCAGATTAGTTTAGGCAAGGACACCCCCCTTTGGAGGAGAGCAGGGGTAGCTGATCAGACAGATTCCTTTACTGTGAGAATGAGAAAATTCCAAACTGACTGGTTTGAAATTCCACTCCTGGGAGAGGCTGACATTGCAGTGAGGTTAGGTGTTCAATCCAGGTTTGGGATCACGAGTTTTTCGCACAAGGGACGTCACGTTGAGCCTGAGGTTTTCTCTGTCACACCTCTGAGGGGTAGCTCTGGTGATGGTGAGGGGGCATCTGAGCTGCTGGCCTTCTCGAACGTGAGAGGGCTGCCTGGGCCTCAGTGGGGTCGGCGTGCAAGCCTGGGGGGGCAGAGCCCTTGGGTCCTGGGTGGCTATTCCAGTCGTCACCCCCACTCCCTGGCACAGGCCACCCCGAAACACACCGCACACCGCAGACCTACTTAGACCTCTCTCTGGTCTTCTAGATAATTTGTGATTTTTTTTTTTACCTTGAGACAAGTTTGCTGGTCAAGATACTGATAATTAAGGACATGTGTCCCATTTCCTCTTGACTGGTGCATTTTTGCGTCCTTTCTCTTTCAGCCAGGTCAAATGAGGCTCATCTGAGTGAAGACATTCAAATTCGGGCTTCGCTTACCCAGCGGAACCCGACAGCTCCACCCAGCAGCTTTCACAGCCCGGCTCCGGGAAGCAGAGCGCAAAACCGGGGGAGGAAACTGAAAACACCGTTGAGTGCTTTGGTTTCACGTGGGGCCTAGAGCGACCCGAAAAACTGAATGCTGGTATTTCCATCCAGGATGTCGCTCCTGTCCAACTCTAAGTGTTCATGTCCCTCTATTTACCTTAAAGTTACTTTAAGATACTCGTTCAATAGAAGCCAAAGACTGGAAGCTTCCAACATTAATCATATTTGCGAACCGAAATTATTTCACACTGCTGAAGAATGCAGTGCACGAGAGGGGGTGTACCACCACCGCGGGCAAACTCGTGAAAAGGGCTGGCTTCTTGCCATGTTCGTGGAGACAAAAAGGGTCCTAGGAAAAGTGACCTTACAGGGTGACCTGATCACAAATTCCTACCTGGGTGAGTCATGGTGAGCAGTCACGTCCCAGGCACGGAAGTGTTTTGAGTAAAAGGTTTCTCTTTTCCTTAAGCAATCCCTGTGCGTTGTTCCCGTCTGTCTAGGCGAACACCTGGTGCAGAGAGAGCAGCTAATCTAGTTAACGCTCCTGTAATCCCATCCCTGCCTTGCTTCCTCCCACTTTCAGGTCACCTTCCTTCATCTTCCCTCCTGGATATCACGTACATAAAAGAAACTGCAACACTGGTATTCTCGGGGGCACTTGGCGATCTTGTTTCCCCGCTATTGTCATCGGTCTGGGCTCCAACAGACTCATACTGAAAAGTTACTCACAGGCTTGGACATGCTTACGCCAACAACAGGCTCTCTGGACCCCAAAGGGAAGGAGTCCCTGGAGTGCCAGAGCTGGGGGAAGGCGGCAGTCCTAGGCGTCTATGAAGACAAGAATCAGCAAACGCACAGCCTAGGGCAAGCATCCCTGTAGCAGATGGATGGATGCTGGGTGCACCCATCAGGAGGAGTGGGCGCAGGGGGCAGGAGCCAACCAGGGCTTCCCCTAGAGCTGTTCTTTCTGTCCTGGTATCAACAAAAAGCAGAAAGGTGGAATGATAACGGGATTGGCGCTGGAGGGAAGTAGATAAGCCACTGCTCGCCCGGTGCACCCTGTCTAGCTTTTCTAATCTGTGGGCGCCAGGACGCCGGCAGCGCCTACGGCACTTCTGCAGTGACTCCCGGAGCTGCTTGCAGGAAGGAACCAACCCACTGACCGGGCTGAGCCCAGGCGACGAGATGTCCTGTCACAAAAGCTTACACCACCGCTGAGAGCACGAGCCTGCCTTCCTGGTCTCCCGTCTCTGCCCATCGCCGTCTAACAGGGCAGCACTTGCGCCCGCACGCGTGTTGTTTTTCCCTGACCTCTCATACCCTGGCTCAGGTGGTACGAAACGGCTGGGCACCTGACCCCCACCCCCGTCTGCGTGCCCGCGTTACAACGCACCATGGAGCGCTAAGACTCATGCCGCATCACAACCCCCAGGACTCCCCCCGCCCCGCCCCCATACGGCAGACACAGAAATCCTTCCGATCACCCTGTAGGAGCAGAGAGAGCGTCATCGGTTCTCAATGACTGAGCGCTTTCGTGTCCTGGTTGAGGGGCCTCAGGGGACACTTGAAATGAGCCTGTCCCCTCTGTGAGACACACTGGAGTCTGGCCCCCATTCTACCGAGCTCTTGGCGATCTTGCTCGATGATTTCACAGGGAAAGTCCCAAATAGTCCTCAGGTTCAAGAGTGGAGGAAGTCCACCACACTGATTTTCTTTTTTTAATTTCACAGGTCCTAAAAATATTGTTGGAGAAGTTTAGACACACATATATACCCAAGTAAACAACACCCTAAAACATGAAGATATAGAACACTGCTAACAATCTAAAAAGGTGCCTCGTCTTCCCTCGCAGTTTACCCTCCACCCCCAGCAACTTCGCTCCTGATTGCTGCGTCAACAGACCAGTTCCATCTGCCCTTGGGCTTCACCTAAGTGGAATCGTGCGGCATGTCCTCTTTGGCTTCTGAGAAGCCTGGTTGGCTTCTTGAGCTCAGCTTAAGCTTTGAGATTTACGCAAGGGACAGCAAGCATCGCTCGTAGTTCCATTTTGATTGCTGAGTAGTATTCCACAGCTGAGTGTGTGCTCATCACAAGGTGCCGACCCACTGTGAACACAGAGGCTGGTGGGTGTCCCAGGAAGGTGCTTCAATAAAACAAAATGTAGCAACGCCTGGTCAAATCAGCAATTCACACTTGGCTTTTGCTCGTGGGTATACACAGAGCTAATTTTGATTTTTAGTCCTCAGTCCTCAAAGGGATGAAAAGGGGAGCATGGGAGAAATAGGAATCACTCGAAAGGCTGAATCCGAGAAACGAGCTCAGGGGGTACAGGATGTATCAGGGGCATTACCTTCACCGGGAACCAAGCTCGCTCTTGGCTCCGGCTCTGCGCAAGGGCTGAGAAAAGACTGAATTAAAGGAGGTCTAACCCTCACTCAGAGTTATGTTCTTCCTGGCTCTCCTAGCTCCTTCAACCACTGGTTCTAAATCCTTTTTCCTTGTAGATAATTGAAAGGTTTTGCATGCCTCAAGTGGACGTTGCTTACTAAGGTATCTGCAAGGTGACTCTACCCGGTCCGTAAGTTGGCAGCGAAGGCCAGGTGTATGGAGAAGGATATTTTGAGTCCCCTTTTTTTTTTGGACCACGTGAAACACACATCAAAAAAGCAGGAAGGTAGGGTGGGGGAAATGATGCAATTTATTATGATGCCTCATCAGAACTGAAGGTGTCCGCAGGGAAAGAATGAAAGAGCCTACATAAAGGTTTCTTTTGGTTACTTGTGAGTCCTCCTTCAAAATGTTTAAAATTTAGTTAGAAAAATAAAGACATATCTGGTTGGATCTAAGTAGTTGGGAGACAAATGAGATCAGTGGAGTTTGGTCTCTGAGCAGTTAGTGGTCCTCAGCAAACACCTCTCCAGCTGAGTGTGCAGCGAGCAAGACTGAAAAACCAGGAGCTCAGCATTGCACAGAGATCATACAAACTCATCAGCGCCCGTACCGAGGATTAATCTGTGAGCCAGTGACTATCTATAATTTCAAATCTTTGTTTCATGCTGAGAATTTTTTCATGTGTCGCTTGAGTATTATCCCTCGTGTCTCAGTTGGAAAGCCACTACTAATATTTAGATTCACTTAAACGTCCAGTCCTGGCTTTGGAGGGTTTCTCCAGGGGAGCCCACCGTCCCTCTGACGTGGCTATTCAGGGCGTGACTCCCACCAGAGCTGCACGTGCCATTGCCTGGCAAACCCGCCGTGTCCCAGCGATGTACTGGATGGAGGCGTGAGGACGCGAGGTCACCCAAAAGCACAGTGTAGGTTAGAAGTACTACCAGAGGACTGTGGCCTTGGGCACATCCTTAACACAGGCCATTTCTGGGGCAGAAAGTAGCCCAAGTTGAAAGAAAGTAAAGCAAAATCTTTACAAGACTTTTTATATTGGGGGGGAAAGGAGAGACGTCATAAACCACAATGCAAGTGCTGATGTTACTAAAATAGAATCCGGTATGTAGTCAGCATGAATGCAAAATTCTCACTATTATGAAAGTATGAATTTCTAATAATAGTGGCTCAAGTGAAAGTAATTTTTCTACTTATTATACTTGAAAACAAGATTTTTTTAAAGACTTTATTTATTTCTAGAGAGAGGGGAAGGGAGGGAGAGAAACATCGATGTGAGAGAGAAATGTCAATCAGTCGCATCTCGCAAGCACCCTGATCAGGGACCGAACCTGCAACCCAGGCGCTCGCCCGGAACGGGAATCGAACGGGCGGCCTTTTGGTTTGCATAAGGATGCCACACCCACTAAGCCACAGGACAAGAAGATTTTAAAGATTTTTATTTATTTATTTTTAGAGAGAGGCAAAGGGAGGGAGAAAGGGAGAGAAACATCAATGTGTGTTTGCCTCTCACGTGTCCCCACTAGGGACCTGGCCCACAGCCCAGGCGTGTGCCCTGACTGGGAATTGAACTTGCGACCCTTTGGTTCACAGCCTGTGCTCAATCCACTGAGCTACACCAGCCAGGGCTGCAGGACAAGATTTTTATTTGAAGTTTCTGTAAAGTTATAATCAGATTTGATAGGGCTGGAAATAAAGTTTCATTTGATGTCATTTTGTAACTCTGCTAAATATTTATGAGCCAATGGTACCTTTTTACAAGAATATGTCAAGCCCTGGCATGGTGTGGCTCAGTGGGTTGAGCATCAGTCTGTGAACCGTAAGGTTGCTGGGTTGATTCCCAGTCAGGGCACGTGCATAGGTTGTGGGCTGGGTTCCCAGCTGGGTGCATGTGAGAGGCAACGAATTGATGTTTTTCTTGCACATCGATGTTTTCCTCCCTCTCTTTCTCCCTCCCTCCCCCTCTCTCTAAAAGTAAATAAATAAAATCTCAAAATAAAAAAAGGAATATGTCAAGTGTTGTGCAGTCTATTTAAAATTCTACGTGTTTTAATCCGAATTTGATGGATGTTTATTTTACTATAAACATCCAGTTACTGGGGTTTTATTTGTTTGCTTCTCCCATCTTCAATGCTCAGGACATACTGAATTAAACCCAGTCTCTCACACTGGGGTACAATCAAGATGCCCTTCCTCACAGCCACGGTGCCCTGGGAACAGGGATCCGTCTTACCCCCTCCTTGGAAAACCGCCCGTGACAACGGCCTGGCTTTCTCGGAATGAAATGCACGGCCTGCAGTTTCCAGGAAAAAAGCATATCTCATCGCCGGACCCTGTGCTTCCAAGCAGGAAAGCGAGGCCGTGCTCCCTGGCGCCTAGCCCCCCTCCCCACCAAGGCCAGCTGCCCTGCCTCACCTCCCCCAGGTAGAGTGAGTCACGCTGTGCTTAGAAAGCCACATCCCGGGGCAGGACCCCTTTATCACGCCCCCCCACCCAGCCCCCAGACGGACCTGCTTTGCCGTCAGGCTAGGCTGTGGAATGAGAGCTCTAGGAAGTGCGGGTGGCATGAGCTCACGCCTTCCGCCTCGGCAGACAGACAGATGGGCAGGCCTTCCAGCGCGTTTCCAGCCTTTTGTCTCTGGAGCATTTTTGGCATTTCCTTCAGGAAGCTGGGGGTTGCGACCCAGGGCTTCCTTAGTGAGCACACTTCTGTTTCCCACAGTTAACCTTACCCAGAAATGACATCCACCCTCTTACGTGAGGTTTATCTTCACGTCCCAACTGTGTCCTGTGCACACTCACCGACACTTGGGAGCACACATTCTGAAAAACAATCGCGCCGGAGGGCCAGGCACGCCGAAACGCTTCCATTCGACCCCCGGTGAAAACGACAATACAACGAGCAGTAACTAGGGCAAGAATTCTGCTTTGCTTGTAAAGTACGCTTGCTCTCATTTCAGAGTTGGAAAAATGAATGACTAGAGATGTTGAGGGCTTGCAGATGACTCTGAATGGGAAGTTGGCCGACAGAAGGTGACTTCAACTCAGCCTGATGCCACAACTCGCCGCTTTCTCGCCGGGGACACTGCGCAGCTCCAGAATGCTCAGGGGGGAGACTGGGAGAGACCGAGGCAGCGGCCTGAACAATTAAGTGACTCGCTATCATCTCTCGTATCCACATCCCCACTTCCCCAGCATGCTGGTAGTCAGCCAAGAATGTAAGCTCGTGTTGCTATGTTTGGGCTGGCCACTGAGTTTCATCATTTAAAAATTTACATTAGATTCACAACCACACTGTTCTGTAAAAGCCCATGTTGTAGGGCCGAGTTAGTGGACTAAATTGAGCTCAGTGTGGATGCGATATTCATATTTGAGGCAAACATTTACATTTCCCTGCTGTGCGGTATTTAGAGGGAGGTGGTTTTTCATTCTTTGCTGCACCTCAGGTTCACATACTGAAGTTTCTCTTCCTGAAAGAGTGGTTTCTAAACAAACCACATGTTTAAAAATTTTTTTAAAGATTTTATTTATTTATTTTCAGAGAGAGGAGAAGGGAGGAAGAGAGGCACAGAAACATCAATGCGTGGTTGCTCCTCACCCGCCCCGCACACCAAGGACCTGGGCTGCAACCCAGGCCTGTGCCCTGACTGGGAATCGAACCAGCAGCAACCCGGTGGTTCACAGGCCGGCGCTCAGTCCGCTGAGCCACACCAGCCAGGGCACATTGTTTTTGTACCCTAGTTTGTTAAGGTAAAAATCTTTTCAACAATCACAGGCATTTGCCCTTAACTTTGATTCTAAAGAGCCATGGAATAAAATAGAAGTTCTTAATGATTATCTTTAAAATACTCTTCACAAAGGAATCTTTTAAAAAATCAGTTTATTAATGTTTAAAAGTTGATAAAGCTATGTGCAAAATGATCCACAAAAGTCAGAAACCTATTAAATACTTTTTTTTAAAAGACATTTCTTGGTTTAATTGCACTGAAAACCATTCTAAACAGACAGCGATGTATTTTTATTCTTCGTAAAAACATTTACACTCATGTTCCGTGAACTATTTAATGAGTTGGAAAACTTCTGGTGTCCCCGTCAGTTAAAGTAATGCTTTAACGGCACAAAAAGGGTGATACTTTCTTTAGAAATACACATTCACTGGTGTTAACACAGGTTAGAAAAATCCAATAAAATGCTGAAACAAATACATTCAAAGATGATGAAAAACACGTGGAACGCAACCAAACCCAACCATCCCATTGCAGTGACCCACACAACACTCTGAAATATAAACATCAACAAAGTGCCAAAGTCGGACGTGGCAGGCATGAGACGAATCCGCTAGCAAACCCCTCTTGGTTCACAAAGTCCACCCCTCGGTCCCTTTTCACCGTGTTTTGTGCCTTTGTTTCTCCTAGGACGCCCAGGACCCTGGCTCATACCGTTTAGATGAGCTGGGCTTCCCCGGGCAGATTTCAGCCACAGTGGCAGGGTACTGTGACACATTCCATTGTAAAGATGTCCAAAAAAAAAAAAAAAAAAAAATCAAAGTGACAACAACCAAATTCCAAAAAACAGATCCAGGTTTTGTGGAAACTTTGGCCTCAGCAAATGAAACTGCCAGATACAGCAAACCGTCCCCTCTCAGTCTGCCTCCTGGACTCCGCTCATCAGCTGCAGAAGGTGGAGAAATGGGCCACGCCACACCCCCGGCCCCACCGGGCGCCAGGTAGGGGAAGGGGAAGAGAGGATGGGCTCCGGAGCATCGCTAGAGAAGCAGAAGTGCGCACACTCACGTGGCTGGAAACTGAAGTGAAAGGGGACATCTCCTCTTCAAAGCTCCAGAAAAGACACTCCGGCAAGGGGCCCTTGGTCTCTGAGGAGGGCCAAGGGAGCCCTTCGGGGGTGTGACAAGGCTAGACCTTTGGCTCAGTGCAAAATCAAGGCTCCGGTGGGGGGAGGAAACAGACTCCCGGCTGGGACCTGCTCTCCACCCTTCCCCAGCGCATTGTTCACAGGACTAACTGTACCCTGGACCCCACCCCGCACGGGGCGACCTCGTCTTCCTCTCCCACCCTCCCTCAGCTCCCGCAGCTCCTCCCTCGAAGCACTGAGGCACAGAGACGTTTCCCAAACACTGGGTGGTGGGCGACCGTGCAAGGACACTCCCCACAGGTCAGCAGCTTCCAGTTTTAGGAAGAAGAGTTGACGTTCCCAGAGGACATTATGGTTTCTGGGTTGTCCCCATCGTCCTTCTGGGGGTGGGACGAGTTGTCTGACTTACTGCGGCTGAATTCCACGCCCGCGATGATGGGGCGCTTAAACTTGCCCGCTGCCTCTCCTCTGGGGCACTTACAGCAGGACAGGATCCGGATGAAGGCCCGGCGCATCTCCTTGTTGGTCAAGGTGTAGATGATGGGGTTGGTGCCGGAGTTGAGCACCGCCAGCACGAGGAAGTACTCCGCTTTGAAGAGGATGTCGCAGGTGTTCACCTTGCAGCCCACATCCAGCAGGAGCAGGATGAAGAGCGGCGCCCAGCAGGCGATGAAGACGCTCAGCACGATGATCACCGTCTTGAGCAGCGCCAGCGACTTCTCGGAGCTGCGGCTGGTCTTGGACGCGTTCTTGCGGAAGGTGAGCCGGCGGCTGCGAGTCCTGACCAGCGAGTAGATCCTGCAGTAGAGGATGACGATGGAGAGCAGGAGCACGGTGAAGACCGTGGTGCAGAAGAGGATATAGTGCTTGTGGTAGAGCGGCAGCACGGTGGAGCAGCCGGGCAGCGCGCCCACGCAGTTCCAGCCCATGAGGGGCAGGCCGCCCAGCACCAGCGAGATGACCCAGCAGGCGCTGATGAGCAGGAAGGAGCGGCAGCTGTTGCTGTCGTTGTGCAGCTTCATCTTCAGCATGGTGATGTAGCGCTCGATGGCGATGGCCAGCAGGCTGAACACGGACGCAGACAGGGCCACAAACATGCTCCCCTCCCGCAGGAACCACTGCACGGTCGTGAGCTTGTAGGTGTTGGCCCCGGAGAAGAGCAGGTTGATGGCGTAGGCCACCCCCGCCAACAGGTCGGAGAGGGCCAGGTTGCCGATGAAATAGTACATGGGCCGGTGGAATTTCTTGGTTTTCCAAATGGTCAGCAAGACGAAGATGTTCTCTATGATGATGAAGCTACAGATGAGAATGAACACCACCGAGGTCACTTTGAGGCCGCTCTCCTCCGCGCCCAGTTTCAGCTTTCCCGTGTAGTTGTAATGCCGGACGATGATGTCATAGTTGACGTAGTCGGAGACAGGGCGGCGGAGGGCCTCGACCAGCGGGGAGCCGGTGGGTCCCATGGTGCGCACCACGTCCCCAGGAGCCGGGGTGGCGCTGCTCCACCGAGAACGCTAGAGGGCAGAGCGAGGCGGAGAGAGAGCCTGCTGCTGGCGGCGGGGGTGCTTCAGCGGGGGAGATACAGGCTTCCCGGGTATCTGGGCTGCAGAGGTCTCGGAAACCGCAGCCTTAAACAAGTTACAAAGAGAGTCAGAGTCAGGGAAGAAAGCCACAGCACACTGGCACAACTCACCCTAGCCAAGGCACTGCTCCAGTTTCGTGGATCTGCTTTCAGGAAACTTGGGGAGAGTGCAGGGAGAGGGATTGTTTTTAAATAATCAAATTCTTATCTCTTGCAAAAGAAATGGTTTTAAAAATAGGAAAAAAGGAAGAAGGGGAAGAAAGATTAGGAGAATGACCACCAACAAAAACTGGCCCCAACTGAAAATTCCAACAAGACAAAAACTCTCCCTGTGGTCACGTCCACTCAAATGGAAATGGGAAAAATGGAGAAGCGAGTCCCGTCAACCCCACCCCCTCCCTCTCCCTCTCCTCCCCCAACCCGGCCAGCATTCCCCGGCTCAGCGGCTCCCGGGCTCCTAGGAGGAGACCCAACGGCCCAAACGAGGTACAGGCGCACATCTCTGCACGGCGCTGCCATCCGGCTCAGAGAGACTAGAACTGTCCCCTAACCGTCCTGCCAGAAATGAGACAGGCGTGAAAGTCATTTGACAGCTAAATCGTGTTGGGGCTCTATTAATAACTCGGCAGCAGGTGTGTTTGGGGTTCGAGGGCGCTGCGTGGTCTGGGTGGCCAAGCCCGCACTGGCCTAGAGATAAACAGGAACCGACAAGCAACTGCCCTTCCTTTCTTCTTTTTCTCGTAATCAATTGCAAGAACATCTAAAGCAGCCCGGCGAAAACCATTCGTGAGAGATCGCAATAAACCCCCGGAGTTTCGGAAACTCCTTGATTGTATAAGGAGTGTTTTTAGTTAAAGCGGCTATCGCCGACACAGAGACGTTATCCTCCCCGCCCCCCCACCCCCCATAACAATGCATGCCTCCGCATTCCTGACGCCCAGCGCAAAGCAGCTCCGCAGAAACTCACAGGAGAGCTGCCGCGAGCAGTTCTATATGCCGCCCTCCCCCTTCACGTTGCCTCCTCCGCAGAGATCTAGAAAGTGCGGAGGGAACTCGACGTGGCCTTCGTTAGCAGAAGCCTACTTGTAAGTTGTGTAAGTGGTGCGAGGTACAGCGGCAACGGGATCTAAGTGCAGGAATTGCGGTGAGGGCGCTCCCACCCATCCCGGGACCGCAGAAGCTCTCGCGCGCAGGAGGTCCGCTGGCCCGCAAGTGCAAGTCTCAGCCCTTACCCCTCCTCCCCCAATATTCTTTGTCTTTAGGATTTCCAGAAATAAGCGCCTTCCCTCCTCCCACGTCCGACCAACCGCAGCTTCCACTACCTCCTCCCGCCAGTCGGTTCTACAACTGGGACTTGACCCTTTACCAAACTTCATAAATCACAAGTGCCCAAGAGCAACCCGACCGCGCTGGGATCCTTCGTTGCCCAGAACTGCATGTTTTCAGCGCCTGGCGATGGGTGTTTGGAAAGTTTTTGTTTTGCTTCGTTCCGATCTAACAGTGCGTGTGGGACCCCAAAACCCTCCGGCCATGCCATGCGGCGCCCCGGGCCCGCGCCCCTACCTCGCTCAGGCGGGATGGAGTGGCGTTCGGAGAGCCGTGGGTCCGCACTGCGCGCCCGTCATCTTGCTGCTGCCCGCGCCTGACAGCGGCGCGCTCAGCACTTGTGGAGTCGGGGTCCCCTCCTCCCCAGCCGCCCTCTCCATTGGCCAGCCTACGCGCCGTAGCGGGCGGAGCGCCGGCCGAGGCGGGCGGCTTCCTTAGGAAGGGGCGGGGAGAGCTTCTGCCCCAATCTCCCGCGCCCACTGCCCGGATCTCGGCTGCTGAGACACACCGTCCAGGAAAGGTATGGGGCAGAAGTGCCCCTCCCCCAAACAGCCACAGAAAGAAGAAGAAAAAAAAACACACAACAGAAGGGGCGGAGCCTGGTGCCCCCTGTATTCTAATTATAAATCGTACCCACGCCCTGCTGGCAGTGGCTCGGGCGCTGCAGACCACTCTCCCGAGCCTTGGGGAGGAGAGGGGGTGGACGGCCTTTGGGAACTTCCCCCCCGCCCCCCCCGGAGAAGTCTTAGGGCTCAGAGGACCACCCGGCGTCCTGCAGCGCGCCTCTCTGGTTCCCTGCCCCCGCAGCCCTGGGAGGTTCGGGGTCCCGAGATCGTGGCCGGATGCCCCGGGCTGCTGCTGCGCAGTCAGGCGACACGGGACCCCAGCCGCGCTCTGGGGAACAGGCTGAGAAGGGGCTGCAGGAGGCCTGGGAGGCGAGGGACCAGGAAAGGGACGCCCGGGACATGCCTCCACTTCTCACCTCCACTCCCACCTCCATCCCGATGCTGCCTCGAAACTTGAGGTCTACGGGGCAGAAAGTGGCTTTCCCGGGGCGCAGGGTGAGATGGGCCAGCGTCGGTCAGGCAAGCTGCTGCTGGGGGTTCCCCTCCCACGGCGGGGCGCCAGGCGGGCAGGGTGCCCCAGATTCTGGCCGATGCTGAGAGGCCTCTCAGGAGGTGGGCAGGCAGCTGCTTGGCCCGCGCGGGCAGCTCAGGAAGTTCCAAAGGGGAAGAGCCCAGGGGGCCCTGTTTGGGGCCGGTGCCCTTTGCCTTTTAAAAGTTGGAAGGCGCTCCCAAATGTCAATGCACGCATCTCGCCCACTTTCTGCCGCTTAGGTGCTCCTTCTGAACCTGAGAGTGAGAGGCACTGGCCTTGGTCAGCTCCAGCTAAGTGACAAACTCGAGGCCCTCCTGCCCTGCCCTGCCCTGCTGCTGCGCGACAGTCCCACCCAGGGCCTGGTCGACACTGGCCTCTCATCCCTGCAGATGCGAAGGCAAAACTCTGCAGTGCCATTTCCCTTGACAGACACGCCCTGTACCTGAATGACTCAGAACAGGCTGCATGAATCAACAACAGACCCCCGGCTTCTGGGATCTCATGAGTTTGCAAAAGAAAAAGCCAAGTGTGAGTTAACTCACAGCTCCCTGAAAGCCTTCCTCAACCGCCAAGCACTTACCCACAAATTCAACAGCACCTTGCACGAAACCTAGAAACAAAGCCGGGGTCCTCTAGACTCTTAAGGATCGACTCTGATTGGGTTTGGGGACTTGTTTCATTTAAAAAAGGTGTCAGCCCAGCACCGGGCAATGTGGGGACTTGTCAAACTCCACCCCACCCACTAGTTGAAGAGTTCTTCAAAGGGAAAGGAGTTCAAGTGCACCGCACGCACACCCAGCCTGTGTCAGGGGTGTCTGATCATCTCCAGCTCTGCGAAGAGCAGTTTAGTTCCTAATTTAATTGAGGGAAATGTCCCCTCAGGGACAGCTTCCATCCCAGCTAGCGAGTGGCAGAGCTGGGCTCCAAAACCGAAACACTGCGGAAGCCAGGCTCCCAGGTCACCAGCCTCAGTCGATAAACAAACAGTGAAGGAGCAGAAAGGGAAACGAAACGACAGCGTTAAAGTTTAAGATGTGTGCTGATGTCCTGTGCAACAAAAGCGTGCTAATGAATGTCCCTTTGTTTTTCACCAAAAAGCATCATCTTTTGGCTGAAATGTTTTATAAGCGTTATTTTTACCACATTTTTATTATTATGACTTTTTTTTAAGTTTTAGGTTCGCAGCACAATTGAGTGGCAGGTACAGAGGTCGCCCACGTGCTCTCTGTCCCCACCAGACACGGCGTCCCCATTGTCAACATCACTTGCTCGCAGCCTGGTGCATTTGTCACAACCGACGGACCTACAGTGTCACATCAACATCAACCAGAGTCCGTGGCTTCCCTTGGGGTTCACTCTTGATGTTGTGCCTTCTGTGGGTTTGGACAAATGCATGATGACATGTGCCCATCATGATGGTGTCATTACTCTCGGGAGAGCCGCTGAGAACGGCAGCGTCAAGCTCTCTCCCAGCTGCCGGCCCAGGCCCCCTCCGATGCTGCCCCGAAGCCGAGCCCACGTTCCTGCCTCACTTCCCACGGCACCCAGGTTACCCCTGCAGGGGACCAGGTCACACCGAGGTGGCCCCACTCCGAATTCCGGGTGTCAGAGCAGCTCCGCTGTTCTTTACGCAGGCTTGGTGTCTGTCTTTGAGGCTCGCCAGAGGAAGTACCGTGCGGCATTTGGAACACGTACTAAAACAAAACAAAAAACAATTATTGGTCGCTTAAGTGCAATTTCAATTCAGTGGGGAGAGCTGTATTTTCATTCGAGAAGTCCGGCAACCCGACTCGCTTTCCTAAGTGTGTGGGTCACGCTCCAGCTTCCTCTGCTCCCGCCTCCCCCAGGAAAGAGCCGGCTCCCTTCCTCAGTGTTTCCCGGAAGAACGAGCCTCCTGGAGAAAGCAGCACCACCACTGCAGCGAGCGCCCTCCGCTCCAGCTCGGTAGCGACCTCCCTCCACGGGGCTGCTGCGTCCCAGCGCGGACTCTGGCCCACGGCCACGGGCTGCGCACCGTCCCCCTGCACGCCCCACACACAGCTCTCTAAGGCCCACACCAGTGACTCCAGCGCTCTCCTGTGGTGTCAGTTCTTGGTCTCCGGTGACTCTTCCCCTTCAACTCACATTGATATTTGTGTGTTTCCTCGATCAAAAACTCACTGTCTTCCCCGTGCACTAGGTCCCCACAGAAATCTCTCCCTCTTCTCTTATTTGCCAACATTTAAACCGCGTGGTGGGACAGATGGGCTGGGATCAGCTTTCATGCTGCCAGCTCCCGGCTGCGTGACTTGGAGCAAGCTCTCTGGACGCCTTTGCGCCTCGGTTTCCTCATCTCTCCACGGCACACTGGCACCTCCCTCCGGCAGCCCTGGGGAGGGATACAGAGCTCCGTGTGTATGAAGAACCCTCCACAGTAGGGAGAAAGGGCTTCCCCCCACTACCTCTGTCTGTGACTCAGTTACAGTCGTCACTTCATTATCCCACTTTCCATCTTTCCATTCCCTTCCTTTTCGATTTTCAAATTAAACTATTTTAACAAAATTAATACATGCACATGGTTAACAAAATCAAATAGTATAAAACTTGCAGGGAAGCCCGCCTGTCCTCAGAGCCCCCCCAGCCCTTGGACCTTCCCAAAAGCCTCTCAGTCTCATATTTTATACCTTTTCCTTGATTACCAATGTTGAACAGCACCTGTAGATTCTCTGCCATGTCGAAGGATTCACTCATCCTTAAAAAGAAACTGCTTGTGTTAATAAACTTTCTAAATCTTTGCATGTCTGATGTTTTCGAACACCAGTGTTTACATTTGACTAATAATATTTTTGGCCAGAGATAGGGTTATAGGTTGTAACTTTCCCTGAGAAACTTGAACGCATTGCTGCCTTGCCTTCTAACTGCCGGTGCTCCCGATGAAAAGTCTAAAGCTGCTCTGATTCCACAGCTTTGCACGTGACCGCTTTTTTCTTCTCCACATTTCTTAACTCTTCTTTCTCCGCAGCATGGGCACGATTATACTCTGAGACGCCTTGCTTTTCCAAGCTTTGTCCTAGACAGACAAGGACCTTTTTGGCACGGGAATCTTTGGAAATTATGTCTCCAATAAGTTCATCTTCTCTGGTTTTCCATCCTGTCTTTCTGAAACTGCCCTCCTCCCCCGCCCCGTGTAGATTATGGACCATCTGGACTGATTTTAAAATTTCCTCATATTTATTTACTTTTATTTTCTATACCTTTAACTTCTTCTGACTTCTGGGAGATTTCTTAACCTTATCTTTCAACTCTTCAGTCAACGTCTTTCTTTCTGTTATTCCACTTTTAATTCTCAATTAAACATTAATTTGTTTTCCAAAACTGCATCGCTGTTGTTAGAGGCAAATTAACCTTGAAGCTAGTGTAGCTGAAACTTCTGAGTCTCTGGTGTCCCAGGTCCTGAAAGGGGTCCTAACAAGATGCCCCCCCGCGGTGATATAAATATTAAAAGTAAGTTATTTGAACCACGGTTGGCTACGATGCCTGTCTTCCCAACAGGAAGTCCTCTGTGTCACCCCCCTTGTGTGGCAGTGATTTTGGAGTTGCTCTAGGCATTTTTGGAATGTGGCTGAGGGGAAGTTGACTTCGGGCTACATTTAGATTGAGTTGAAAAGGATATGTCACCCTGGGCAGGTAGCTGGGTTAGTTGGAGTGTCGTCCCAACTCACCAACGTTGTGGGTTCAATCCCCAGTCAGCGTTATGAAAAAATAAAACAAAAAGCTGTGTGTCACAGCAACTTCATACTATTACAAGCCAACCTACAAGGACCCTCAACCATCAGTATCTTTAGGGTCTTTTTCTTTTCGGACATTCATTTATCCAGAAGAAGAAAATCTGCACTCTCCTTCCAAGAAGATTCAGACTTGGCTGCAGCGTCCTGGGAGGACAGTGAGGGGACGCAGCCGGGCTCTGCCACCCCTGCGCCCTGGACTGCCACTGCGCCACCGCCCCCCCCATTTTGGCCTAGGTGGTCACCCTGTCTTCTGCCCAGCAGGAGAGAGACGGGGCTGGGCCAGGTCCTGGTGGGGCGGGGTGAGGAGAGGGACGGAGTCTCCCCGCTTCTAAAGCAGGCTTCATTTTCATCCTAACTTCCAACCCCACTGTCAGACACACCTGAGCTGCCAGTGCTGGGCCCGCCCCGGGCTCTGTGGAGCGACTCGGCCTGCGTCTGGGCACCCCCACCGCGACCTAGTCCTCAGCTTCCTTAACTCTACTAAGATCATTCAGTCTCATCCCTCTGCTTTCTAGTTTCCAAAATGCTGCTGCCGCCACCTCTCGTCTTTTCTTCCTTTGTTTAAGCAAACAAACAAACAAAAATCTCTCCACCATTGTGTGGGTGACTCGTAGGGGTGAGAGGAAGTGAAAGTGTTCACTTGCCATCTCTGAACTGAGGTCATTTCCATATTTCTCTTACACCCAGGCAGGCTGTTCTGCTGCAATTTGTTCTCTTGAACTTGACCTTTCTAAGGACGCCAAGACTCCCTGACCAGCTGAGCCAGAGGCTCCTCCTCAGTCCCCTTTTGGGGAGCTTTCTGTAATATCTGACACTGTTGACATCTGCTCTTCCGTCGCCCTGCCCCCACCCCGTGCTGCCTCCTCCCTCAGATGGCACTTTGTCCACACCCTTAACTAACTTCTCTTCTGTATTAATAACTTAAATACCCTTTTCTATAGTGGAAATAATGACATAGCTTACGTCATGTGCCAGGCAGTGTCCTAAATGAGCATGTGCTACGTAATACATTTATCTCTACAATTCTACAAGTGAGGTCCTATTACCCATTTTACAGATGAAGAAACCAAGGCTCGGAAAGATTAAGTAACTGGGACCAAGTGCCCACTTTCCCCACTGTGCGCACTGCCTCTTTAAGGGCCACGTCCCGCCTGCCCTCCCGTCCGTTCACCCCGTGCGGGTTTCTCACCTCCTCGGAGGACTTTCTGGGGCGCAACGTACAGACCAGACGCTCTGCACTTCCACCTCAGCTCCGCCTTTCCCCCACCCTGCAAACTCAGCCCGAAGAGCGCCTGCAGAGCCCCGTCCGCGTGTCACACGCGCCTCGAGACCAGAACTTCCAAGGCCACCGCGTGGTTTCTGCCCTTCTCAGACCCACCGGGCCTGCGGCTGTCACACACCCCTCCGTGGTGTCTCCCCTCCGCTCCTCAGTTAGACTGCAGCTGAGACCCCATTCGGGCCACCCCCCTCCATCGCCCGTGTCACATTGGCCACCACTGCGTCGATGAAGGAGCTTCTGGATGCACTTCCTCACCACCTTCGCTGTCACTGTCACTGCCGGGTTCCCACCCCGCACTGAGAACAGCCTCCCTCGGGCTGGTCTGGGCTCCCGTCGGCCACACCGCCGTCTGCAGGTGGGCTCCACGGGAGGGAGGGGCTGCCTCCCACAGGAAAGGGTGGCAGGACCGGGTGAGAGCCACCTCGTGTACCCGTTCAAGGAGCAAGAACCACCTGTCAGGAGAAACTAGGGCAAAGCGATGCAGAGACCACGGAGAGGAAAGTGGAAATGCGCGCATTCACTCAGGGGCGATTTCCTGAGCACCCGCTCTGGACCAGCGGCCGTTCTTCCAGGCTGGGACTGCGGCCGAGGAGGAGGCTTCCCAGTCCTGCTGGGCAGACCGACAGCACAGAAACAAAGGGCACGTAAGAGCGTATCAGCGGGCGACGAGTCCCACGCTGAGCACTAACGCGGGACGACGTGACCTTGCGTTGTCCCTCTGGGTGGCCAGGCTCGGCTTCTCTGAGCGAGTGGCCTCGGATACTGGCACGCTCGGTTAGGGGGGGACCTGCTGCAGTGTCTGGACAGCAGAGACGGGCCCAGCTCCGAGTAAGGAGGGCGGAGCCCTGGGTCCCACCCAGGGGCCCCGCCCAGGGGCCTGAGGGGAGTCTCCACCCCTCTCTGGGCCTCTAAGGCCTTTCCCATCCCCAGCACTCGGCCACTGGCCTTCCAGGTCCTGCTTCCTGACGAAAATCGTCTGTCCCTGTGACTTCTTTCCTTCCGACTCAGGACCAGTAAACAAATGCTTGCAAGTAAGTGCCTACAGGATCTTAACACGGTCACTCTGCGTCCTTATCCCCCCCCACCCGCCCCAATCCATTCTAATTCTCATAGAATGCATTGTTGTTTGTCATGGTTAAAAATCCCCTCCCTGTCGCAGGAGGGGAGCTGGTCCTTAGCGGCAGGGGACAAACGGAGCATCTTGGCTGCGTTCCCACAATCAGCCAGAATTCCCGACCCCTGGAGCTTTGTCTCAGTCGCTAAATTTAAACCGCTGGAAACTGAGGAGTTCTGGAAGGTCACGTGGTAATGATGCTCCTGGCGGTCTCGCTTATTTGAAATAAGCGTCTGCTTTGAGTAACACAAAGAACAATCGCTGAAGCTTGTTATTTAACTACACGCAGAAATAATCACGTGCCCACACAGGCCTTCCAACGCGCTGTTTCCTCTGTCTAGAACGTTCTCCTCAGACGGCTCACACCCTCCCTCCACGCAGGTCGCCCTCAGATCAAATGTCAGCGGCTCGGGGAGGCCAGTCGGTCCCCTGTCTGAAAACACACACTTCCTCTCTACCCTCTACCTCCTTAAACCTGCTCAACTCTGTTATAGCACTGAGATTATCAGCAGCACAGGCTCAGTTTGTAAGTTGTGTGTCTGCTCCCACCAGGGTGCAAACCCTACGAGTGAACTGTTGTGTTGGTGGCCGGGAAGGGTCCCTGGGACAGCGGTCACTCAAATACCTGCTGAGCTAGTGAGGGAAAGTCACAAAAAGTCAGTGCTGTTTCTTGCTCCTTAAACATCAAAGGCCTTTGATCTCACCTTTGGCGTCTCTGGGCCACACCGGAAGAAGAGTCATCTTGGGCCACACGTTAAATACATTGTGACAATCATGCACACAAAATCTCACAATGTGTCAGGTAAATCCACGATTTTGTGTTGGGCCGCATTCATAGCCGTCCTGGGCCGCAGGTTGGACGCCCCGTTAAAGATTTCCCAGAAGCGCCTATGGCCCTTCAAACACCCTGAAAAGAAGAGATGGAGGCTGCATTACCACTAAAGTTCTGTCACTTCGGGGAAAGAAATTGTCAAACTGGCTATTCACCGTTGCGTACAAAAAAAAACATCGCAGGCTGCTTGGTAAGAGGCTTCACCCCTGGCTCCACCTCAGGTAAAACCGCATGGAGTCCCCACCTGAATCTCAGAGCGGCTTTCTTCCCCACCTTTCCCGTTTCCCTCCCGCCCTCCCTGCCTGTGCTCTGCAGACAGAGGACGTCGAGGAAGGTTTAGCTACATGCAGATCCAACACACAGACACAGGTGCTAACACTGCTAAGGATGTGGAGTCCCTGGTCTTTGCAGGGACCACTGAGAGAGAACCCGTCTGCACCACCCGGCCTCCCCGGCGGCTGCGTGCGCCCAGCGAGCTTGCGTCCTTGTGGCCCCAGGTTCTGAGACCGTGCCTTCCTGCCCCACTACTAGAAGGAGGGCTCGGCCCCCAAGCCCCAGCTGTCTGAAACAGGGCCTCGAAATCCTTGCAGCCCACACGGGGATGGAAACAGAGCGGAGGGAGGGGGACTCATTTCAAAACTGCTAGCAGTTTTCTGGGGAATTTGATGCTTGATACATGTTTGAGTCAGAGTCTCTTTTATTCTTGAAAAACCATCAAAATAGGCCCTTCGGTTATGCAAATGAAAAGTTAAAACCCAGGAAAGACCACTTTTGAGAAGCTGTCATTAGTGAAACTCCTATCACCACAAAGTAAAAACAAATCAGTGAAAGCAGCCTGCGTAATCTCTAACTGAATCCCTGACATCTCAGCCCCACCGAGATGCAGTCGCTCCTCTTCCACAAAGCCCCGCGCCCCTCGGCCACGTCTCTCTTTGCCCACGGCAGCCCTGGGTCTGGGCCGTGCTTGCCTCTCACTGAATCGCTGTTTCTTCCACTCCCACGCCTGCTCCTCTGAGTCCGTTCTCACCAGAGAACCGGGAGGAGATAGGTTATCGTTTTTCCTCTTTAACTTGGCAATTCCATTTTTTTTAATGAATAAACTTTATTTTTTTAGAGCAGCCTCAAGTTCAGAGTAACATTGAGTGGACAGTATGAGGAGATCCCGTGTGCCCCGACCCTGCACAAGCCCCCCCATCAACATCCCCACCCAGAGGTCCATCTGTCACGGCCGGTGACACCACACTGACATCACTGCCACCCGAACTCCAGAGTTTGCGCTGAGGCTCACTCTCGGTGTCATGCGTTCTGTGGTTTTGACAGATGTACCCCAATGTGCACCTGCTGTTGCAGGCTGACGTAGGACTAGATGTCCTCTGGGCCTGCCTGTCCATCCCCGCCTCCCCCTCCCCCTCCCCCCTTTTCAGGGTCTCCGTACTCTTTGCCTCCTCTGGAATGTCCAATAGTTGGAATCGAACGCTGTTTAGTTTTTTCAGATTGGCCTCATTCACTTAATAAAATGCATTTCGGTTTTTCCATGTCTTTTGATGGCTCGGCAGCTCATTTATTTTTAGCGTTGAATACTACTGCATGGTCTGGGCGCTCCACAGCGGATTCATCCACTCGCCACTAAAGGACGTCCTGGTTCCTCCCACGTTTTGACAAGTAGGAGTTAAGCTGCCGTAAACACCTGTGGGCGGGCGTTTTGTGTAGACCCAACGATTCGTGTGGGTCGGCACCGAGAGGCACCGTCGGCGGCTCACATGGGGAGAGTGTCTGTAAGGAACTGCCGGACTGTCTTCCAAAGTATCCGTTTACACCCTCACCGGCATTTGGTGTCGTGGGTGTTTTGGATGTTGGTTCTTCCACCAGGTGTGCAGGGGTATCTCCTTGCTGTTTCAATTTATCACGTCCTAATGATAGATGGTGTTGAACATCTTTTCATATTCAACATGATGGCTGACTTGCCATCGGTAGGTCTTCCTTGGTGAGGTCTTTGTTCAGGCCTTTCGAGTTGTTCACTTTCTTACTGTTGCGTTTCTGGAGTTGG
Organism: Trachops cirrhosus; assembly: GCA_028533065.1. Classification (NCBI taxonomy): domain Eukaryota; kingdom Metazoa; phylum Chordata; class Mammalia; order Chiroptera; family Phyllostomidae; genus Trachops; species Trachops cirrhosus. The sequence continues at coordinate 3,159,829 of CM052551.1, read as the reverse complement.
CTGTATGTTTTGGATAATAGCCCTTCACCTGATACGTCTTTTGCGTACACTCTGTTCTAGCCTGGGGCTTGTCTTCTCATTCTCTTGACAGTGTCATGAAGTTTTTCACTTCAATGAAGTCCAGTTTATCACTGTTTTCTCGGATAGATCGTGCCTTTGCTGTTGTGTCTAAAAAGTCGCCATCATACTCAAGGTCACCTACATTTTCTGCGTGTTACCCTCTGGGACTCTATAGCTTTGCGTTTGACTTTTAGGTCTGTGATCCATTTTCAGTTACTTGTGGTGAAGGGCAGTAAGGCCCGCATCTAGATTTGTTCTCTGCACAGGATGTCCAGCTGCTCCAGCACCATTTGCTGGAAAGACTGTCTGTCCTGCTCCCTGTGGCGCTTCCTTTGCGTTTATGTCAAAGGTCAACCGAGCCTATTTCTGGGCTCTCTCTTCTGCTCTGTCCTTCTGTTTGTCTTTTCTTTTGCCAACACCGCGCTGCATTGATTACTACAGATTTGTACTGCGTCTTAAAGTTGGGTAGTGTCAATCCTTCAACGGGAGTTTTGTAAAAACATTACTTCCGTTTTAAAAGGGTAAATGGTATAGATGATGTATGAGAGAACTGTACACCTTAAATATATTTAATTTTATTCACCAATGTCGCCCCAGTAAATTCAATTAAAAAATGAATCTTGGGGGAAAAAATCCTTCAAAGCTTTCTTCTTGGTATTAGAATGAAGCTCAGAATATTTAACAAGGCCTCCAAGACCCTCTCCGAACCTCTCCATTTCTGTCTTCTCCTACCCTTCCTCATTTTTTATTCTCATCCAAGGAACTGCCTTTGCTTCTCAGAATGTTCCACGCCCTTGTACACCTCAAGGCCTTCACGCATGCTGTTTTCGTGGCAAGAAATATTACTGACAGCTGTGCCCCACGCCGACCACCCTCCCGCACCAGGCTCGTGCCTTCACTTTTAGCCTTTGGTGCCAGCCTAAACACCAGCCCTCCGGGAAGCCTTCCCCGAGCCTGCTGACTGGCTCAGGCGCCCACGGTCCATGCTTGCCTTTCACATGTATTCTCGTCTCTCTTTTTAGTACATATTAAATCACGATTGAGTCTGTGTGCATTGCTGTTTTGCAGGATAAGTATCCTACGAGGTCTTATGCTCCATGAGGCCAGGGACCTACCGTGGTCTCCTGGGCGCAAAGCCTGCCCCCGGCCAGGTGTCAGTAAGTACTAGCGGAGCAAGAAGTGAGTGCGGCCTCTCGCCCATGACGACATCATCATCACACACACGGGGACCATGCGAGTGTGTGCCCCAAGCGAGCCCTGTCGGTCTTTTCCACACTAGAAGACATCCACAAGAACAGAACCCATAGATAAACAATCATTTTTACCCATTTGCCTAGTAATTAGGCAACATAAAATGACGTTTTATTTGGGCTTTCTTGCTAGCAAAATGACTCCAGCAATAATAAGAAGTCAAATAACATACCTTTTTTTCCCTCTGAAAGAGATATTCTGCAGAGAAGAACATTATTATTCCCGATTAGAAGGCTGCCATTCGGCCTCTTGGGCCTCCTGGCGAACAGCCCGCGAACGGCCCCCCGCCAGCCCTTTGTGGGCCATGTGCGGAGCGGGGGCACTGCTGCCCGCAGGGACCGAGAGGAACCGGGCTGGCGAGAGGTCTCCTGGGTTCTCGCCTCGCCCAGCCTGCCATACCTTTTACATTCTCCTTAGACACACGAATGTATGATCCCCACCCAGTTAGCTGATCTTGGAATGTGGGCACCACTGACTTAATTTTAATGAGGATGAAGCTCAAGTTGGTGCTACGTGAAAATGCACTTTCAGAGGCAACATTTGCAGTTCTATTAAAGACTGTAAATGACTTTCCGGGCTATGAACTTGAGAAGGTAGAGGTTCAGCCAGCGCCTACTCAGGGTGTGTTCTTGGAACAGGAGGTGGGAAGAGGAGCTGGTAGGGCTCGGTCCTGGGGGAGCTCTGAAAATCGCTAAGAGTAAGGTCCTACGACATACATTCTTTGTCAGAGCTCTCTTAGCCAGACGTGTGGACCCAGAGAGTAGGATGGTGGTTACCAGGAGGCGGTTAAGCTGGAGGTGGGGTGGGAGGAGTTGGGGGGACATTGTGTAAGGGTACCGACTGGCAACCTGAAGCTGAGTAAGTCCTGGGGATCTGTGGCTCAGTGAGTACAGAGGACAACACTGCATTACAAACTTCAAAGTTGCTAAGAGAGTACATCTTAAATGTTCTCACCACAGAAGAGACGAGACTGCGCGATGTGACGGGGTATCAGCCAACAGTACAGTGCTAATCACAGCGCAACATGTAAACGTGCCAAACTGCCACTTCCATAACTTGAACTTATAAAACATTATATATATATCAACGCATCTTAATGTTTTTAAAAAGCTCTTTTGATAAGGAGATATTATGCAAACCTTCAGCTTAGCCACACTGTAAATACCTTCCAACTATATTCTATACCTGGGGTATAGAGATGGATTGATTTTTACTAAAATATTTCATTTATTCATTCACCCAGTCATTAAATATTTACTTAAACCCAAAATGTGCCAGGTCCAGTTCTGGGTACTTGAGTAAAGCAGAAAAATATTCCTGCCCTTGCAGGGATTATAGCCTCGTAGGAGAAATATCCAATTAACCATCAATATCATAATAAGTAAATTACATAGTGTTAATCTATTCAAAACACTTATTGAGCACATACTGAAACCCAGCAGTAAACAAAACAGGCAAAGATCTCTACTCCTATGTACTCTACTCTCTAGCAAGGGGAGGTACGTAACAAATATAATAAATAATTAAATTATATAGTACGTTAGAAATAGTTAAACATGGATATAACAGACTTATGACCAAGATAGAGGCATAGGTAGACACACTGTGCCTCCTCACAGAACCAAAAGAAGGACAACAACAAATCTAAAAACAAAAAACAACCAGAACTTACAGAAACTTGAACTGTATGGAAGTCAAACGACCAAGGAGTTAAAGAAGGCACATTCATCCAGACCGGTAGGAGGGGTGGAGACGAGAGCCTGATGGAGAGGACATGTGGCCAGGTGGCAGCTGGAGGAGTGGGTGGACCCACATTCGTGTGCGGACAAACCGGGAGGAACAACTGGGGAATGAGACAGACCCACAACCCAGGGCTCCAGCATGGAGATATAAAGCCTCAGACCTCTGACTGAAAACACCTGTGGGTTTGAGGTGCCAGGAGAAACTCCTAGCTTCACAGGAGAGTTCTTTGGAGAGACCCATGGGGTCCTAGAACATACACAGACCCACCCACCCAGGAATCAGCACCAGAAGGGCCCAATTTGCTTGTGGGTAGTGGGGGAAGGGACTGAAAGCTGGCTGAGAGTTGGCATTGTTCCCTCTCAGACCCTCCCACACATACAGTGTCACAACTGCGCAGCGATGGTTGTGGGTTGCCCCGTCCTAGTGAACAGCTAAGGCTCCGCCCCTTACACTATAACAGGCTACAGAGGCAAAAAACAGCCCACATGAAACAACATTTCAAAGCTCCGGAAAAAATACAACTAAGTGACGAAGAGAAAGCCAACCTATCAGAGGCACAGTTCAAAACACTGGTGATCAGGATGCTCACAGAATTGGTTGAGTATGGTCACAAAATAGAGGAAAAAGTGAAGGCTATGCTAAATGAAATAAAGGAAAATGTACAGGGAACCAACAGTGATGAGAAGGAAACCAGGACTCAAATCAATGGTGTTGGCCAGAAGGAAGAAAGAAATATCCAACCAGAAAAAAAATGAAGAAACAAGAATTCAAAAAAATGAAGAGAGGCTTAGGAACCTCCAGGACATCTTTAAACGTTCCAACATCCAAATCATAGGCGTGCCAAAAGGAGTACAGGAAGAGCAAGAAGTTAAAAATTTACTTGAACAAATAATAAAGGAGAACTTCCCCAATCTGGCAAAGGAAATAGATTTCCAGGAAGTCCAGGAAGCTCAGAGAGTCCCAAAGAAGTTGGACCCAAGGAGGAACACGCCAAGGCACACCCTAATTACATTAGCCAAGATTAAAGATAAGGAGAGAATATCAAAAGCAGCAAGACAAAAGGAGAGAGTTACCTACAAAGGAGTTCCCATCAGACTGTCAGCTGATTTCTCAAAAAAGACATCGCAGGCAAGAAGGGGCTGGAAAGAAGTATTGAAAGTCGAGAAAGGCAAGGACCTACATCCAAGGTCTCTCTATCCAGCAAAGTTTTCATTTAGAATGGAAGGGCAGATAAAAGTGCTTCCCAGATAAGGTCAAATCAAAGGAGTTCATCATCACCAAGCCCTTATTATATGAAATGTTAAAAGGACTTATCTAAGAAAAAGTAGATTTAAAAAATAACAGTAAAATGACAGCAAACTCACAGTTATTAACAACCACACCTAAAACAAAAACAAAAACAAACTAAGCAAACAACTAGAACAGAAACAGAACCACAGAAATGGAGATCACGTGGAGGGTTATCAGCAGGGGAGTGGGAGGGGGAGAGTGGGGGAAAGGTACAGAGAACAAGTAGCTTAAATGGTAGGTAGAAAATAGACAGGAGGAGGGTAAGAATAATATAGGAAATGTAGAAGCCAAAGTACTTATATGTAAGACCCATGGACATGAACTAAAGGGGGGGAATGCAGGTGGGAGGGGGTGTGCAGGGTGGAGGGGAATAAAGAGGGGGAAATGGGACAATTGTAATAGCATAATCAACAAAATATATTTTTAAAAAGCAAAAAAGAAATAGTTAAACCTAATAAATCTAATCTAAAAAACAGATGAAATGGTTGAAATGTATCTATTTTTCCTTTCAAAGGTCTCTAAGGTCTGCATACTTAGAGCAAAAACTCTCACTTGTGAAAGAAGTTCTGCCCCAAAAAGTGTCCTGTCACAAACTCTTTTATTAATAGGTGTCATCGATCCATTTATTCCCGAATCAGGAACCAAGTGCCGACTTTTGGCAGATGACAGCGAACAATGACCACACAGCCCTCCCTTGGGGCAAATATTTTATATTCGCCCAAGAATTTCACAGGCAAGAGGGGATCAGAAAAAGCGTGCTCGCCCTCAAGGTAACAACTACTTTTTAAAGACTTTGTTTGTGGGTTGCTTTTGTTTTGTTTTTTGGGGAGTTTTTTGGGTCTACCCAAAGGATCCTGAAATCCAAACTATTGCTTCTAACTGGAGGGATGAAGAAAAGGCCACAGGCTTTGCTGCTGTCAATGTCTGGTGTCCATGGTGACGAGGACGCCGCTGCTACTCTGTCCTTAGCCACGATGAGCTTACCTGTCCCACACAGGGAGGTGTCAGGAAAGCAGGCCCCCACTGCAACCCCTCGGGTCTGCCGGGCGTTGGGACGGTGGTTTCTGCAAGAATTTCCCGGAGCCCCTCTGCGGCCTCCTTTCAGCCCCAGGTTCACGTTCATCCTCTTTATGTCCCAATGTCCAAACTGCAAAAATTATTTTAAAGAACTGACAAGGGACTCAAATGTTGGAAAATTTTTAGTTTCAGGTAACAGCTAATAAGCTTAGTAATCCATGCAGGTAAAAGCTATGGTTCCAGGAACTGAAGGTGTGGCCCACCCTGACTCTGGGAGACCCTGAGCAGTTCCACCTTTGTGCCTGGGGAGGACTTCAAGCCTTAGAGGTGGTATCCGAGCCACTGTGCTCCAGGGTGAGAAGCCCACCGCCCAGGGCACAGATAAAGACCCTGGGCCCAGGGACACAGATAAAGACCAGCGGCCCAGGGACGCAGATGAAAGAATACTGCATCGCTTTATCTGATTGACCTTTCTGCTGAATTCCAAACCTTTCTGCTGAATTCCAAACCCCTTACCTATGTTTTGCTTCTCTTTATAAAAAGAGTCGGTTTAAAATGGAATTTAAGAGAGTCTCTTGGGGTACAAACCCGCCATCCTCTCAGATCACAGACCATCTGAGTAGAGTGTCCATAGAGATTCGATCCCTGCCATTGCTTATTGGGTCTGGTAGGTGACAGGTAGCCCGAACACCGGCTTTTCTGGTTTCAGAAGGAAATGCACCATATCCAATACCTTAAGAAGTTGTAAAAGGCTCCAAAGCCTTCTGTGGAGCCAGCTGGCCTCTGTTCCCCTCCCTCCTCCTCCCTCCTGCCCGGCTGTCACCCCACTTTTCCTCTGGCAAACCACCCCTCTGCATCCCACACACCAGGACCGACAGTCCTGGGCCCAACTGCCTGGGCCGAGCCGGGAGCCTGGGCCCTCAGCCAGGCCAGGCCGGGCCAGGCCGGTGCTCCTGGGATTTGAATCTTGAGCAGGGTGATGCAAGGTCAGAAAGGATTTGTAGCCAAGACTTCCTGAAGAACAGGGTCCCCTGGTTGCTGCCACCCAGGTCCCCAAGCCTCCCTGAGCTGCCGCCCTCATCCTTCCAGGAAAATCCCCCTCCCTCACATACGTCCGGGTGCTTTTCTGCTACCTGTGACCAAAGAATCCTAAGCTACCCATGGAAAAAGGTTGGAGACTGTGGTTTTTAAAAATCATTCGACCTTTTAAAATATATTTGTTGAAAGTGGCAGCAATGAGAATTCATTTTGGTTTTCCTTAAGAATCACTCGGAAATTCACTCCTTGGGGCACGACAGCACAGTCAAAATATATATGCAGTAAGCATAACTTTTCTCAATGTGTCTAGGAAAACCATAGTCTCATTTAAAAACATTAATGTTTTGATGCAAAACTGCTATGTTCAAGCGAGTGTTATAACGAATACAAACTCCTCCGAGGCTCTGAGAGCAGGAATAAAATGAGTCTCGGTCCCAGCTGCACGGGGGAGCAGCCGCCACAGTGTCCCTGCTGAAAAACCACCAGGGACGTGCAAGTGGGCCTGGACACGCACGTTTACGTCTCCCTGTCCCATCCGCACGTGGGCACCCACTCTTTGAGGGGACTTCAGTCCTGGCTGGACACCCTTCCGTTCTGAGCGCTGCTCAGCTTCCTGGCCTCAGTCTCCTGCTTTGAGCAGAGGAAGGACCCAGACCCAGGTGCACTGTATTCAGCCTCGCCTCGGTCCCTCGCTTCAGATTTTTTCATTTCCGGCCTAGCATAGTATCTGGCTGTTAGCAGGAAAGTTTTGCAAACTTTGGAATATAGTACTGATGGTGAAAATGTGGCCAGTTATCACAAAACAACACAAAGCCGATAAGCTGCTCCTTTATCGATCGTGCTTCACAGGTTTTCCAAACTCTTTTGCACACTCTACCCGCCGGTTCCAAGCGAGAACCAGGTGGAAGTACCTCGAGGGCTCGGCGGAGAGACGGGGTGAAGGCCTGCTCACAGCAGAAGGGGCAATCGGAGGCTGCGAGGCGGCGGGAGGCGGGTGGGGGCGGGCAGGAACCCGAGGGCCAAGGGGTAGAGACTGTGTACTCAGAGCCGCATGAAAACTCAGGGCAAGGGGGAGGGGCAGGAGCTCGGTGCCCACAACGGGGAGAAGGCAGATGACCTCCCTGCTCCTCTCTCCCACCCTCGGCCCTACTGCTCGTGCCACCGGGAGCGCATGGCTCGGAGTCCTGCAGGGTGGTGAGGAGGGGCTGCTGACTGTGGGGCACAGAGACGAGCAGAGAAGGGGGACACCCAGCCACACACTCGAACTCGGGACAGATCAGGCGCGGAGAGATGAAGCGCCTGATTCGGTGGGCACAATGCATAACCCCATTCGAGGTTTGAATGCACACTCCCAGGCCCTCCGGAGCCAGTGCTGCGGTTAATGACCTCAACGCTGATGATCACGGGGGACTGTGCTGCTGGGGTCAAATCGAGTATTTTGTTTCAAGCTGAGCTGCTCCGTGAGGGTCCCTGAGGGGGCCCTCGGTGGTCTACCAAGGAGGACTGTCCCATCAATGTGGGGGGCCAGCAGCAACGACGGCTGTCCTGTCCTGGGGAGGCCAGTGGGTTGCCGCCGGGGTCACAGGACAAAAGGGGAGACGAGGCGGCAGGGAGAGGCCCAGGGTGGGCAGGAGCTTGGCGGCTGCAGGCAGCCAGTGTCCCTCTCCCGGTCTGGGAAGTCGGGCAATGAACCTGAGTGTTTACTCACTGTTGGGGGTGGAAACACCTAGCTCACAGGGCTAATAGGAGGACTGGTGTGCAGTGTGTGTGACAAGCAGCTCTCACTAACAGTACCTTCCGGGGACCCACTCTGAGCGTGCTATGGCTATCCAGGAGGCTGGCTGGGGTGGGCCCTCACACCCTCCTTTTACAGATGCAGAGACGGAGCTGAGAGACCGGTTCACCTGAGACCGTCGCCAGGGCTGAGACTGCATTTAGAGACACACACGTCTACCCCATTAACACAGTTCGGGCCAAGACCGGGTTCTCGGCGGGGTCCCCAGCCAGAAGCATTTACAATGCACCCTCGCCCCCGCTTTCTCCAGCTCTTGCAGGCTGGGGCAAGGTAGGGATACCGGTTACACCCGTTTCCCATGTTGCTGTGCACCTTCAGCCTGGTCCTCCGTGGCTGACATTTCGGGACCAGCACCAGCAGGGCTGCTGATTTCCCGGCCAGCCCCGCGGCCCTGGAGGAATGTGTGCCTCGCTCCAGAGCCGTGGTGGGGTTCTGGAATCCTGGGCCAGCCTTTATCAGGGATCCTGGCTTTGATCTTGGAGGGCTGGCTTTGCGCCAAGAAGTCATTGTGAGGATCGGGCTGCTTGACGTTGGGATGCAACGCACCCGGGAGCTGACTGTGCCTGTTAGTAGGGGTTCAAACACAGCATGGCAGGCAGAAGAACTAGCCGGGAAGGAGGGGGCACAGCAGCGATTCTGAGGGAGCCAGGAGGTGTCACTGGATGGGACAGTGTGACGGTGTGCGGCGATAAGAGCTCTGGAGGCATCTGAGCCGGGCCAGCAGCCCCTCTCACAGCCCCCTCCTCCGTCGTCCTTCTGGGCACCCGCACCGCCCGCAGGCCTCTAGTCCTGCAGGAGAGAGCTCCCTCCAGGCGGAGATCACGTCATTGTTCCAAACAGCTGCCGTGGACTAGAGGCCACCGGCCACCTGCCACCTGCGGGCGTTGTCCTCCTTCACCTCGGACCCAGCACGGGGCAGGCGCTCAGCGAGTGCGTCGGGGAAACTCACTCACCGGAGGGGCTCAGCCCGGCCTTGCCATTGCCGACCGTGCTGCGGCCTCGGGATTCGCTCTGACCCCCGAGCCTGTGGAAGGAAACACAGCGTCACCTTGGGGCGAATGTGGCAGAGCCGTTTGATACATTTCTATGTACCTCGTGGTGCAAGGCTAAAGCAGTCCAGTTGGTCAGATATCTTGGTTGTTTATGGGGTAATATCATCAGAAACAAACTCAGTAACCGAACAGACACAGGTCATTCCTTGATGGTTACGGAACCGCGCCTCACTGCGAGGTGCTGGCTCTGCGCTGGGGTCAGAGCTGGGATTCATAAATGCCGTCCCTCCTGCTGACATGTATCTTTCATCCTCAGGCAGTGATTCAGGATTACAATGAGACCCCCTAAGGCTAAATCAGTCATTTTCAAAAGTCGTCAGGGGAGAAAAAAAGACCCTGTTACCCGTGAAGGTTGTTTGTGAAAGCAGCGAAAATGAACTGACGACAGGCACGCGAAAGAACCGCGTCGGAGGGACAGTGAGCGGCCCTTGAAGGGGGCTGCAAGCCCGGGGTTCAGAATCTGCCCGCTGACGGGGGGGTCAGGCAGCAGGGGACTCAGCCCCGGCCGGGCCACACCGGCCCCCCCGCTGCCATTGCCCACCTGGGAAGGACGTCTAACTGGTCCTGGCCACGTGCAGCCGGAGCCCACGTGGGCTGGGCAGAGGTCACAGGGCCACCGTCCCGGTGTCAGAACGGGGGCGGGGCAGGGGCGCAGGGAGAATCTGGCCTCTGGAACTCCGTTAGCAAGCATATGGGCTCTGTCTCCTGTCAACCTTATCATACACTGGGGGCGTCAAAAAAAGCATGCCCATCATGTAGACTGGGTGACTTTGAAACACACTTGAATGACACTGTCATCATACCTCACGGGAAAACATAAACCTAGAAAAATATGATGCAATAGGATGAAAATACGTGCAGATAAAGGCATGGCAAGTTGGAAACCCCCCTGCCCCAGACACCCACATTCTAACGCTCAAACCTCCTGCATGGTATGTGTCAATGGTAAAGGGCACTTGGCATGTGTGACTAAGGACCTTGAGATGGGTTCCACGAGGGTCCCTATCACAGGCGCGGAGGGGCCCAAGTCAGGACGAGGCGATGTGACTGAGGGGTCGCAGTAGAGGAGCGCAGGTGGCCCTTAAATCACTCAGCAAATCATTGAAATTAACAGTGAAGCTGATCATGAAAAGAAATACAATCTTTTTAAAGCAGTATGTTTTTTGTTCTTTGTAGTTTAAAACAAGGTTCTGTTTCATAAGCTGTTTTGGGGGAAGATGAAGTCTTCTCATTCTATAATAAAATGTTTTCCCTTTCTTCCTCTTTGGCCATCACTAAAAACCGTTTCTATCCATAAGAATTCCTAGTCACGTGATGACGTCCAACCTCCCGACCCCCTCCCAGGTTCCCTCTCGAACAGAAACCGGTAATTCTGACTTTTCGTCCTTGTTGTTGTTTTATCCAGTGTGACATCAGCGGACTCTATGAAAATCCGCTAAGACTTCTCTCTGGAGGCCAGTCCCTCCCCTCCTGTGTCCACGTGCCCTGGTTACAGGTGAGGGCGCCACACAGCCTTGGCCCCCCTGCAGCTGAGTTTAGAGTCAACCTTTCAATACTTAATCTTCTCTCTTCGATGAAGTGTCCACTGAGGGTTTAGTTCTTCAAAAGTAATTTGAAAATGAAATACAATGAACTGTAATATTCTGTTATATAGAGATAAAGAAAGGTATGTCGGTGATAGATGTACTGTATACAATGAAAACAAAATTTAGCACTTTTAAAAGAAGGAGAACAAGTTGATAGGACATAGCCTTCATTTCACATTAATGAATTTGTTTTGCGTGAAAACCAGTCCTGGCTTTTGCATTATCCTTCCCATAACGGGTGGGTGAGATGGGTAAGTTTTTGCTGCAGTCACTGAGTTTAACGATTCCATCTCCTCTTCTTTCAAAGACAGACTGGACATCTGATTCAGAGAAAAAATTGGTTTTACATTTGATTGACCAAGTTACACAAAACTCATCGAGAGAGTTAGTAGCTTGAAAGCGTCAAAGTCGTCAAAGTCGAGTGTCATTCTCCCAAAACTGTAACATGTTTAAAATACCTAATCACATCATTGAAAAAAGTTACAGTTTACAAAGAATACAAGTTATTCTCACTTCTCAGAGCAAGACTTCACTCAAGTAGTGTTTTGACTTTTAGTGCATCTCGGAGGCAATAGTTTAGCTCTCATGGGATTATTAGACATTGATATGTTTTGATGTAGTGTAAATGATTACTTTCTGTGGTGGTAAAGTTAACGATTTAAATTGCCATGTGATTCAAGAGATCTGAGTCCCCTAGAATTAGGAGCAACCTCTGGGCATGCTGATCCTTGCTCCCCAGAGGTGAGACTTACTCTTGTTCCAGAATCCATAATTGGGGCACTGGGGGTGGGGGTGGAGCAGGTAGTCTGTATTGCCAGCGTCTGTGCACTGTGGGGGCGGGGCCTGGAACTGAGCTTTGCTGGGCACGCCCTGTGTGTCGGGCGCACCCGGAGGTAGGCTTGGGTGCGAAGGGCCTCTGCCTTTCAGCATTGCCTGCCAGCACCTTGACCCTGGACCCCCAGCCCCCAGAACTGTGAGATAATACCTTTCTGCTGGGTGAGCCCCCATCTGTGGTGTTTTGTGACCACAGCCCTTGTACATGTGGACGCTGGGGACTTGTGAGAAGTCCCTATCAGGGTCACTATCAGTCAATACACTGAGATGACACGTTAGGTCGGGAGTGTCCTGGACAAATATGGGTTAATAGTTAAACTAATGCTAAGCTCTAGGACAGCCTGCCCCACGGAGGAGAGGAGGGGAGAGAGACCGTGGGAGGCATTCCAGACTAAGGGAAGTCTCAAGTGTCAAACAAAATAACCGGGTACCGTTAAGACCCAGCCTAATGAGGTCTGTGCTTCTGGAAGCCAGCTCTGGAGGCGGGTGGCAGGGGACAGCTAGGTACGGAGAGAGAGACTGAAGCAGGAGGTGACGAGAGCCTGCCTGAATGAGGGGGCGTAACAGTGGGGGCGGTGGGAGGTGACAGATACGAGGACTGTGAGGGAGGTGACAGATACGAGGACTGTGATGGAAATAGAACCCACAGGGCCTGGTCACAGCCTGTATGTAGGGACAAGGGAGAGGCCAGTAACACAAGTTCGAGTTTGTGGGGCTTAGTCCACGGAGCTGCCATGGAATGAGGCAGGAAATGAGGGGAAAGATGAAGGCTGGGACTTACAGATCCTTCCTAAACAGTCAGTGGTGGCCCCGGGCACGTGAATTTTAGGTTCCGACCCTACACGATGGACTATAACAAAGCCAGAGTGGAGTGAAATTAGAATTTGAAGTACTGTTAAAAGTGCAATAACTCTGCAGCTCTTCTTTGAACAGATCAGTTCATTTAAATCATCGGTAAAATATTGTCCCAGTTCTGATGACATTACTCAAAACCACTTGGAGCCAGGAAAGATGACGCTTGTACCTCACGCCCTGTATTGCTGCTCATTCACAAACACGAGAACACTCCCTCCCCGAGAGGCAGGCTTCCCGCGCCCAGGGCAACTGCGGCCACCTCCAGTTTGGGCCGCCGGGGCGGCAGGAAGGGTGGCGCGGTCACCAACCCTGAACGCACTTGTTCATTCCTTCTCGGAGGACCAGTCAGTCATGAGATCTTCCCTTTCTCTCGGCTGATCGGCTCATCAGTCACTTTATCACCTGGAGTCTTGGGTTCACTCAATAAAGAGATGGGGTGAGTCTGCCTGTGCCCCCCACCCTGGAAGGCACTGACCACACGTCTGGGGGACACGGGGTTAGAGACACGACTGTCATTCTCCAGTTGCTCAGCGTCTGCTGAGGGAACCGGCGAGAAAACAGACAGTTTCAGAGAGCGTGCCGATCGCCTTTTTAGTCCACATTATAAAGAATAGGCTTATCAGCTCTCTTACTTCTTAGCGGAAGGATGGTGGCCCTGTCTAAACTGGGCTAATTAAGAAACGGTGATATAGGCATCATTTAAAGGTAGAAGGGCTAAGAATAGAAGAAGTCCCGAGTGATCGTCCGGGAAAGGAGCTGGTGGTGGCCAGAGTCCCGCACGAGGGACGATGGCCAAGGCCACAGGCTGCACTGGCGGCCTGCTGGGGGGTGCCAAGAAGGCCAAGGATGGTAGCAGAGTCTTGCAGAAAGGGTCACCATGAGGATGCTGGCGTGTGAGAAAAGCTAGTGAGGGGCAGGGAAGGTCAGCCGGGGGAGCAGGAGGACAACCAGGGCCGTGGATCCTCCCAGGAGCCACGGACGGAGAGCGTTCCAGAGGAACAGAGAGGCTGGCAGTGTTCAGTGTGGGCACGGGCCTCAGGAAAATAAGGACCGTGGTGGGAGTGTGGGGGGTTGACCCCTTCTGTGTCCAGGAATGTTTTCCCACCTGCAGAGGAGCCTGAGGCCCCTCGACACAGGCCCCTACACCGTTTAAGGGGGCTAGCAGGGTCGGGTGCAGAGGAGAATGGGGAGATGCAGACTCGGAGTAACGGCAGTGAGGTCTGGAATGGGACGAAAAGCGGGCTGCGGCCGCCGGGAAGGCTGATCACCGAGAGCTGCACGTTGCTCTCTGACCCCTGCCCCGGAAGGCCTCATCCAGGCGTGCGGATGGGAAGCACCAGAGGCCTCAGACCGTGAGTCACGATGATTCTGCCGTGGAATGTGGTGGGGCGGGGGGAGATTTCCTTCAAAAACACAGATTACAGCCTCCCCCTGTCCGGCCACTTTCGGTAACTCCCCGCTGCCCACGCAGTACTTTCCAAACTGCTCTTGGCGATCAGGAATCAATACATCATGTCCCTCTGAATGTTCATTCCCCTGGGTCCCAGAGGCATCCCGGCTGGTCTTCTCCCAGTCTCCCAGGCTCCCTCTCACTCCCGCAGCGGCCCCTTGGCTCGCACGACCTCCTGCACCCACCATCCTCCCCTCTGCTTCTCCGGGCGCCCGAGGTGCCAATGCTCCAGGCGCTGTCTCCTCCGTGACGTTTCCCGTGCGATCCAGTTCCCGCAGCGATCATATCGGGCTGCGCCGTCGCACTCACGCACCGCCTGCTGTCGCTCAGTGGTGCACCTTCTTCGGAGTGTGAGCCCCCTGAGGGAGGAAAGCTGTTTTTAAGTTGAGGTGTCTAAGAGCAGAGCGTGACGAGTACTGACGGACAGACAGACCCGTGTCATCAGCCATCGCGCCTATCAGGACGGCCTCTGCGGCCCAGCGTCCCGCCCGCCGTGCTCAGGGGCCAGCAGGCTGGGCGCGGGTGGGAGCGGGCCGCGGGCACGCCTGTGAGAAGCACTCTGCAGCGGGGCCTGTCTAAGGGGGGTTGTCACCTGAGGTCGCGTGCAGAGCAAGTCAAACACGGAGGTCGGGGACGGCAGGGACAAGAGGGCGGTATTTTGTAAGATCCAGCAGGTCAGGGGTTGTGCAATTTTTGTGTGTTTTACAGGCAAGGTTCAGCAGCCCCCAGGTGGAGGCAGGGCCCTGGGGTGGTGACGAGGGAGCCACTTTGACCCCCAGCAGGAGAGCCGCCCCCTGAGAGACCCCGGGAAGTTAAAGGTGCGGTCCGCGGTGCTCCTGCCTGTGCTCGCAGGCGAGGCGGCTTCTAGGAGTCTCTCACTAAGAACATTGGCTCACAGCCTGCGGCTGACCTGGATGCTTCGCTGTCCTGTGGGCAAACTGTCCCACTCCTGCCCAGGCGGCAGCTGCATTTGACCGAGACCTTGAGAGAAGGCTGATGGGCGGCCCCAGCAGCACGCATCTCTGACAGATGCTCTTGCCTTGAGTTCAGACGGCGCTGTCCCGTGTCGGGGATTGGAGGGCTCCGGGGACCTGCCTGCCGCCTGCCCGGCTGTCTCCGTGGCACGGGCCATGCTCTGAGCAGAACACGCATCCCCTTCTCCCTGCCTCGTCTCCTCCGTTCCAGGCACATCTCCTCGAATCCCGCCCTTCCCTTCACGCTCAGTGACACATCCATCATGGAGAGCAGGCGGGCAAGGTAAGGGGCCAGGGACCCCGGCTGCGAACGCGGGCTCCACCACTCCCGCCGCCCCACAGAGTGATCCTGGGCAAGTGCTTCAGGGCGCTGCTTGGAAAGTGCAGACGGCAGCCGCATCTACTCCTCGGCTGGGCTGTCTGCAGAAGTAACACCGGCACGCACAGAGCACTCAGAACGGAGCCTGGTGTAGCAGGTGCGCACTCAGGTAAGGCTACGTGCTCCCGCCTCTGAATCTGCCGTGTCAATCCCACCCCGTCCTCTCCCACCTGGGTTAGGGAAACCACTAACCTCACCCCCGCTCTGGGCTCCTACGGCCCACAGAGCCGCCACAGCGGGCCTGGAACCATAAACCAGATCAAGTCAGTCGCCTGTTCAAAAGCCCCCACCAGCCTCCCGATCGCGAAAGAAGCCCCAGTTCCCGGCGGCACAGCCCACACCGCCCACGCTGGCCTGGCTTCTGCGGACCGCGAGTCACCGCCGGCGGCCCTCTCTGCGCCGGCCGGCCTTGGCGTTCCCTCCCGCTGCTTCTCAGACACGCCAGCTCGCCGGCAGCTGCTGCCTCTCCCCAGCGACGCCCTGCAGCCAGCCTGGCAGCCGAGCCCCCAGCGCAGGCGGCCCGGCCCCGGGTGGGGGACAGTCGGGAAAGGGCAGGGGCCAAGGTGGCCTGTCCCCGTGGACCGCACACCTGGCTTGGAGACGGGACGCCGACAGACACAGCGCAGCTGGGGTCGCTGGTGCTGCCGAGCCTCCCGCGGGTCAGACGCCTAGAAACTGCAACAGGTGCTGTTCTGCCATCAGTTTAAGTGACAGGCAACGACGGGAATCATTTGCATTTGATACAACACCTGAAAGGTCTAGCATGCGGATCGCCTTAAAGGTAAAGGGATCTACCTGGAGACGAAGGAGAGTAAGTTGCAGATTTTTAAATTCAGCACAAGAGGCCCCCTCTCCGAGACTATGACGATTGGAATAACATGGTTGCTTTTGCATTTAAAAATATAAACCTATTTATCAGCATCTTCTCAAGCAAACTGGTGTGCTTTCCAGCTAAGACCAGACAGGGCAGAACAGTTTTTTAAAAACCCGCCTGTAAAGGGCTCAGGGGAAGCTCCTTCGGGAAGATTCCGGGACGGAAGCTTGACTTCCAGGA
>CM052551.1:3112585-3142951 GCA_028533065.1 Trachops cirrhosus | reverse complement strand
GGAAGAAAATCTGATTTCTGATGATAAGAAATGTCGTATACCCGGGCGAGTAACATTTCATCTTAACCGCACCGAGCACAGAACACCCTTCTCTGCCACACAGCTGTGCCAGAACTCTTCATGTTCCCAGCTGGAACTTCAAGCAGCATTTTCCAGCAGGCGGTCTGTCCGCCAGACCCAGGTGCCACATGAGGACTTCAGAGCAACGGAAAGTCGCTTTCGGAGGAGAAAAGCACTCTCGACTGGGAGCAAGAGGACTGTCTGACCCTGCATGTGCACGAGAGATGGCGAGTATGTGCCCTCCTCATTCCGCCGGAGGGGCTAATGCAAGCTTCGTCACCGGTGCATTTCTGGACACCCAAATCAACAATGTGTTTGTCGCCCCTTGTTATAGGACTCAGCAGATTACGCACGAAATGTGCACAGACATGATTAGAAAATCTTCGATCTTTTGATCCAAGGAGCAAGCAATGTTAATTCATTTTGGCAAGTGTGGTACATTTACGCTACTGCTAGTACTGTTTTTCATGGGAGATCACCACGCTGCAATAATTAGTCCTCGTCAACGAAGGTTTGCTGCTACGCAGTTTCACCGTGGCTCTAGGCAGTAACATCCTTTCTAAAGAGTTGGTGACACTTGGTGTGGAGTTATTTTATAAAGCAATCATATTCTTTATATAAAAGAATTATTTCATATAAGATGTGATCCTTTAACAATCACATTCTTCATAAAAATATAAATTTTAGCATCCTGGTTTCGATTCAGTAAAGCTCCCGGACAGAAGCACCACTGAGAGCTGTCTGCTGGTGAGTATTGACGCGGTGCAGCCAGAAAAGATAAGAACTTCCCGAGTCTTGGCGCTGTCCCACTGTGACGCACATAGCTGCGACACCCAGAAGGGTGCACAGAATACGACAATGAAGGAAGGAGTGGCACGCTCATTATTCCTAGGAGGACCCTGGAAGCCTGCAGGGAAACAACAAGGTCTGAATTAACATTTGCTGAGTGGGTGGGGCCAGGAGCCATCGGAGAGGAGGGTGGGGCCGGGAACAGAAAGCACCTCTCCAGGCCGGTGCCCCTGGTGACTCTTCATTGTGCAAGGGCTCGAAGTGAACAGGATCAGAGTCACGGGGAGCAGGCGGAGGGGACTGCAGAGGTAGAGGACCTGAGATTAGGAGAAGCTCGTGGGCTGCAAAAGCAGTGGTGAAGTTCCTTCAGGGGTCGGTCTGTCTGTCTGTGCCCCAGAGGGTCGTCACGGGCTCCCGCAGGCCAGACACCAGGTTGTCCACAATTCCCGCTGCCCAAACCCTGCGTCTGTAACAAGTGCTGCTGACGCAGGGCCAAGACGGTATGAGCAGTGCAGCGGCTGATGGCGGTGGGAGCGAGCGGCAATGAGAGACACTGCGGCTGGTTTGGAGAGCGATGTTAACTGGCTGGATGTCCATCCGGAGAGAGACAGAGGGATAAGATCGTTACGCAGTTTACCCCAATAAAAATGTCCCGAGCCCTGACTCTGCGCCCGAAGTGCGGTAGGTGATAATAAATACACAGATGTGAACTGAAACCTGGTCCTCACCGTCAGAGAACTAGCAGTGACAATTAAGTACATAAATAAGCAATAGCGTAGATGAATACAATAGCATGTGATAATATCGTATGCATGCACGTGCAGTGATGCGCACACCGAGTTCACAAGCGTAAAGCAGGAAGGAATGCACTTTGTCTGGGGAACACGAGGAAAGACTCCACTGAGCGGATGCTGACCAGGTAGGACTTCGGAGAATAAACAGGAGTTTTCAAGGTGAGGAGGGGCAGGAGAGCATGTCACACAGGGGAACGAACACCTGTGTGTGTGTGTGTGTGTGTGTGTGTGTGTGTGTGTGTGTGTGTGTAAGTATTCGGTCATTTACCACAAAAGTATAAGTTGAAAGAGGGAATTGGGAGCTGGTGGGCAGCGAGACTGGAGAGCTGGGTGAGGGGTAGGAGGAGGTCTGGGAATTACAAGCCAAGAGCAGGGACTTGATCCTGGGCCTGGGCAGGAGTTGGTGAAGTTCACAAGCTGCACAGCAGCCCACAGAGCACCCTTTAGGGAAGGGCAGCGAGGAGCGTGCGAGGACAGCCGGGCGAACGGGTGGGTCGTGGGCAGGATGGTGGCGGTGAGGAGAGGGTGGGATGGTAGAGAGACTGTTGCCACGGGCTGGGTGAAAGATACTGAAGCCACGCTAAGACCGTGATAACAAAGCAAGAACAGACAGAACAAAAGTAGTGGTATTCGGGCCACAAGTTGGACAACTCAGTGACAGGGAGATGGAGCGGCCAACTCCCTATTTTTATGGAGTTAGGAGGCTGAGAGTCGAGGCAGCAAGTGGAAGTTCGGTCTGGGACAGGCGGAGCTCGAAGCGTCTGTGCCGTGCGTGTCCGGGGTCTCTCCAGACTTCTAACACATGGTGAAATGTACGCGACTTCGGGGAAACGTTAGTGTTCAAGTGACACACGTAGAAGGACGGATGGCGGCACTGTTAACCCAGATGCGGAACACGGTTCAGAGCTATGCAACCATTTAGGATAAAAAGGACAACTTGGGGCGTCTGTGTGTTGAGTTCGGTTGGCTGGCGGGACAACTGTGGGGACCTGTCGTGAGGAGCGCAGACGTGTGGCACTTCCGTAGCGCGGAACGCTGTGCAGCCTCTGAACGCACTGGACAGCTCCACGTTCATTACCAGGAGGAGGTCTCCCCATCAACCGCAATTAGGAAAGGCATTCACGTGTTGTTATAAAGGAAAATATAGGTTGTAGAACAACATGCGACATGACCCGACTTTTGTATGAAAATACGCATAGTACACACACCTCTGCCTGACTGCGGTATCTCCATACACAAGCGCGCACACAGAACAATGCACAGTGGGGGGTGGGGCACAGCACAGCCTTTACTGGGCAGGCCGCTGCATCTTTTGTGTAATCACAAAGGGCATTCATCGCTTTTGGCTTTTAAGGTTGTTTTAGGGTTATAACAAAAGAAAAGTGTTGCCCAGTGAGAGTGGAGAGGGAGGAGAGGGGAGCACCGCGGGCGGGCAGCCGAGCAGGTTGTGTGCTGGGCACAGACTGAGCGTGAGAGCCGAGAGCAGAGCGCGGGCTGACCGGGACCCGCGCTGAAGGTCAGGACGCGTGTGCAGACAGCGGGCGTCCAGGACTTCCTCTGGGTGGCTGGACTGGTGGCCTGAAAGCTGCAGAGAGGGTGGGGAGACCAACAGGCTTGGACTCGGCCGTTTCTGGGGGGCCGGGCGAGGCTGCCTCCTGGGAAGCAGGAGGTGAAAGTGAGGCCGGGGCGGCCGGGCAGAGTCTCGGGTGCAGATCACTGGGGAGGGCTGGCGACCCAAAGCCAGGGGCAAGCGTGCGTTCGGATATAGACCGTGAACGCGACCGGGGGAGGCAGGAGCCGCGCTGCCTGCTCAGCTGCATTATGCGTCCTTCAAATGGGCTACTGTCTACAGCGTCACGTTGGGCTCCAAAACCAAGTGTGCTTTTGTTTGCACCTGATGACAAAGAATCGCCTGGGGGGCTTTTATGACTAATTTCTGATCCAACCTGGCCACGGCTCAGACAAAAACAGGAACCGGAAGGAGTGGCTGGGCTGGCGGGCTGTCTGTGACAAGACGCTGCCTCCTCACCTGGACCGCATCTCATTGCCGTTCACCGTGCCCATGTGAGAGTGAACCACAACCGGATCTGCTGGCAGTAGTGTGACTCCACCCAAAGCAGTTCTCGATGCCCCGAAAACAGGGCCGGTATCGCAGACCTCTTGGTGCGGGAGGTAGACTGCGCTGTTCACGCCCTGGCCGCTCACGCGCAGGAGCACACCGAGCGCCGGCGTTTGGCGATTTACTTGGGGTTCTGCAAGACAAACCTTGGTCCGCGGACAGTTTCCTTCCTTATCATCCATCAGAAAAGTTTTGAACATTGACATGTGGTTAGGAAATGCATGTTAATTTTAAATGTTACGTGTCGACAGCCTAAAAACAAAGGGAAAACCCTGTAGGGCACCCTGCCTAGGGCGGGGTGGCACAGCAGGAGAGCAAGAACTCATCGTAAATCTCACTGGACATGATTTTAAGGTTGCCCGTGAAGCTAAACTCAGATCGCTTACCCCTTGGGACGATCCACAGGGCTGGGGGACGGTTGACTATATTTACCACAAAGTTATCCTGTTAAACTTCCTCCCTGAAATATATCAAGCCTGCTTCACAGCCTTGAACGACAGAGCTTCACAGAGCACAGGCTTTGCCAGAACTCTTCTGGGGTGCCCTTAACGGCAGGAACAGGCCCCCTACAGTGAGACTGTAAACTTCCTGCCGTAGCCTGACATATGGTCAGAGTTTGGAGCGTTTAATGACACAGAAGTGAGCTCGGCCACGCTGCAGAGCAGGGCGGGTCACGGAAAGCCCTGCGTGCATTAGTGAACTCACGGGGGCTTTGTCAGGCACTAGACGTCCCCTGTAGGGCTGTACGCCTCTCTGCTGTCTCCTGGGCCAGTGCAGTTCCTACTGACACAGCTGTGTTGTTCTTTTATAATGATCACTCATGGGATTCCCTCTCTTCCCAGGTTAAGGGCAAGCTAAGGAGCAGGGAGAAGGTCTTCGCTCTAAATCTTTTCCTCCCAGAGCCTAGCACAGGGAGTGCGTGGAGTACGGGCCCAAAGGGATCGGCGAGTGGAATAACGCATGCATGGGTGCATACCTGTGGCACGTGTGCACACCTGCAGTGCATGTGCATGCCTGTGGCATGTGTGCACACCTGCAGTGCATGTGCATGCCTGTGGCACGTGTGCACACCTGCAGTGCGTGTGCATACCTGTGGCATGTGTGCACACCTGTAGTGTGTGTGTGCACCTGTGGTACATGTGCACACATGTGCACACCTGTAGTGCATGTGCACACCTGTGCCACGTGTGCACACAGGTAGCACGTGTGCACAGGCTGCAAAAAGTGGCTGGAAAACAAGCGATGCTTCCAGATAGAATTGCCGGGGCTGCCTCCCACGACTCTGCTTGGCTTGGCTCTTTTGA
Organism: Trachops cirrhosus; assembly: GCA_028533065.1. Classification (NCBI taxonomy): domain Eukaryota; kingdom Metazoa; phylum Chordata; class Mammalia; order Chiroptera; family Phyllostomidae; genus Trachops; species Trachops cirrhosus. Next base: position 3,137,885 of record CM052551.1, on the reverse strand, counting down.
AGTTAGACTGATATTCATGTTGGCGTTGTCTAAAAATGTCCCTCTCTGTCTTCAGGCCTGACCCCCCAAACAATGTGGACCACGAAGGCCAACACTGAGATGTCCCAGGGGTCCAGGGCTTAGACAGTGGCCCAGTCACCTGGAGCAGCAGGGACACTGAGATTCACAATCAAGTGGCCCCAATCCATTGCGAGCTCTTTGAGGCAAGCCCTAGGCTAGAAATGGGCGCAGAAGGCAGCTTGTGCTGTAGGTGAATGCGGTGAGGGAGGGCAAGAGAGCAGAGTGCCCGGGGCTCGGGATGCCACGAGTGCAGCTTTGCCGAAGTCCCCCCTGGGGTGCAGCCACGGGGCTGGGGGACAGGGCACGGCAAGGGCAGGGGGCACGGGCTCCCTCTCGGCCTGCTCCCTGAAGTTTCCCATGGCCTCTCCTCCTCCCGGGCCCCCACGCAGGGACTCAGGCCTCGCCCGTTCATTGCACGGACACGTTTTGTCGCCCCTAGTATGCCAGCCACTGAGGGAAGGCGGTGAGTGAGAAGACTCAGCCGAGCGAGCCACAACCCCGGCTCGCGAGGAGCCCCCAGCCCAACACAGAGACAGACACCGGGACGAGCAAGGAGAGTGAGGAGGGGGTCCGGCCAAGTCGGTGTGGCACCTGAGCCCGGCCGTCAGAGGCTTTCTCCTGGGATCCCGTGGGTCGTGAGCGACGCAAGGATGAGGACAGTGGCAGTGCCGCGGTGGCCCCCTGGCCCAGCTGTCCGGTCATGGAGCAGGAGCGGGGAGGCTGGTTGGGACTTTCTGACCCCAGTGGCCTTCTGCTGTCCTCCGTCCACCCTCCCGTGCTCCGTCCAGTCTCCTGTCGGCTCTGTGAGCCTGACACCCTCTCAATAAGGTCCCTTGGCTTCCATTAGCCACTTCGTTTCTGCCACTTTTGACAAGAAACCTGGCTCAACACTGGAATAATTGTCACTCAGCCAAAAAGAAAATAGTGACTATTTACTCCCTGACTTAATCTCTAATGGAAATAAAGCAATGATGACTACCACAGCCCGCTGGAGTGAGGATTAAATGTGGGCGTGTGCGTGCGGAGAGTTCTGGAGCAGCGCCTGGCACATAGCAAGAGCCAATGAACACGGTTTATTCTTACTACTCCAGAAAGAGGGACCGGCAGGTGCAAAAGCCAGAGGCTGGAAAGGCGTTTGGCAAAGTCATTAAACGGAAACGGTATCAGCGTGGCCAGAGCAGAGCCGGGCAGGAAGCGAGCGGCTTGCGCAGGTCAGCCCAGGAACATGGCCGTGGTTCGTGGTTCCGAGCGAGAGCCTGGATGGCTCTTGTCGTGCTGGAATCAGAAGCCGTGGAGGGACTGAAGCGGGAGACAGCTGCCACCGGAGTCAGGTGGGAGCGGGTTGCGGGGGCACAAGAGGAGAAGCAGAGCCCAGGAGGGGCCGTGCGGCAGCCGGCGTGGGAGAGGTCGGTGGCACGGGCAGAGATGGAAGGCGTGCAGAAGAAGAGAAGGCCGTGGTTTCAAGATACATTTTGGAGATAGCGCTGGAGATAGGATTTGTGAATGGACTGCCTTTGAGGACACGAGAAAGGCAGACGATCAAGGCTATTGCCACGTACAGTTGTGGGGGACGTTGCTCACATGAGTGCCCAGTGGACTGTAGCACTTGGGCGCCGAGGTCCAGGACACACGGAGCTCACAAGGTCCCATCCCCCAGTCTGGCTGCCTGCGCTGGCACCAGGCGCCTTCTTCCGAGGGACCCGCCGTTCCACCCTTCACAACCAGGGAAACGGTGTTGCCGCTGACCAGGGGCGGGGCGGGGGGGAGGGCATGGACCCGCTGGAGGCTCCAGGACACCTTAATAGAGATTTCAGATTGGCCATTGGTTGCCTAATACTGATCTTCTATCACCAGCCTTGTTACTTCCAATAATTTAAACGCTTTTGAAATGGTACTCAACCTAACCATTATTTAGAAACAATGGCAATTTCATTAATTCCTCTCCAATCTGCATGCTTTTTTTCCCCTTACTGCACTCAGAACCCGTTGAATGTAAGGGGTGATGGAGCTCATCTTCGGCTCAGCCCTGATCTCGGAGACAAAGCTTTGAGTGCGTCTCTTCCCAGCTCAGCTGCTGGTGGCTGCTTGCTGCTTTGCAGACTCGTCAGATTAACGAGCTTCCTGTCCACCGCGAGTCAGCGAAGATTTACTTTTTTACAATAAGAGAATGTTAAACGTTATCGCATGCTTTTTCTGCACCTACTGAGATAATCATGTTTTCTCCCATAATTTTCCTTTCTTTCTCGTAATTTTCATTTCTCCTAGTGCCCTTGCATTTTGGTGACAAGGTTATGCTGGCCTCGTGACACCAGTGGCTCACTTCGTATTCTTTGGAACTGTGCATGGCAGCATCCATTCATCCCGCCCTCAAATCCCCGATTCGGTTCACTGCGAACGCATCTGGACCTGCGGTTTTCTATGCGGGAAAGACTTTGACCCTGGACTCATTTTCTATAATAGTTATAAAACTATTCATCTCTTTCTGATTTTTTCTTTCCTTATTTTTAATAAATTATGCTTTCCTAGAAATTTGCCTATTCCATCTAAACTTATCCAAAAGAACCTACTTTGGGGAGGGATTGCTGATAGTACGGGTTCCCTTTGTTAGGGTGAGAGAAATGTTCTGAAATTAAATATCGGTGTGGCTGTGCCAATATTTAATTGAATAAACTGAAAACCACTGAGCCGTACATGCCAAAGGGATGAATTATACGTCGTAAAGTTGTTGTTTTAAAAATATATAAACAAAATAACATGACCTATGCAGCTAGTGTGAGTATCGGTGCCATGCACAATATCTGCCCACACGAAGGCTTCCAGCAGCATTGCTCGCCCGCGTTTCTGCGCACTACGACGTTCACCACGTTCGCAGCAGTGCCGGGAGGGTAAGCGTCCTTGGTGCGCGAGTTCTCCAGAACCTCCCAGTCTGAGTGATGTCGAGCAGGCTCCGCAGCACAGCACTGCCCCACGCGCTGTCCGCAGAGACCAAGCCGCCTGCGGAAAGTGGGTCGCAGAGCGCGGTCCAGTTCGGTCTGGGCACTCGATGATGCAGAGTCGCTTTTCTTCCCATAATCACGATGTTCAGGCCATCCTGTGGTCCGGACCTTCTAGTCGGCGGGTAGTCTTTTATGACTTGGTAGCTGCTGAATCCAGAGTCAACATTTTGGAAGCTAAAGAATGCCCATCTTCTTTCAAAATCTTTTGGCTCGGTCAAAGCTGAGCCCAGCTAAAAACTCCTGCCAGTGCTTAGTTATTTCATGCGTATGAGCCAAACAACAAACAGAACACAATTAGCAGAGGAAAGAAAGCTGGGGGATGCATTTCTTTTCTCGCATATTGAACATATTAAAAACACATTAAATATATTAGAATGTTTAAAAAGAAATCACCATGAAGCATATTGTAGTCTTAAGAAATAGATTGGATTTTCCTGTTTCTCAAAATATGTTAGTCATTCTTTCTTTTCTATAAAAATTTATTTTTTAAAATTTTGGGGGGTGACATTGGTTAATAACATTATGTAGGTTTCAGGTGTACATTGCTATGACATGTCATCTGTATGTTGTATTGTGTGTTCACCACCCCAAGTCAAGTCATAGATAAAAATTTTAATCAAATTAGAAAATTTTATATTTAAAAATTCAAATGACAAAATATCTGTTCCACCTACAAGCTACCAATAAGATACCTTCTCTGGTTCTTAAAGATACATAACCCCTAAATTTAAAAGGAAAAAAATGTCCATGGCTCTAATTCGATACTTTTTGCAAATGTCTGTCCTTTGCTATTTTGGGGGGCTGGGGGTGGGGCATGAGAACACAGTCAGGCATAGTTTCCTCTCTAACAGGAACAATTATTCATCTGCATTAGCAACATACAAAGTGTTCAAGTTATTTTTTTCAGAAATTGCCAGTTTTGCTAAGGTCTTTATCGCCTTTCTATCACATCCAAGGTGACCTTTCTTAACAAAAAATTCTAGAAACATAAAATACCCAGAATCTATCACAGGTGTATATGAAAGAACTTTTAAGAAAGACAACTTGAAGTCTTGCCTCTTAATTCCAAACTACTGTAACTGCCACTTTACTAAGGAATATGGAGCTTCTGTAGCGTGATTTCTTTGACATGGTGGTGAACTGTCTCTTTTGAAAGCGAGACACACCCCTCTCCAGTGGTCTCCGAGGACCACGGTTCTCAGGACTCGGACACCCCCGTCCATGAGAAAGGGAAGAAAGTACAAATGACTTGAGGTGCAGGTGCACATCGAGGAATGGAAACCCGCATGACAAAGGCAGTTTCAGATGCGCTAATCCACGGGCTTTAAATAGTCTTTGCCGTGAGGGGTTAAAATACTGTGAGAAAACGGAAGTGTGAAAAATGGTTTATTAAACATTCATTCTCGAACGTCAAGGCCTCTAGGTCTTCATGCATTTAATGGCACGTAAAACACTTTAAGTCATACCCAAGAGAAAATCCTCGTGGTGCATATAATGGAAAAAGGATTTATATGTCTTTTTAAAAATAATTACTACAAATTAGTAACGAAACAAAAACAAATCATAGGACAATGAGTTTGGGGTACAAATGAGCAATTCACCAAAGAAGGACAAATACATAGTAAACATGAAAGAATGCTGAACTTCTCCTACTAAAACAATTAAGTTAGAATAAATGTGATGTTTATTCTAACCAGATCAGAAAAATTGCGAAGGTTGACAGCAACAACCGTCGGAGAGGTGTGGGACACAGGGAAGCGAGCTCTCCGTCAGGGTGTCGGTGGAAGCATAAATGTGTACAGACTTTTGGAGAGTGATGTAGCTTTCCCTATTGAAACCAGAGGCGTGCACGTCCCAACACCTAGTAACCCCACCCCTGGTAATCCACCCTACAGACACAGTCGCGTGAGAACGCAAACACGAAATAGAGGACGGCCACGACAGCATCGTTAGCGACAGCAAACATTCAGGAAGGGCGTGAGTGAAGGGCTCCACGGTCCTCGCAGCGCTCCGTGTCCCAGCCCGAGCAGGGATATAAGGAAGTCCCCCGGGCACACATGGGCTTACGTGTGTGGTTGTACATGCTTTTACATGCTGCTGAATTTTCACAAAAAAAAATGAAACGGAAAGAAGGAGGACAAATCTATATGAATCCATCTAGTAAGATGCAAGTAAAATATTAGGAAAAAAACCACAATTGACTATAAAAGACCCTGTGAATGGCGTAGTCCCGGTTTTATAGGGAAACGTGCCGTGTGGGCACACGGACGTGTCGCTGCGCTTTCACGGCACACAGAGAACCAGGAGGGACCGGGAGCCAGCCTCTGGGGCATGGGATTGTCGGAGGGATTTCAGACCTCTTCTAAAATCTAGTTTTGTTATATAAGGAAAGATGAGAACGAGTGTCACCGGACAGATGAGCGATACGTAACCACACAGGAAGGGAGGGACCGTTGGCATATGCCACCACTGCCGGAGTTTCCATGCCCAGCACGGAGCCCAAGCTGGGTCGGCAAGGCGGTGAGCGAATCAAGGAGTCGTAACAGAGGGTGCTTCACTTTTGTTTTTAAGCACGTAGGATAAATATAATTATGATGTCACAATCTACTGCTTAGGACTGCTGAAAAAAATCACTATAATCATGGGAAGTTTCACAAAAATATCTCACGCTACTCAGCAGGAAGATCCGTAGCCTTTTTAAACCATTCCCGGGATGGTGCTTGAAGACCCTGTTCTTCCTTCACCCCAATCCAAGTCCACTGAACGACGAAAATTCCCTCCTCTGCAATTCTTGCATGCATTAATTACCATAATTAGTTACTGCTTCTCTGGCTTTAGTGCAAGCCCAAACAAATGTATAGCTCAGTTGATTACTGGTTATCACATATAATTTTACTAACAAGAAGTGCAGAGGTCACTGACTGGTCAAAGGTTATCGAGTAACATTTAAGACTTCTGCCTTTCATGTCAGAGTACCAGGGCGTGGAAATACGAAAGCCAAACACTAAGAACGTGGACCCTCAAATAAATGGTGGGATGTAGGAAAACAGCCGGGGCCTACAATTCCTTAAAATGTAAATGTTTACACCAAGAAAAGCCATTTATGTAAAATACTTCATGCTGTAGGAGGGAAAAAGAAAGTTGTATAAGGACTGACAATTAAGGAAAGTTCAAATTAGAAACTTTAATGCAACTGAAAGGAAGAGGTTTAAAAATATTTGCTTTAAAATATAGCAGAACAATGAATTTTATTATAGTTAAGAAGCTCCCTGGGCCGTGTGTCTACCCAGAAACCTTCAATATAAACTTTCACATACTTACAGAGTCTTCAAAGGACTCCCAGCCTTCCCACTCCCTCGGGAGGGTGGGGGAGGAGTGGCTATATGTCATCTCCAGGGAAAGGGACTGTACGACAGGCCGGCTGGTAGATATTAGCGCCAAAAGACTGAGAACTTGCCTCAAAATAAATGCCTGGAGGAAATCCAAACTTTCAGTCATCAACATGCAGCCCCTATCCCACACAAGCAAAAAGAAGCAAAAAGAAGCAAAATAGGCACTAAGTGGACAAATTCAAAAGAGACCACCCCAAAATGGCTTCCTTCCAAAGTGGGTTGGAGAAAGGTCAAGGTGAGCGTGTCCTTACATATGAACTATCCTTCTGACGATCTGAGGCTGCAGCAAAGCGATAAGGAGGAGTAACCTGAACAATCAGAGAGGACATAGAGGAAAAATGGTTCTCTAAGGTTGCCCACATTTGGGTTCCTCAGGAAAACGAACAACTGTGAAATGTGAGCGCCCTGGGCCTTGATCCTAAATGCAAATCGCACACGAAAAATGTCAGCTTCAGCTGGCGAGGCCTCATTATCAGCCGCTGGGTTTTTCGGCACAGGGATTTTTCCATCAGACTTACGTGTTTCAGGCAACGAATGGGCCTCGTGACTCCCTGAGGACTGGAAAGGGTACCTCGCTGCCCACCAGCTGGGTCAAGGGTGTAGGTGGCAGTCACTGTCACAGCTTCCCGGAGCCCAGAGCGGGCTGAGGTCAGGGTGCCCTCCGTCCACACTCCCTTCCAGCAGCGCCCCCTTCCCCCAGGAACAGGGAAGCACTGCCTTACTTAATGAGCACAGAGGCCCTCAAAGCTCTCCATTATGCAAATGTGGGTGTGGAAGGGCGTCCTGTGGTCTCGGAGGGAGCTGGGAAAACTGTTTACCAGCCTCGGTTAAGAAGCCGGAACATAATGAGGAGGCCTGAAAAGACTGGTGGGCGACGGGATAGAAAGCGTAGTCCCCTGGCTGGCTTTGGCACCTGGGGCGATGGCACTTGGAGGGCCTCGTTTATGAGCTGCGTGGACGGTGGCTGTGAGGAGCTACGGGAGACCACACCGGCCAGCGAGCTCAGAGCTGCACCCAGAAGTCCCCCCTCCCACTGCCCGTCCCCACGTGACTGCGGCCTGACAATGGGCGCTGGACCCAGAAACTGAGTCACAACCGCTCGGGCCCGACTCTCTTCATCTATTAATAGGCAGCAATGGTTTCTTTAGTAAAATGCTGTTGGTCGGGGCGAGTTATTTGGGGCAAGTAACAAGCGTACAGAAACTTTTTTTAGAAATGTCAGATTCAGTATCTGTATTAGGTAAGATCAGGTGTAGCAGCAAATGAGAGAAACAATAGCTCAGTAGAGATTGTTCTTCGCCAACATGAACGTCCGGGACGTGGTCCGCGGCTGGCTCAGGGGCCCAGGCCGCCGGGGACTGGGACGCGCGGACCTGGGCGTCGGTCCTGCAGCGCTCCCCCCGCGGCCTGGAGGGCAGCCTCCCATTCCAGAAAGGCAGAGCGGGGAAGCCGGAGGCCGAGAGGGAGGGGCACGGCGTGGCCTCCCGGGACGGTGTCCTGACCCCTCGCAGGGCACCCCCTCCCACGTGGGTGCCGTGGGCCAGGCTGCAAGCTGGGGACACACTGCCTCGAGGATGGTCGCCCGTCGGGGACCCTGCCCCCAGGGGAACGAGTGGGGGCAACCAGCAGTCTCCGCCTCTCGTCACTGATTTGTAGAATTGCTTTGGTTCGGGAACTTTTCTTCCGGCGTGGGTAGAAAGAGGATGGGCTGAGAAATGTGTCTGGCTTGTTGGTGGGTCCCACACGTAAGCAGACCATGTGGTGCTCGTCCTCCCGGCCTGACTCATCTCACTCAGCGCAGCACCCTCTGCGTCCACCCCCGTGGCCACGAATGGGGGTTAGTCGCCCAGACAGTCCGAAACCAGATCGTGAGGAACTTGCGACTCTGCGCTTTCGCGGTGTGGAGCAGCCACTTGGCATCAGCTCCGTGTGTGACAGGTCTGAAGGATGGCCTGAGTCTGCAGAGAACGTGGAGGACGCCCACCTAATTACGGCCGGTGGGCGAGGAATCGCGCGCCGTCCTTTCCATGATCTTCACTCTCCCCCTCACACCACGAAAAGTCACCGGCGCCGACTGCATCCTCGGGGACCCTGATAACTTACTATTGAAAAAGGCCAGCTGCCACTATTTGGCTTTATGTTGTCATGTGCTTGGTGAGTGAGGCTGGCTTTAATATTAACTAACACTCAAGAGACCATTAAGTTATTAGTTACTTTGTTACTCAACTGAAAGTCATCCTTACTACGGTTAAGACCTCAAGAGTAAGAGAGGGCTGGCCAGATCAAAAAGGCACACGCTGGGGAGGCAGAGGCTGCAGGCAGACTCCACACTACCCGGGAAGAAAGACCCGGGCCGACCTAAGGAAGTTCCGTGAGTGGAGGACGGCGGGAGGCCAGGCGGAGGCAGAGACGCAGAGCCAGGAGCCAGAAGGAGGACTTGCGAGCCCCGTGGGCTGTGGGTTTTCCTGTAAGGGCCGTGGGAAGTCGGCCAAGGGCTCTGAGCAAGGAGTGACACACTCAGATCACGGCCAGATTAAGAAAGTTCACCCCAGGTGCCCCTGGGAAACGGTGCTGGCACGCGCGCCCACCACTGCGAGCTGCAGACGCACGCTCACCTTCCAGCGACTCCTACGGGTGAAAGTGGAAACTGAGGGGAAAAGTGAGAAAGTTGTAGTTTTGAATTCTCATCGGATTTTAAATCGCAGTCCTTAAACACACCGGTAAGGGCTCCCCTCCGAAACCCTCGGGGTGTGCGTTAGTGGGGTTTTCTCAGCGTCCCTAACCGTAATAAACAAGTTACGTAGGAGTGCTCCGTTTCTTAAAAATGTTGCTCAATGCGTGAAATGTGATACAGCAGCATTGCCAACCCACTTTATAATCGTTTTAAAGGGTGGTTATTTAAATACACAAATATGATCAGTGGAAACAGAATTGTATAATCACCAGCGTTTTCATAATGACCCCTGGGCTTTCCCTCTGCTGATGCTGGCACCAAAGAAATCGGGTTATAAGTCCTGCTTCCCTCTGCGGCCGGGGAGACAGTTCCAAGTTCGGAATGAATGGAGTTCATTGAGAGGCCTCGCGCGTGGGCGGCGGCCCCTCTTCTGGCACAAGGGGCCCCAGCAGGGACGTTCAGAACAAGACCCACTTTCACTGTCTCCCCCTGCCCCTCGGACAGGGTCCTCGCAGTGTCAAGGCCCCTGACGCTTGTTTGCTGAGGGTCATCTCTTCCCCCCTCCCAGAGTCTGCCGATGAACACGAAGGAGACTAGTCTCCCATTCAGGGGAGGCAGATGATTTTTTTTTAATAACAGGGTAAAACCATATGCTGTTTAAAACCTAAATTACAGAGGACACATGAATTTCCAATAGACTAAGCGTGACACGGTGACATGAAGTCATAACATCTGGGAGAAAGCTAGAGAGAGCGCTGGGCGGGGAGAGCCAGCCCCCACCCCTGGAGAGGGGAAGAGGCGCAGGAGACCCGCCTCCTCCACGGGCCGCACTGCGGCGGTCTCCGTGGTCTCTGTGGTCCCTGTGGTCCCCGAGCACCTCCGTGCTTTGCGGGCCTGTCTGACTGACTCTCTCAAAGTCACGACCAGGCGCCACCACAGCGGGGGAGGGGGAGGCCGTCCCCAGCGCCTGACACCGCCGGCCCTCCGTGCGGTCTCTGGCTTCTGTGGCATCCTCTCTCGGTGTGACTAGACAAAGGGTCAGACAGGGTCATCAGCACAGCGGGATCTAACGAAAGGTCCCTTTTTCTTTTTGGTTAAATGCACCCGTTTTGTCAACTAGCTCTTTCGGGGGTGTTCCTTTTCCCCTGTTCACATCAGAGAACAATGCCCCGAAGGTGCCAAGCTCACCGCTGGCGAAGAGGCAGAGCAGCCAACGGTGATCTGACACTCCCGCTCCAGAACCGCGCAGGCAGAAGCTTCGGTGTGGCCGGAAGGGAAACTCAGACTGTTTGACCCACAAGTTCAGTACTTGAAGGTTCGCTGGGGTTTCTCCTTCCTCAGCGAGAGAGCGGGCTTACTGCAGATTGGCCCAGGGCCACCGCCCCTTCCCTAGGTCACTGGCGGGGTGGACGACAAGGACACGCAGGAGCCCAGGGAGCAGGAGTAAGGAGGTGAGACGCGTCCCTGCCCTTCGGCCTGCTCCCGCGGCACCACGGCTGTGCCCCTGTTCTCCGCAGTTTATTCTCGGACGACCTCACGGGACTGCAGCGGAATAACGGTGGAATCCGGCTGCCCTGGGTGCGGGGAGGGTGGAGTGGGACGACCAGTGTGCAGTGCGCCCACCACGCCCCCGGCGACCCGGCCCTGCCAGGGAACCGTCGCTGTTGTGATGGTGGGTCCTCATGGAGGCTGGTCGGGGGAAGCTTTATTTCCGGTCCAGCTAGAGCCACCTTTTAATGCAGACACCGGACGCCAAACAGTAACTCTGAGATGTGAGGAGGATCTGGGGAAAAAGGGAAGTTTCTGACCTGGAGGTAAATAGAAGGTTTTGAACCACCCCGAAACTTAGATTTCCCGTAGGTTCCTGAATTCCTGAAGCTGGTGAAGAGAGTCGCATTTTCAGAGTTGGGCTCCAACGTGGAAGTCGGGAACGTGGGTGCAGCCTGCCCCTGGGGCACCGAGGCGCTGGGGACAGCGCCCCGCCCTGCAGGGGTGGGGTCGGGCGGGCCCCAGGCGAGACTTTCACCAGGAGAGGCAGGGACTCGGCCCAGTGTGGTCCGCAGCCCCCGGCTCCTGCACGCCGCTCACCTCGCTCTCGCGGGTCTGCAGAGCGAGCTGCATTTTCCACGGTCAGTCTGACGTCAGGCACGCGTCCACAGCGCGTCCACAGTGCAAGAATGACTTGCACCTCTGTCATTCTACATGACGTTTAGAGACGCCGGACATTCAAGGCCCGCTGGGCACCAAGCCCGCTGCCCAGGACGCCCATTTGGTGGAGGGAGGCTGTCCCAGGTTCACGGGCCAGCCTCGGTTCTCAGTGACTGCCCGCCAGCCTGGCAACGCAATGCCTCCCCTACAGGCGAACTCCACCGGGAACCACTTTGTCCAGACGAAGGCCCGAGGGAGGGCCGAGAGGCGGGGCGGATCGAGCCCCGCACGCGGGACAGGCAGGTGACATTGGTCAGGGCACTGTGATGTTCAGGGCACCTTTTCCTCTCCAAAGTTTCTCAGTTAAACTGACTTGCTACCTAGCTCTTCAGCTCGAATCCATCGAGATTTTCCACGTTCTCTCTCTCACACATACACACATACGCTGCGTAAATCGACTCCAGAAGGGAGTGAGTCGCAGCACGGGCCCACACGGCATGTGAGGTGAATGCTACTTTATTTCATCGGAAACAACAGCCAAGGAGCATTCCTGTGTAAGATGAAAAGGGAAATACATCAAGATAGTTTTCATTATAAAAATATGTTGTTTTTTCTCAAATACTTCTGTTTTCAAAGTGTAGCCGAGTGGCTTATATAAGTTATAGCGCAATGGAAGCCAGTTACCTTGAACCACTTAAAACATGCTTACTTGGGGACAGTGACACGATTGTCACTTAGTAATGCTGTACTGTGTGCACACACGCTCTGTCCTGCTGTGTATTCAAAGCTGACAGGACCAGCCGAGGCAGCAGGCAAATCTTTCAAACGAGTTTAGAAGTCAGAGAAATGTGCCTTTACTCTCTTCACCATAATCAATTAGGACAGATCACTGGAATCGATTTCAAACAAATCAAGACTCTCTGGGGGGTTTGAATTGTGCAGACCAAACTATCAACAGCGCCATGTGGGAGCGGCAGGCCAGCCTGGACACCAAGCACACGTTTTCACCCAGCGTCACTGGGTGTCACTGACAGCTAAAGCCTGGGCACATGTTCAGAGCTACGACATGAGATTTTGAGGCGCGCCTGTGAGGACTGTGCACGGCACGTGGTGAGATCACTGTGCTAATCCAGACGATGAACATACCAGTCACCTCTCCTGGGCACGTGCGTGCACGGGCAGTGAGAACACGTGAGAGCCACTCTGTGCGCAGATCTCAAGCACACGACTCGATCGATGTCACTGACTGTGATCGCCGTGCCGGGCAACTGACCCCTGGAACCCACTGACCTCGTAACTGAGAGTCTACACCCTCTGCCTGGTGTCTCTTGGTGACCACCATTCTACTCTCTGGGTCAATGAGTCTGTTTTACACTCCATATACGTGAGAGATAACTCAGTATTAGTCTCTCTGCGTCTGGCTTATTTCATTCGGTGTAATGTCCCCCAGGTTTATCCACATGCTCACAAAAGGCAGGACTTCCTTCATTTGCAATGGGTGGACGCTATTCACATATATAATGCATGTAATATTTACAATGATGTATTATTATGATTATATACCATGTATATCATATATGTTATGGATGAATTATGTACTGTATACAGTACGGCCCTTCATCTGTCACAGACACTTGAACACTGTCCCCTATCCCAGCCCCTGCAAACGGGGCCGCAGAGAACGTGTGAGTGCAGGCGTCTCTCCGAGAGACCGACGTCACTTGCTTCGGGTACACAACCAGAGGCGGGTTCCTGGATCACATGGCAGCTCTACTCTAGATTTTTTGAGGAAAGTCACACTGTTTCTGCAGTGGCCGCAGACTTACACTCCCACCAACAGTGCACAGAGGCTCTCCCGCGGCCGCCCCCACCCCCATCCTGGACAACCCAGCCCTCGTCCTCCTGGTAATGGTCACCGTAGCACCTGGGAACGGATGGCTCGCTGTGGCTGTGATTCGCCTTTCCTGGATGATGAGTGAAGCTGAGCGCCTCTTTATTTACCTGTTAGCCATTTGTCTGGAAACATGCCTTCTCAGGAAAAATGCCTACTCAAGTCCTTTGCCCATCTTAAAATCAGGTTATTCGTTCATTTATTTATTTTTTGCTATCGGCTGCAGGAGCTCCTTGGGTATTGTGGATAGTGACCCCTTATCGGATGCGTGTTTTACAGGCACTCCCTCCCGTTCAGGAGGCTGCCTTTCCACCAGCTGACGGCTCCCTTCACTGCGCAGAAGCTCTTTAGCCTGGTGTGGCCCCACTGGTTGGTCTCCGCCTTTGCTGCTGTGGTTTGGGTCGCTGCCAGGCCACTGGCACGAGGCTTTCCCCCGCGTTTTCTTCTGGGGCTCCACGGCTCCAGGTCTGACATGGAAGGCTGTAACCTACGCGGAGTTGATCTTTCTGCCAGGTGTAAGACGGGGCCAAATGTCCGTCTTTTGCATGAACTACACATCTCGTGCACCCACAGAACGCTCTGTGGAGCCCTGTGGTGTCGTGGTTCAGACATGCACACTGGTCCAGACGAGCGCCGGCTCAGATCAGGTTCCGGAACTCTCTGTGACTCTGGATGAGGTTCTCAGACCGCATGCACTCGGGAAGCACTCAACAAATGTGTATGTGGATGCATAACAATGCTAGATTTGCAAAATAAAAATCTCCACCGAAAAGTCTTCAGTGATCAAAGAAATTTTAAAAGTAAAAACTACATCTCCTTGAAGTTTCTTTACTAGTAACACATAGAAAAACATAAAACTTAGATTCTTGATAGAGCTCATGAGTGAAGACTTGAATTACTTTGATATGTACACCGGACTGGATAAAAGCCAGGGAGATGCTATACTGGTGGAGAGCAATTATTTTATCACTGCTTAGCTATCTTAACTACCTTTAACTGTACTGTCCCAGTGTCTTACCAGTTCAGGTGTAATATTAAATGCTGTGTTGCAGGTTGCTCCATACTGATTTTAAATGAATCATAACGCTTAGTTTAGGATTTGAGATTACTTGTTGTTTTTTTAAGGTCTTTATATACTTGACAGTGAGCTGAACACTCCGTTTAGCTCCAGGCACACAATTATAAGGGCTTTTTCATCACACAGTTATTCTCTTAAGGTTGAATGTGCACGCCCAAATGTCCAGAGTGCAGACAGCTGTCCAAACAATGGGGACTCTGTGCGTTAGGACAGGTGCTGTTGTTATCCCCAAAGCCATTGCACAAGTGTTGGTTTATAAAATATTTGGAGAAAAAAATCAATACGTATATTCCAGTAGTGAAACAAAACAAGAAATTTCAATTTATTCCATGCACAAGGCTCGAAGAATATTGAATGACAAGTTTAAAGAAAATCAGAGGGGGTGTCTGCGGCTTTGAAGGTGTTCGATACCTTGTAATAATAAGGCCTGATTTGGGATATTTACTACAGCAAAAAGGCTCAAGGCAGAGCTTCAGATCGTTGCTAAGAATCACGTGGCGCAGTTCAGAGCCGAGAGGCCTGCTGCACTTACAGATTGTTGGGCTGGGCTGTTGGGCTGGGCGTTTCGTCAGCGCAGGGTCAGCTCACGTATCCCGGGGCTGCCAGCCCCTTGTGCAAATCAGGCAACGGAGACACGCAGGCGCGCGGCTGACGGGCACCTACCCCTGCCGGAAGAGGAGCCGCCCCATGGTCAGGGCACACCTTGGCCTAACACCCACGGCCAGGGGGTCGAGAGCCCTTGTTCTCAGCTGGGGTGACGTGCGGCAAGGTCTGGAGCCAGTTTTGGCTGTTGCCGCTCGGAGGGGCTGGCATCCGAGGGGTGAGACGGGGGATGACGCCAGGCCTCCTTCGATGCCCAGGGCAGCCCCCACGACAGAGAACTACCTGCCCCAGAAGGTCGACAGTGCTAAGGTTAAGAACCCCCGATCTAAACGGTAACTGACTATTCGCACGGCATCAGACAGTCATCCCGAGCAGACCCACCAAACCTCACCTTGTTTAAATGGGAAGTGTTGCTGTAAAATTCAGTGTCATTCCACACACACACACACACACACACACACGCACACACAAGTCTGCTGAAATGGAAATGCAGAAGTAGAATACAAAGGCTTCCATTTTCTCTCAGCTGATAGACAATTTCTAATCCATTTTTGTGTTTACCACCACATGTGACATTTCGGGACCGTACAAGGACGTGAGTGACAAGGGCACGCTGACACGCAGGGGTTTTATTTCCCTAGAAAATACACCGCCTCTGGTTCGTGCGGCATCTCCAGGGGTCAGGTGTGCAAGGCCGGACGTGCACGCCGCTCTGACCCGGACGCTGAAACGGGACGGCAGGGCAGCGATGCGCACGGAGCCAGGCGGCGCCGGTGGGACGCTTTCAGGCTGCCCGGGAGCGTGCGAGGCGCGTCACACGTGTTCTCACTGAACCGGCGAGCTCCGCCAACGTCAGGAACGAAGTGTTCCGGAGGGGGCATCGTTTGCTCGGTTGTATGAAAACTATTATAATTCCTCTTTCACATGCCCCTCCAGACAGGGTCCTGCTGGAGGACGGGGTCCCTTGTCTAATTCATCATCGTGTCCCCAAGGGCCTGGCCCTCTACCACGAAGCAGGGCACTCACGAGAGGTCTGTCCAACGAACCGGAAATCCGGGCAAACCATCCAAAACCCTCCAAACTCCGAGGAGAAGAGAGGGTGCCACAAGTCTGGTACGGTGGCCCCGGGAGTCGGGTGCCCCCTTTACCCTGGTGCGCACCGTTCCTGCTAGACTCGGCGTGCCCCGGGCCCTTACAATATTCTTCATTGCATTTACACCGAGACGGTAACCATTTCAAGTTTTTCCAAGACGGGGGTCTGTGACCCACCCCGTTACTGCATCCTGACTCAGCAGATACGGTGGTTCCTTCTTTTCACGTGTGCTTGCTTGCAGCCCTTGTGCGGTCCCACCCTTCACGTGTTCGGCTCTGATAATAACAGAGCGAGTGCTACTCAAATAAGGTCAGAGGAGGAAGTGCTTCAGCGGGCAGTTCCTCCGTTCAGCTCCACATTGGCCAGGGTGAGCTGCGGAGTGCTTACATAAGCGGAGACAAACATCCCTTTCAAGTCCGAGGCGGAGGCCTACAGCGCCCAGCGAGGCTGCAGCCTGAGCTGGGAGGCACCCTGTGGTGGGTGCTGGGGGAAAGGAGGAAGAAGGGAAGTAGAAGCAAGTCAGATGTGCCGAGGCAGAAACCACCTTTCCACGCTGGGCACAGCGTTCAGATAGAACCGCCAATCCACCCTCCTGATGCCTGACCCGCGAGACAGGATTTGATCTCTGCTTCCCAGCCACTCAGAGGAGTCCTCGCTAAGCCTCAACCATCAAGCGGGCACTACAGCAGCCACGGGGAGGGTCCGCTCGCTGTCCTGTGGATTTAGAGGAGACGTTCCCCTCGCTCTCTTCATGAGCTCCTTTCTGGGAAGTAGAGTCGGACCCATGCTTAGCCATCATGTGCCCCTGGGAAAGGTAGAGAAGCTGCCGCCTCCCGACTCTGCGTGTTGTCAGGAATAGAGGGGGGCAGGAAAGGTCATATCCCCGCCCTCTAACATGTCATCCAAACAGTAGGCACATTTCACTGCCACCAGGCCATGCTGAGGACAGCACAGATCTGACCAGACCCAGTGCAGACGGGGTGCCCCCTCCGCCTCCCCCCAGCCCGAGTCCAAACTGCGGATTCTGAGATGAGGACAAAGGTCCCTCGATCGTCTCTGATCATCCGGCGTCAGCCTGCAGCAGCCGATCATTCCCGGCCCACCAGCCGGTGAGCGGAACGCCCCGAAGTGGGCTGCCAGGGAGCCGCGACCCATGGGAGGGCTGGCAACCCTCCTTGTCCCCTTCCTTCTCCTCCTCTCGCTGGCACGGCTTCTCCCTGCGCAAAGCAGCGCTGCAAATGAAAGCAGCTGTCCAAAGCCGAGGGATTTCAAAGGCCGGAGGAGAAAGAGAAAGGAGTGGGGGTCAAACGAGGAGAGCGAGCAAGGACAAGAGGCCTCTTGGCAACCCCGCCCGGTGCGGAGTCTGAGGCAGAAAGCAGACGGCAGGGCAGATGGCTGGTGGCCGCCGTGGGTGCTGCAATGCGCCAGGGGCTCCCGAGTGACGGCAGCCGCTACGTTTTCACACAGACCCACCAACTCGAACGCTCCCAGGCAAGAAATATGTCTGCATATTCTCCTTCGGACTTCTGGTGGTCACTCTTCCGGTTCCTTTCACACATTCATTCATGTTTCCGAATCATGCTGCTGATGAAGATCGATTTGAAATGATTGCTTGAATTTCTTACTTTGGTTTCATAACTTCAAGGTTACTGAGAAAATATAGGTGTGATTGTTTTGGAATCTGATTTCAATCCGTACATTTAGGGAAATCAGTGTATATCTAGAGTTAATTTTTTTAACTACAACTTTTAGTGCTTCATTAGATGTTAAAATTTAATCTTGAAATTATTATAAAACAATGATGATTAAAATATTAAAATTAATTACTCTCTTTTGAGGGAGAAATTAAAAGAAGTAAAATAAATAAAACTTGTTGGCCATTTCAGAATACATTTTAAAACAGTAAAAGAACATATAAGTACACTACTGCATTGTTGGATTTTAAATATCTTTTATGCAAGTTAATTTAACATGCTTACAATTCAATGGTAACAAGATATGAATTCCAGAATTCCAACGCAGATGGGAAGGCTGAATTACAGTGCCAAGATTCTGGAAGGTAATTTGTCTGAACATATTTGCAAGTTTGAGTACCTACACTTTTATCACAAAAACTTTTCTGTTGCCCTAGCTTCTTTAAAAAATATATTTACAAGCAAGAAAGACTGTGCAACAGGCCCTACACATGTGTGATGCATGTAGAAATTTCAGGAACGTAACTGCAGACAGTAAACACTTTTCACAGGCCGATGGCCAAATGTGGACGTCTTTTCTTTCAGCCAGGACTTTCCCACCGTCCGGAGAACCATTTCTCATTAACGACCGAATTGTTTTCTGAAGCTGTGCTCTCGGGGGTTCCCTTAGAAACCGCTTGGTGAAAGACGGTGGCTTTCTTCCACAGAATCTCAAGCAGTGAAAAGGCAGATTTGCTGGCATAAATCAAACCCCATTTCTCGGGTTCACTAAACCCTTTCTCCTCAATATAATGTTTTGTGACTTGATCTTAGCAGTTAATAGTACATGCAGGAGAGCTGGTGTGAACCAGTTTTAAGTGAATTTTATTCCATTTCTTTTGTTATTCCATTGAAATCACTTTCAGGGCTTGTTATACCTTGACGAAGGTTTAACTGCACACCCAGTAGGAAAAAATAGTTCAGTTTACTGTCTAGCAAAATCTGTAATTTTCCCCCACTAAGTTTACTCAGGTGAATTCATCTTTGTATTGTCATGTTAATAATACCTGTTCTAATTTCGGAGTTATTGCTTATAAATATATTTTTCAAAAAGAAATTGGGCAACAAAGTGTTTTGTACTAAAAATGTAAATATTTGAACTGGCTAATATATGCACATATATACCAGTGAAGTTTTAGGAGGTTGCTAGGTACCTACGTATTTATGTGACATGCACTGAAGAAAGCATATAGATCGATAATGATCCTCACGTGTGGACTTGGGAGAAAACTTCAAGTGAAAATCTAAAATTATGACTGAGACAGAGTCATGTTCTTCCTACGCCCCCACCTCGCGCGCCCTGTTCTCTTTGCCAGCACCGCACACCTGCCTCCCCAACAAACCCCACTCCTCCGTCACACTCTGCCCGACCATTCCTCAGTGGAAGCCACTCATTTATTCACTCACTCCTCACATTTATATGGAGCGCCTCCATCTGCTGGATTCTGTGCTCCAAGCTGCGTGAGCAGGGCGGACCGCGTCCTCTCCTCGCGGAGCTGCGGGCGGAGTCCAAATCCTCCGTCCTTCCCTGGCCGCCTCGGAGGTCCGCACTCTGCCTTTTCGGCAGGACAGTCTTTGAGGAAAGGGCCTGCACGTGTCTTTGCCTTCCCAGTGCCTAACACAAGGCCTACCACACGGTGGTTACGAAGTAAGTGATTGCTGAGTAAGCAATCGAAGTCCACTCAGACCTCCTACCAAGTACGGCAGGCTTTCTGCTCTCCGTAAACTGCCAAAAACGCGCCGTAGGTTTAGGAGAGCATTGCCCCGCCTGGCTCAGAACTCCAGCCGCCGGTGTAGAGATGTGAAGGGCGGAGATCTGAGAAGCGGTCAAGCTGCTCGAGTTTGGCAGCTAGAGCTCCCGCTGCGTCCCAGGCGAGTCTTTCCCACGGACGACACAGCAAGCTCGCAAGGCGGTCCTCTGAGTGCAAACGATAACTCAGAATAGAAAGTGGCTTCCGTAATTAGTTAGCACGAGTCTTGTGCAATCCGATTTGAGGAAATTTGAATCAGCAAATGCGTCCCTTGGCTTCTAAAGCATCTCGCAGGGCGTGCGTGCCCAGCCACCTGTTTCAACCTCCCAGGCCCACCAGCTCTGCCAGGTCCCCACCTCTCCGAGCAGCGAGCGCAGCGCCTGCTGCTTCCCACCGCCCCCCCGCTGCTCCCACCTCCGGGCTCTTCCTGGAACATCCAGGCAGGACCTCAGGAAGGTCCTCAGGACCTGGGTACCTGCTGCTCCGCCTGCCTTGGCCTCTCTTTCCCGGACACCTCCAAGGCTCGTTCCCCTCGAGCGAGGTCTCTGCTCAGATGTCGCCTTCTCAGTGGGGCCTTCCTGGACCCTGAATCTCAGATGGCAGCCCCCCTCCCGCCCCCGCCCTGCTCCTATGCCCCACCTGAGAGCCCCTAACCTCCTCTCCCTGCTCACAGCTCTTGGTGCTTCCCGCCAGCTGGCACACTATGCATTCACTTTGGTTTCTTTTGCTCAGTCTCCCCTCCTAGAATGTGAGCTCTACAAAGCTAGATATTTTGACTATATGCTTAGGGGTAAGAAGTGTGCCTTACAAACATAGAAGGCATTGGTACGTATTTGTTCAGTGAATGGACTGGAACCGATCAAACTCTGTCTTCAGCATTAACTCCCTCTCTTTGACTACACTAAAGACATGGACTACAAATATGGTAATAAAACCCCTGAATTTGTGAATTTTGATTATCTAGACATGTTGATGATCTAACATGCACCCTGGAACAGACTGAGAAGCCCAACCCTTCCCAGTGTAACTGGACTGCTACAGTTTTTTTCCGTCTCCTGAATCTTCTTGCCTCAAATCCGCTGCGCTAGAAAAGGTGGCCCTGGGAACACCAGCGGATTTCTAAGCATGTCTTAGCTGTCTACATGACAACAGGGACACAAGTACACACACCACCTTCTCACACACAGCTTTTCACTTCGTGGGGACCTCAGAGTGAAAGTGCCACTTCCTCCAGAGAAGTTCTTGGGAGGAAGGTTCAAGCACAGCCCATGATTTCTAGGTGGAAAGACAAGAGCTTGGAGTTAGGAAACTGACTTCATTGAGTACTGAGGGACCTTTCTGTTTCAGAAAACCGTTGATGGAAATGAGTCGGTGGCTGCAGCGAGTTCAGTCAAAGTCATCAGATACAAGAAAAGGTCAATTACTTCAAGGTCAATCCTTTCAAGAAAAAGAATATAAAATATTTCTAAGATGTTTGAGATGCATTAAAAACTCAACTGTGCACAAGTGCTAAGTAAAAACATCCAGTTGCCTTTCCTTATTTCTCTACTTCTAATAATTACCCGATGCATCTCAAAACGCCCTGTGAAATACCGAAGTATTAAGTTAGAAATAACCAATTATCCAGGATTTATATCGGACATTACAGTATACAAAATTCTCCAAGATGTAATAAAAAGCACCAAGGGCTTACTTAAATTGGACAAAAAATAAAATTGAGAATATTCTATTAATGAATCAATTCTACTTGTTATTAAGCTGCTCGTTAGTTCTAATTACTACCTGAGTTCTACTGATTTTTCCAAAAATTTTTTATACCACATAACCCCCCACTAAACACACACGCACGCACACACACACACCAAATCTTGGTCAAAGCCTACTTTTCAGCTTATCTATGGCATCACGTAACCTTTACTCAAGCCACCTGGCTTCCTTTCCCGGTCCCTGAATTTTTTAAGTGGCAGAGTGTTTTAATGGGCAACCTAGCATCGCTTTCCCTTTGAAACGGCGTGGCGTCACCGCGCAGCACTCCCGGACTCGCTCAGGAGCCCAGCTCCCATGTGCCGTGCCGTCTCCCTTCACCCTCGGCCTGCTGAGAAGACTGGGAACTGGGATGAGGATGAGCAGCAGGCGTGTGGAGACTGCGGCGACAGGGGCTGGAGGTGCAGAGGAGAGGTCTGGACCGATTCATTCCGCTTCGGCTGGATTTTGCCAGTTTAGCACCAGAATTGCCACGTCCCAGGAACCCCCTCAGTCCTGGGCAAACCGAGACAGCTGGTCACCTCCCTGAAGTGAGCGAGCCCGAGCTCCATCCACAGAAACGCTAAGTGCAGACGGGGCTCTGAGCAGTCGCTGCGGTGGAATCCAATTCAGCGGGCGAGGTGGGAGGGGCCACGCTGGGGGACAGACGGCGAGAGCCGGGGCCCGGGGACCTGGACTGGGGTGGAGGCGGCCCGTGGGTGAGGAGGGAGCACAGGACACGAGGCTGGGCGGAAAGCCGGCCTCAGCCCCCTCAGCCCGGGGACCTGGACTCGGGTGGAGGCGCCCCGTGGGTGAGGAGGGAGCACAGGACACGAGGCTGGGCGGAAAGCCGGCCTCAGCCCCCTCAGCCCGGGGACCTGGACTTGAGTGGAGGCGCCCCGTGGGTGAGGCGGGAGCACAGGACAGGAAGCCGGGCGGAAAGCTGGCCTGGGCTCTGTTACTCTGGGGACACGCCGGCCCTGAAGTGCTCTCTGACCTGCTGGGGAGGGCTTGCGGGGGCAGAGCCGCCGGTTCCATCTGTGGGATGCCACGCAGGACAGACAGACAAGGAGGACATGAAGACTCAGGAGAGGCGCAGGGAAAGCTGAAACCCAGGCCTTTCTGCCACCACGCCTGATGCTCGGGCCGAGAAATAAAGGCTGCAATATAAATTCTACTCACAGGAAGCCATTCTCTTATAATAGTTCTGTCCACCTTGTTTCTTTCTTCCCAGACTGTTAGATTCCATGCGAATAAAGATTATTCCTTATTTATCTTGTATCCTTTAATTAGCAGAACACCAGAGGGTACCCTTCTGATAATGAGGTTGAATCAAACAGAATGAAGTGGGACCGCACAGTCCTACTTTGTCACCTTTACTGCTAACCAGGTGTTTATTCTTGCCCAGGATTGTCCTTCAAAAGTTATTTTGAGGGCTCACCCTCAAAGCCCAGCCTGAATCTAGAGGATCTTCACTGAGACTATGGGGCTCTCTGCCTCCTCTGCACTTCACCGCACAGTTCCTCTTTTCATGCGTTCAGACCTTAATCGTGTTATTCTCAAAGCCACCACCAGCTCCTTTGTACCCTTCTGTGTCACCCTTATGGCAGACAGCCGGTCCACACGGGCACTTGAAATCCAGAAGCAACAGTCTGTCAATAACTCTGTTCCCTTAACCCACAATTCAAAACAGGAAGAGAATTCTAAACTTCCTAACAGCAGCCAGACGCTGCTGAGGTCAGGGTGCTGCTGTTTGGTGTATGAAAGAATTCCTTTTTTTAAAAAAGATTTTATTTACTTATTTTTAGAGAGAGTAGAATGGAGGGAGAAAGAGAGGGAGAGAAACATCAGTGTGTGGTTGCCTCTCACACGCCCCCTACTGGGGACCTGGCCTGCACCCTGACTGGGAATCGAACCAGTGACCCTTTGGTTCACAGGCCGGTGTTCAACCCACTGAGCCACACCAGCTGGGGCTGAAAGAATGCCTTTTGAAACCTGGCTCCTCCACATCTGAAACATGGAGACCTGAGCAAATGGCTAAGAAATTTTGTTTTTAAAGAAGAAAGCATTTCCTTATGAAAAGACATTTGCAGCATTTTCTAAAAGAGAAAAATATTTAGAGTTGATATTAATGTCATTAAAAACAGAACACATGTAATAAAAACTACTGTGATAGGAGCCCGATTACTTTGGGGAACTGCACTTGAAGAAAGGGATCACAGACGTCCCCCCCCCCCGCCAAAAAAAAAGAGGCCGCAGAAAAGGCGATCCAGTGCCGAGCTCGTGCAGGGGTCGCGGGAGGTGAGCGCTGACATCTGTGCGCGCAAGTCGGCACTTAGCGTTGCTGCGAGCCCAGGGAGATCTGCTTGGCGGAGGTCAGGGGAGGGGCGAGACTGCAGGGGGTTGGAACGTGGAAGGGGGTTGGGGAGGGGCAGGCCTGACTGCAACGTATCAGTAGAAAGAATGACGGAAAGGTTCCAGAAACCGTTTTCCCTCCGCCCGGGCCTCCCCGCCGCCGCCAGATTACGTGGGTCTTCCCCGCCGCCGGGCCTCCCAGGGCGCCGCCCAGCAGCAGGTGCGGCGGCAGCTGCTCAGAGCCCCGGTCTCACGGACACTAGCTCCGTGTCACAGTGACAAAGCGGCAGCACAGCGGGCATTCTGGAGATACTTCGAAGGGATACAAGAGAATCCCTAGACCAGTTTTTAATTTTCTTGTAGAAAAAAATCAAATGTATCAATTAATAAGCATTACGTAAAATCTTTGGTAGCCTATATGCTCTTCTGGTATCAGAAAAGATTCAAACAATCTGTTTTCTGTCTAATCCTAAGGGGTCACACTTCAAGTTTGGCTGGCTAAGGATGAACACCCTTAATGAGGACAGCTCTGAGAAGGGGTGAACGGCATTCTTTCGTGATGGGAGAAAAGGGAGCTTAAGTTAGTTGTTTATCAAGGTAAGTCTGTCTCCAACAAAGTCAAGGAGAGATGTTACTTAGGCTGCAAATGCCATCTGAAATACTGCGATCTCACAGTAGTTACAAATTTGATATGTAATGTTAATACTTCTTTGATAAAATAATAATAATTTTATGTGTGTTTCTTAACTAAAGACATGGGCACCGATTATTTGGGTATCCCCAAGGTTAAAACTCTCACTGAAGCACCTCTCTTAGCATTCAGGAGAAAGGCCACTGGATCTATAAATTAAAACGAAAATTTCACAAAGTACTTTTTCATACTGATACTGGAGTAGAGGAACTATACTTACAGGTTAATCACGATGCAGGTGGTTTTATTGTCAATGGTGATTTTACCTAATCCAACAAATGTTTCTGAGACCAAATATACGCAAATACTTTGCTAAATGAGCTGCCCCTTCTTATTTCTATTTCCCCTTTGAAAGTAAAAGATGAAAGCCTAGCTAAAATGACATTACTGAAAAAAAGGAAGAGAAATAACTTTTAAAGGCAACAGTGGAAACGAACACTGTCCCGAAGCACAAACAAGGCAGGGCCAGTGCCCTGTGGTGAAGAACAAGAGGACCTTGTCGAGTGCAAAGCCGGGTGACACAGGCGGGGCTGCTCATCACAGCTGAACGGCCTGACTTTTTCACGTCAGAGGCACTCAGACGGCCCGTGAAGCAGGCACGTGCAATCTGTTTTCACTGCGGTCCTGGGCACCGGCAGGCAGCCTCAACTGTTACTCCTGCGATCGCCACCTCCACCACCATCCTCACCACCATGTTCACCATCACTGTCGTCCTCCCCACAATCCTCACCATCACTGTCATCCTAACCACCATCCTCACCACCATCCTCACCACCATCCTCACCATCACTGTCATCCTCACCACCATCCTCACCATCACAGTCATCCTTACCACCATCCTCACCACCATCCTCACCATCACTGTCGTCCTCACAACCATCATCACCATCACTGTCGTCCTCACCACCATCCTCACCACCATCCTCACCACCATCCTCACCATCACTGTCATCCTCACCACCATGTTCACCATCACTGTCGTCCTCCCCACAATCCTCACCATCACTGTCATCCTAACCACCATCCTCACCACCATCCTCACCACCATCCTCACCATCACTGTCATCCTCACCACCATCCTCACCATCACTG
>CM052551.1:3074340-3112085 GCA_028533065.1 Trachops cirrhosus | reverse complement strand
GGGCTGGAAGGAGTCGAGGTCACTTAGGAGACACAGAGAGCAATTAATCAGGGGTGAGAGCACTCGGGGTCACCCCAGAATCTCTGCTTTGGGGTGCAGGTGCATCCCTGTGGGACCTGCCGAAGTGGAGAGCGCCGGTGGCGATGGGAGGGCGGGTGCCGCCTTGACGCCCCTGCAGTTCGAGCTCAGGAACTCACTTGGAGGGCACTGAGGAAGGGGCCAGAATAACAACAGCGAGGATCTTCTCTCATTGCTATCAGCAGACTCGCGGCTGTTCAGCAACGTCAGAAGGAACGAGACTGCAGATTGAACGGCGAGGCTGAAAACACAGGCTGCAGAACAGCGATGAGCCCCGGGGTGGGGGTCTGAGCCCGGGCAAAGGTCTCCGTGCACAACACACCCTTCTCCGGGCAGTGAGCTGCGGCTTAGCTACCAGTGCCTCTGACGCACAGAAAGGACCGGCGGCTATGAAAGGTCGGCCCCAGAAGCCAGGCTTGCGGGAGCCCCTGTGTCTGCGGGGCTCAGAAGAATCCCATGAGCCGCAGCGCAGTGCGGAAGGTCGGGATGCCCCAGGTCTCCCTGGGGTTGGGGCCTAGGCGACCACGCCCACTCACTTCTCCGCACTGTACGCTCCCGGGCATCTTTGCACTGGGGTCTGGGAGCAGGCAGGGCGTCCTTGTCAGAGCACGCGCTCTCTGCCTCTCCCCAAAGCCAGTAAAGCTAACAAAACAGCGGCCAGGCTTCGGTGTCTCAGAAAGAGGCACGTGCGGTGAGGGTTAGTCCAGTGCTGGGCGACTGGTTTTGAGGGTAACCTGAGAAAGCCAGCGAATGTGTCCGTGAGGCTGAAGTCCGTCTGCAAGGCCGTCCCAGCTGCACCAAGTTAGGGTCCCTGGACAACACCCCACCAGTGCAGCCCCCCCCCAAACCGGGACAAAGCTGACCCTGGTTATCTGGTGACCAGTCAAGCATCCAGAAAGGGGTTCCATGCGTCATCTAGGCATCACGAAAAGAACAGAGTTAGGCCAAGCTGTTGGAGCAGTGTCGCGCACTGCATCGCATCCCCCGCTTTCCCGCAGTGCGGTGGACCCGGAGCACAGCAGCGTGGCTGCACGTCGCCAATCAGCCCTGCGGAGCAGGGCCCTCCATGGGGCTGCTCTGCCACTTGGGTACCGCCTCTAGAGGGCGCCAGCAGGAACCACGCTTCGAAGTCCGGAGAGCACAGGACACATAGCCTACACAGGCCTCCAAGTAAACGGTGTTTCATATTAAATCAGGCACAGACAAGGCCAATTAGGTGTCACCGGGCTTCCAATTGGTTGTGGAAGGAATCGGGCTAAATCTCCGCTCCCGGTGAATGCTCACGGACGTGCACGCATCTGTTGTCGAACCTGCGATCCCCCAGAAACAGAAACGCCTCACTCTCAGGGGGCTTCTGGGAAAGGGGTGTGAAAGGATCGCCAGTGACTTGCAGAAATGCTTCTCTTCCTGTGTCCGGCTGGCTACAGGAGGGAAGAAAAACCCCACAGCTCATTCTGGTTTTGTGGGAATTTCACCATGAAACGGAGTTCGCGTTTACAATAATTAAACGTTAGGACGTCCCGGAAAGACTAAATGAGAGCTCTTCTAGGATCCATTTCTTTGTGGTTTTAAACATGATTCCACTGAGCGTAGAGCACTGCTAACTGAGATCTGAGTTTGTTTTCCCTCTCCTGACATCTGGCACGAACCTCTGAAGTCAGAAGCATCAGCTTCTGATCAATGCCTGCCCTCCCCTCCAACTCAACTGGGTTCATGGCTAGCCACACTGAGTATACAGTCGACGCGTCTCAACTCAGCTCTGCCACTGAGGATATTCCAGACTGGTCGTCACCGCACGCGTGGTCACAATGGCTGCGGACCAGTCACCTCCCTGAGCCTCGCCTCTGCCCTGGGCTCCACTGGGCGCCTTCTGCCTGCACCTCCTCCACCGAGACGTCCCCGAGTACTCACAGCGCGCCTGCCCTGGGCAAAGCGCCGGCCCGGGGCACAGAGGATCCACAGGCGAATAAAACCTACAGTCTAACTGGGGAAGTCACCTGCAGCAGTAACGAGCTATCAGAGGGAACCAGAAGAGGCAGGAGGGAAAGTGCCTTACGCAGGTGAGGTGGGAGGGAGGGGCTTCCACTCTAGAACTGAGGGTGAGGTGCCCAGGGATCAAGCAGAAAGGCGTATTCCACGTGGAGACAGCCACACACAGCGATGAGCGGTCATGAGAGTTGAGAAAGAGTAACCAGCAGCAAGACACAAAGCAGGTAAATCACAGAAAACTACAAACACCCGGCAAGACTCTCCCCGCATGCTGTCGGTGAAGACCCGTCTTTAGAAGTGCTGCTTCCGCAGCGAATGGGATGGCACGAATCATTCCCTTAAAACCACACCAAACAAGAGACCTGTAATGAGAGCCCCGGGGTGTCTACTCCAGCTGGAGCGCAGCCTGAGAACAACGGTCCCCAGGCCACCAGCCGGGCAGGCCGGAAGGGCCCGAGTGAATGGCCTCCCTGAGGCTGTGCCGTGCTCAGCCTGTTCGTACTTGATGAACTGACCGTCTCCCACAGGGCAGGCAGCAGCTAGCTTTGGGGTGCCAGCGGGGGGGTGGGGGGTCTTGCTTTGCGAAAGGGAAGGCATTCATGTGCGATGGGGCCAAAGGCGAGGAGTCAAGCCTCTCAGCAGACGGGCACCCGTCGTGTGGCTCACTCCCTGGAAGTAACGCGGGAGGGACCATGTAGGTACCAGGCAGGGCGCTCTGCGACCGAGAGATGCAGGGAGGCCGGACGGGGGCCCAGACGGCGCCCCGTGAGGCGGGCGTCAAGATCGGCGCGCTTCTGATGGTGAGGAAGGGGCCCTGCTGCTCCTTCAGAGCCGAGGGAGTCCCCGAGTCCCCACCGCCCTGCCCCAGACCAGCCCAACTGGATGCAGCCACACTGGCCAGAGGGCAACGTGTTAGGGACTGACACATGTCGTCACAGCATCATTCGAGAAAAAAGCTCATTTTTTTTAATTTTTAAAATTTTAGTTATTTAAAAAGTTATTAATACCAGTTATTGCTTCTTTGATTACCAACAGCATTTCAGCTACATTATAACCTTCAAAAGTTTTGAGCTTTAGCCTGGAAACCCATGTCTTCTGAGTACCAAATATCCTACTTGCAAATTCGCTTTTTTTGTGGGGTGGGGAGAGTGGTCCTGAAGTACACTTTTGCTTTACACAGAAACCGTGTACAACCAACTGGCCAGAGAAAACCCCCGCGTGGCAGGAGTACCACTCGTGTTAACGGGCGCTGCACTGCACACCTCGGGGTACACACCTGACTTCCACTACACGCTCCCCCTCCCAGAGCCCCGAAGACGGGACTGTTCACAGAGGCAGTGGACATGTACTCAGTGATCACGGAGTACGAGGCACTGTTCGAAGCCGTCAAATACGCGGTACTGCCTCATTTAACCCACATGACAACCCTAGGAGAAAAGCAACTGTATTATCTGAATTCCACGCACGGTACATCCGAAAATTCGGGGACTCTCCTAAAGTCCCGTCCCCAGTAAGGAGTCAGAACTCAAATGCCGCAGTTCACCCCAAAGTCCAGGCTTCAGCTACACCTTCTTACTGCTTCTGCAACTGGTTTGCATGGGGTAAACAATGGTGCTGACCCTCCATTAGAATTTCAGCAAGTAGGATTTAGGGAGTGCCCAAAGACGAGTAATAGCCGAAACGAGAAGACAAGAAGCAAAGACATGATTAAAATAGATTCTATATGAGTCTGGATCCAAATAAGCCATTCTTTAAAAAAAAAAATGTAATGAGCTCTGACAGTGCATAGTTCAAAAATGCTGAAAGGAACACTGGTACTCAGTCACAACAAAAAATGTTACTGCAAAACAAAAAGCCCAAGTAAACAAAGTCAAATGCAAGCAAATGAGGCTAGGGTGAATCACATCCCACTGCCTGCCGAGGTTTTAGGAAACGAGAAACCAAATCCACTCCAAGGGAATTAAGTGTGTGGAAATTCTGCAGTTTGATAGAGACAGGGCTTTAATTTTGGTTTAAAAAGTTTCTAGATTTACCATGGGAAAAAATACCAGTCTGTATCATAAGTGACCATATTGCCAAAGCTGAAGAACCAAGGTCTACACAGCTGATTAGCACACATGTTTAATAACAACTTATATGGTTTTAAAATTTATTATATTTTGGTTATGCTAAGTTCCTGGTGTAAGGAATTACAGCATTGCTTATTTTCAAATCAAAATCTGTTAAAAGAAGGTAGAGCAGGAGGAGGAAGAGGAAGAGACTTATTTTGGGGGTTAGACCCACGAAAGAAAGCAAAGGCCTGCAGAGAGCCCAGGCGGATCTGACTGCCGGTCCGGGATTCTTCCACTCCAGCCCAGTTCTTCCACAGAGTGAGGTTCCTGCAGCCCATGGTGTGTCTGAGAAGTCGTCCAGATTAAAGCATTCACCTCGGGATGGCAAATGGTCCAAACTCACATGGCTTCTGGCACCACGGCCAGAACGAAGGGTGCCCCGACCACAGGGCTCTCCCTGGGCATAACTGTATTCTTCAGGCCACACACTCACTGTGCCGGCGGTGACGGCGTCTTAGTAGAAAACAGGTTTACTCACGGGTGCAGACCCAGCACTGAACTAGCACTGTGATGGGGGAGAGAAATACTTTTGCCTTCAAAACACCAAAAAAAAATTTTACTTAGAAAAATCAATCACACATGAGGTGCTTACCATCATTAATCATCAGGGAACTGCAAATTAAAACCACAGTGAGATACCCACACGCCCACTAAAATTCAAAGGGCTCGCAATACCACGTGTTGGCAAGGACACAGAGCCTGGACCTCTCACCAGCAGGCAGTGGACATGTCAGCTGTGCACTGGGGAAAGCTGCAGGCTCTGTCTACTGGGTAAAAGCACATATATCCTACAAGCTAGCAAGTCCAGTTCCTGGGCACGAGACCCAACAGAAAAATGAGTGCTGTGTTCAACGGAAGACAGATATAACAACGTCCCCAGCAGATTTATTTATTCCTACGGGCCCGAAACTGAAACAACTCAAACGTCCACCACCAACAAAAAGAGAACAAGGCTGTGACACATCACGCAGGGGCAGACCGTTCAGCGAGGAAAAAGGGGAAACTTCTGGTACAGAAATCCACGTGGGCGAAGTGAGGCTGCGCCAAGAAGCCAGACATGGAAGAGTTCACCGCGTTAGGACTGCAGTTATACGGACAGACAAACCAGTTTAGGGCCCCGAGGTCAAACAGTGGCCGCTGTGGGGAGGGGAGGCCCCTCCTGTGAGGGGACAGAGGGAGCCTTCTGTGAGGCCGGAAGGGTCCGCATCCCGGTCCAGGCGGTGGGCACGTGGTTGTGCACTTTCACACCCGTCAAATTGTGCTTACGAACCTGCAGGCTTTGCCACGGCCGCGACGGCCCGTCTCCGAGGCGTCTGCGGCTGCACGTTCTGTGAGGCTGACGCACACCGGCTTGTGTGGAAGAACTCCACTCATCCACACTGCTGGCCAGTACCGCGCGGTACCGACGTACCGCACTTCTCCTTCTCGCTGTTGTGCAGCGCCTAAAAAACTGTAAGAAATTAATTTTTTAGGTCCGAAGTGAACATTTTCCCTGCTCACCGGGAAACTGCACTAAGATACTGAGAAACAAGCCCCACCTGCAGTATTAGCCATCTGCTACTTTAAGCAAATTGTCAGGTCTACGCTTCACGGTCGCCAACCAAATCTACAGTGCTAAACTCAGTGACAGTGTATTAAAAAACCAGTTCTTCTCAAAAAAAGAGACCCTCAGAGCATAATAATGGTTGCTTAAGAGGACCCTTTGTGAATGAATAAAATATTGCATCTAGAGGCTTGGCCTACGGTGGATGGACTTGCGTGAACGGGAAACCGAGTAAGAACCAATCCAGGTGAAAGGGAAGACACTAACTGTCCTGTTATAATCTGACGGACACTAGATCACTGTAAAATTTATTTCAAAGCCTATGGCAACGTCTGCCAAGGTTACTGATTGCCCGGCACGCTAACCCCTTTATGTGTGGAAGTTCCTTTAGGTTTCTCCACTTTCCTCTGTGATGCATTTGAAATTAGCTTTTGTTTATAGTGTGAAGGATGGGCCCATGTAATGAAGAGTGAACAGAAGACACGCGAAGGGTGGATGGGACTCAGGAAAAAAAACATAAAGTCAAGGCGTAAGGGAGCAGAGCGGGGCAAGACACAAGGCATTGTGGGAGAAGCAGCAGAATTCTGAATAATCACCACCACATACTCAAGCTGGACGGCGCCTCGGATGCAGCCGCCCAGCCGCCCGTGACTTCACGAAGGGCATCTCCGACCTCGGAGCTACTTCCGAGCATCTACTCTACAGGAATTCCCCCGAGGAAACCCCTGGGGCGAGATCTGAAGTCCCCGAGTCCTCTCAAAGGTCACCTCTCCAGGCACAGGGGCTGTGGGAGGCCAAACCCGAGGAGGACCCAGGCTGTCTCGATCGCGCCCCGCGGGACTCCCCCAATCAGGTCTCGGGGACAAATCGGAGGCATCACTGCCCACGCCCCCGGGGGTGCCAAGCGCACACCCTAACCAGGGAGGCGGGCGGCTAGACGCGAGCGGGAAAGGGGACTCTGCCCTGGGGAAATCCCGGTGATCCCTCCCGTCGGGGGTCCGGAGGAGCACAGAGTCCCTCACCTCCCTGTCCTAAGGCGGAGTCACCGGCTTCGCCCTTCCCCAGAAGCCACGCTGGGGGCTCTAAACGGACTAACCTCCGCGCCCCGCAGCCACAGGGTCTACTGTGGTCCAGCCCCGCGGCCAGCCCGCACCCGACCTCCCGACCCGCTCCACCGGCTCCGCGCCGCACGGAAGCCGTCGTAAAGTGCCGTAAAGGCGTCGGCGTTTTGCGGCACCGCAGGTAAAGCGGCCGCGTGGGTCCCGGCTAGGCACGGATCCACTCCTTCGGGTGCTGCTGCCTCGGAAGGGCTGCAGTTTACAATTTGAGGAGGACGGGGCCCCGACGCCGATCCTCTCCCCGGGTGACTGTCGGCTGCTAGGTTTGTGTAACCAGAGAAAAAACGGGACAGGGTTGCTTAAGGGCGTTTATTCCCATCCTTCTGTAGGAGGCTGGAAGTAAGATTCCCCAGTCTCACTCCTTGCGACCTTCGGTCCCTCCTGGTGCTACTTGGTTTTCATCTTCGTGTTCACCCATAGATTTCAGGTGCCCTCGGGGTAGCTGACACGTGTTCTTGTTCATTTTTCCTGCAGCTTCCCTCCCCCTGGACTTTGAAATGCTTTACCTGATCGGCTTGGGCCTGGGCGATGCCAAGGACATCACAGTCAAGGGCCTGGAGGTCGTGAGACGCTGCAGCCGGGTGTACTTGGAAGCCTACACCTCCGTCCTGACTGTAGGGAAGGAAGCCCTGGTAGGTGCCTGCGGGCCTGCAGCCTCCCGGGAGAAAGCTGCCCAGCAGTCCGTTTTCCCTACACTAAGCGGAACCGAATTGACAGGTCTGCTTTTCAAACCCCGTAAAACGCGTCCCCTGCTTCTTAAGTATTTGGGGAGAACGAGAATGGAAATCTTGCACCAGCCAAGTGGCGTAGGAAATGAGAGCGTGCGATGTCTTACACTTCTTACGTGGCGTCTTTTCCCAGTCATTAGGAAAGGGAAGTTATTTCACACTCCTGGGGATAGTTATCAAAATCCCCTATTTCATGACATGGCCAAGAAATCCTCTCTGAGTTGAGTGCTAATGAGGGGCTGGCACAGCCCTAATGAGTTGGTTATACATTCAGAAACCAAACTGAGATCTTCCACCTTTGAAGTATTTCCGTAGGGAATGGTAATGCCTTTCTGCCTGTATCTCTCCAGAGAGGTCTTTTAAACAGATACCTTTCAGTAAGGCTTATACCCAAACTGAGTGTATTGAGTGATCCTGGGAAGTGGCAACCATAGCATTTGTGGGTGTATCATACATCAGAGCTGACTGTCATTAAGGCTCATTAAATTTCGGAGGAGGGGTTCAGTTCAGGTTCATAATCAAATACCAAGTACAATGTAAATTAAGATGAAAAGATCAATGAGCAAGTTAGAGGAGGAAGAAGGGAATTTTGGGATTGCCTGGTCTCTGAAGTCTTCCAAACAAAACAGTGACCTAGAGAATTCCAAGTCCTCTGTCCTCTGAGATTCATAGCCAAACAGGCAGAAAAGTTAATGAAACTAGAGCCGGTGAATCCAGGAAAAAGTTTTCGCTTTGGCATATACAACTGGTTTCTTTAGGCAATTTCTGTGGATAAAGCCTGACCTTACATGCCTTCCGTGTAATGAACCCACATACATTATACAGAGATGTAAGCTATGATCTTTGTTCGCACGTGGGTCACGATGCGTCTGTATTATACCCAGGAAACCGTAAATAATAATAGGAGATAAAAGTAATAATTCACGATGGCCATGGAAGGGGGAAACTATAAAAATATATTGCTGGAAAAAATTTAGATGATCTAATTTAAGTCCACATTCTTGCTCTCATCAACTAAGTAATAGAGGCTGCCTCCCATTAAATAATTAACTAGTTATTAATCACAATTGGAATACATGTAAGAGACAAGATCGTTTCATGCTGTGATGGTGGTCAGGGAATACTACAGAACAGACGGCGTTTGAGCTGTTTCCAAATAATGCATCCTAGCAGCTTTGTTTTGCTTTATTTACAACATGGTCCAAATAGAAGATGGTAACCTTTATACAGCTCTGCAGGGTAAATGGCTAAAGGGGACTAACTTTGGGGTCCCCAGCTACCTGCAGAGAGCAGAGACCACTGCGCTCTACCAGGCTCTGCGCCCTTGTAACACATGTGATGTTTTGCAGTCGACTGAGGTTCCGTGACTCGGGCAGTCACTTAGCTTCTCCGTGCTCTTTTTATCTGTAAAAGGGGTGAATGCAGTGCCTGTCTCAGATCGTGGTAAAGCTTAAATGAACTCCTGCACTACGTAAGTTCCTGGAACAGTGCCCAACCACAGAGCGAGGCAGTGAGTTATCACAAGCATTGTTACTGTAGGGGAGATTTGACAAGGGGAAGAAGAAGACCGTTCCTTGCTGAAGGAGAAAGAATGGTGAGCCAGAGCGTGGAGGAGAAGAGCCCGAATTCGCGCCACTCGTTATTGAGCATAACTGAAACCACTTCCATTTTCTCCGGGGGGGTCTGTTCCCTCTCTTTTCTTCCTAACCTACCTCGCCTGGATGCCAGCCTGCTATTTCCTGGTCCTGTCGACCTGCTGTGGATGGATGTTGGAGGGACAGAGGACAGTAGGGGACTTCGCACTGAGAAAACTGAGGCCGTCCGCTGTGACCTTTGTTAACATTTCCCCATTTGTCCTTCCCCGAAATCTCAACCTGTCCTCCCTCCAGCCTTCGAAAAGGACCTGTGACGTGAGGTTCTCTTCCTGTTCAAGATGGACTCCCCCTGGATGTGTGTTTTGCCACCTTCTTTCTCCCTCTTTTTCTGGAACCTCACCTCCCATCAATTATTCTTTCTTTCTTGTGTGCGATCTGCATTAACATCCTTCTACCCCGGGCCCGAACCATATTCCTATATAGTCCATTCTGAAAACTCCACTTTTAAGCTTCTTTTCCCACGGTTATTCTCTTTTTTTTTTCCAATGCTTTTTGAAAAAGCAGATACTTCTATGGTCTCCATGTCTACTCCTGTCTCAGCCCTGCAGGCTGACTTCCATTGTTCTGAAATATTTCTGTTTGTTGACCAACTATTTAGAAGCTGAGAACTCCAGGGGACAGGTCTGAATTCTTATCTGCTTTACTTCTTTTGTCATACGCAGTTGACCACTCCTTGAATCTGGCATTCAAGACATGCCTTCCTCTGGGTTTTACTTCTACTTTTCAATTTTTGTCAGTCCCATGTGTAGGCTCCTGATTTGTCTATGTCATCTTTAAATGTTAGGGGGGATTTTTGGTTTTGGGTTTTTTTTTAGGTTTTTGTGTTCTGATTTGTTTCTATATACTACTTTGAGTCTCTACTCTTGTACCTTTTGACTAGGTAATAATACATGAAATGGTTAAAATTCAAAGGACAGTAAAAGTCTATACGTCCAAAGACTTCTATCCCAGTACCCCTTCCTGGAAGGAATCATTACTAATTTCTTATGTATTTTTCCAGAAATACCCAGAAGTAATTTTTTTTTTAAAGATTTTATTTATTTATCTTCAGAGGGGAAGGGAAGGAGAGAGGGAGAGAAATATCAATGTATGGTTGCTTCCTGTGCATTCCCTGCTGGGAACTGGCCTGCAACCCAGGCATGTGCCCTGACTGGGAATCGAACCGTGATCTCTTGGTTCACAGGCCCACGCTTAATCCACTAAGCTACGCCAGCCAGGGCCCAGAAGTAATTTTAACTTAATAGTTTTTACCCTGTCCCCTCTATACAAAACTTGCCAACGTAAAGCCAAGAGTAAATTTTGAGTTTTATCTTCCTTTTCATGAATGGAGAAGACTAGGGCTGAGATTCTACCACAGTCGGCTATTCAGGTGCTGGCTCATATACAATGTAAGCTTAAAATCCTGACCGCTGTTCCCCAGCGTCAAGCATAGGGTCTGGCACACAGGTTGTGCGTGAGAAACATTTGTCTGATTGCTGGTGGGAGGGTGGGCGGGGAGAGGTGGAGCAGGTTGTAGGGGGGATAAATCGTGATGGACAGGAACTCGGTGGTGAACACACCACACAGTGTGCAAATGAAGTGTTGTATAATTGTGCACCTGAAACCTGTATAATTTTATTTACCAATGTCACCCAATAAATTCAATAAAAGTATTTTTCAAGTGAATAAACAAATAAGTGGGTAAATTAAAAATAATGTAATACCAGTCTCTTTACTGCTTTTGCTATCTCTTCCCTTTCTTTTTTTTTTAAGATTTTAATTTATTTTTTTAGAGAGGGGAAGAGAGGGAGAAAGAGAGGGAGAGAAACATCAGTGTGTGGCTGCCTCTCACACACCTTCCACCAGGGACCTGGCCCACAACCCAGGCATGTGCCCTAGACCTGGAATCGAACCGGCAACCCCTTGATTTGCAGGCCAGCACTGAGTCCACTGAGCCACACCGGCCCAAGCTATCTCTTCTCTTCTCTTAGATATTTTTTCAAGAGGATCAGCCTTGTGATCATATTGAGGTGTTTGTGTTTCTCTTCAAAGGAGACTTAAAAAATGTTTTATTGTCTCAATTAGATAATGAAATGCTTCTTAAGTTAGGGTAAGTGACAAATATGGAGTGATGTGTGAAGAAGTCTTGAAGAAGGGGCTTTTCTGTTCTTAAGTCACTTATAAAATACCAGATGGGATTGCCGCTAGCATTAAGCTAGCAGTGGGTGGCTTCTTGATCTTTAAAATTTTGGAAAATAACATCATTTCCTTCATTTCTCAGTAATATTTCTGTTCTCTTAAATGTGAATATAAATGTTCTACAACTATTAGGTTGACTGGTTTCGTATAATTAAAGGTATGTAAGAATTGGTGATTAAGAAACCATGTGGTAAAGATGAAAATAAAGAGAACATTTTTCATCCATAGAAATATCCTGTCGTGGGAACTTTTGGAACATTGTCTCTGAGAATCACAGAGAAAAGGAAGGGATCTTTTTCCTCCTTTGAGAAACAGATTCCAGTTAAGCCTTAGGAAATAAGTGGCAATTGCACTCAGGACGATAGCCCGTGTCTTCACGCGCTCACGCGTTGGCTCACTGAGTCACTTGCCCGACAGGCCATCGAGAACCAGGCGTCCTCTGTCTCGGCCGTCCCCCTCGGTGGGCAGGAAGGAGTGCTGCCGAGCTGCGCGTCCACTCGGACTATGTTCGAATTGCATACTACACCCCAGGAAACCAGTCCAAGGTTCTTGACCCTGCGTAGTCGCTGTACCCACCGTGGTGCAACCACCCGCCCCGGGCCCTGTCCTCACCGGGGCGCCTGCCTCCGGGGCGGGTCAGCCCCCGAGGTTGCTCTCCCGGTCTGGCTGCCGGGACTGGTCCGCAGAGCACTTTGCATGCAGGTTTCCTACAGGTCAGAACTCTGTCCGCTGCCACTCTTCCTTTCTTCGCAGGAACTAGGAAACAGTTTTAAATTAGTCCTTCCTGCAATTCTACAGGAATGCTTGCTGCTTCTGTAAACAACTACATCTTAATTTTCTCTCCTTTCTCGATGGTACCTTTTATTTTTAGCCAGGGTCCCATGGGTTTTCCCATGGAAAATTTAATACAACTCAAACTACCGTGCACGTTTATGATTATCGTTTTAATATATTTATCCTGTATTACTATGTATGCATACATACATATTTTGTATTCATTCTGCAATGTTCTGCCTTATCTGTTGGACTCAAATTTAGAGGTAAAATTAAAATGCAAAAAGCCTCAGATGTTAAGAAATCTACCTCCTCTTGGGATATTAAGATTGCCCCAAAGACAGAGTTTAATGACAACATCATACAGACTGCTAGCTCCCTGATGAGTTCTAGGCAGTCGTCTGTGTTTGGGGGGTTGCCAAGGTTACACCAGCCCCAGAGAGTGCCGTGTGTGCATGTGTGCGCGTGTGTGTGTGGCAGTGGTCACCTGCTGTCTCATTTGGACATTGGCATTACATCTGTAGGAAGAGTTCTATGGAAGAGAGTTGATTCTTGCTGATCGAGAAGACGTGGAGCAAGAAGCAGATAATATTTTAAAGGATGCTGACAGCAGTGATGTTGCGTTCCTCGTGGTTGGGGACCCCTTTGGGTAAGTCGAACCAGATATTTGAGTTTTCATTGTATTTACTTTTGTTTTCTTAATAAGAATCCTTGTTACATTTAAAACCTTTTACCAGGTTTTGATGAAGGACTCGGTTGACATAGGCTCTAAAACGTTGCAGTTTCATGATCTTTGATGTTGACGTAAAAAGCTGCTTGACAAGAATGTGATCCTATGTGTAGCCTCTGTTGTTGATCAGGTGTCTTTTGGAAGGCCACTGCCGGCATCAAACCCCCTGAGTGGTGTGTCACCGTTAAAAGGTGTATGACCTGATCGAGCACCACGCCTGCCCTTTGTCTGGCAGGTAAACTGCAAGCACCTTCTGCTTCCTCTGTCTAGGCATCTTTTTCTTTCTTAATCATCTAATACTAATATTTAGCAACATTGCCATCACTTTCCTTGCCTTGAATTTATCACCCTTCAAGCCTCAGGTTCCAATGTCTCATACACATTGGGAGCCCTGCCCCTCCCCGTCACTGAGAAGATGGGCTTCTGCTGGCC
Organism: Trachops cirrhosus; assembly: GCA_028533065.1. Classification (NCBI taxonomy): domain Eukaryota; kingdom Metazoa; phylum Chordata; class Mammalia; order Chiroptera; family Phyllostomidae; genus Trachops; species Trachops cirrhosus. The sequence goes on along the minus strand of CM052551.1, from coordinate 3,098,749 downwards.
TGGTCAGGCGTCATCAATCTCTGATGTCCAGCCAGACGGGACAGTTCTTTGTCTCCAGCTCGTGACCCGAGGTGTGTCACAGATTTAAGGAACGTACTGGCAATTGAATCCCTGTGAGCCCACCACCAAGGATTTTTTCAAAAGACTGGGGCTGCGTGTGCACGTGTCTGTCAAAAAGAAAGTGATTTATGTCGATGTGATGTGCCGGGGTTGTGTATCTTCATTAAACTTGGCTGCAAATGACACTGGATTCTCATACACCTAAAAAGATTTAAGTGGTTGAGTTTTAGCCTCTGACACTGTTTTCTGTAAAAGTAAGTCTTCCTCCAAAGGAAGTACCTGTCTTCCCCCTTTTTTAGCCACAAAACAGTAAAATACAAAACAGTAGTAAGAAGTCCTCTGTATAAAACATCCTAGAACTCGAGCAGGATTTCCTCATCGTCACGGCGACTCTGCCAGAACATCCACGTTTTCTGTGGTGTCCTCTGCCTCACACAGACATCCAGCTCCACGGCATCACCGTTCCTACAGCCACCCGAACACGTAATCTCGGGTCTCTGACTGTCACAGCGTCCAGTCACTGACGAAGCCGTGAGCCAGAGCTGCCCCATGTGGGGGCTGCAGACTGGGGCGGCCCGCACACCTCCTGGTCCCTGGGAGGGAACGACAGACGTCAGGAGTAGAACTTGGGTAGCACTTTACAAAAGGAGTCCACCTCTGCAGAATCCACTCACACCAGTTTGGAGCTTGTGTTTTGTGTTATTTCCTGTGTATTTTACAAAGCTATTGTTCCAAGCCTGTTCAGAATGCAAGAAAATACTGTTCGCTTGAGAAGCACAGCTGGTGACTTGTTTTACCAAGGTTTTCGTATCTTTTCACTGCTCTCCGTCCTCACCGCCACTCTTCGCCTAGCCCACACTCTCATTCTCATGCACAAGTTTAAAGTGCTAGCAAGCCTGTGCGTGGTCCAGACCCTTCCTTCATTGCCTGTGCTGAGGTCAAGTTCGTATTTGTAAAACCACAATTTGACGGGCTCAAAATGAGAACATTATTAGCTCCATCGTTGGCCAGACATGAAAAATCCTGTCCGACCTGCTGTTCCACCCACAGCACGCCTGCACTGAAGCCCACGGAACGGAGAAGCCCACGGACATGAGCAAATGAGGCCCAGAGAAAACCTTCAGTGGCTTTCGTGGCCTTACGTCTTTTAACGGTTTGACCACTCCTCTCTGTGACCCGCCGCAGCCCGACTGCAGGGCTGTGCCTTTCACGGGGGCGTGGCAGTGCCGGTCCCCGTGTGTCTGCTCGTGCTGTCTCCTGGAAACCCACGTTCTGCCCTGTTCTCCCTTCCTCCCCTCCTGTCTTCTCTTTTGTCCCAGTTTTATCGAGGTACAACTGACACACCGCACTGCAAGTGCGAGGTGTGCAGCAGCGACTGAACTCGCGCACACTGACATGCGTAAGGAGCGTTTCCCTCCCACCGACGCAGTAGGACAGGGCCGCACCTCGTCCCTGCGCAGAAGACGCCTGCTCCACAGCCGCAGCCCACCTACCTCTGCTGCGCAGCGGAAGCTGCCGTGCACGGATCAACGCCTGTGATTCTTTTCCTCTCCTCCCACCTTCCCATCCCCACGTTTTGGATTATTTTCGTAGGGTGGATTCTCCAAAACAGGTTTATAATACCAATTTAAAAAAGTCAGAAGTTTTGACATGGCCATTTTTAAGTACGTATTATCAAGTTAGTTTTCCAAAGGATGGCACCAGTTCATGGTGCTTGCGTAGTTCACGGGAACATCAGCTGCACCGTGTGGTCGCAGGTACCAGGGGGCTTTCGTGTCATCAGCCCGCCTCCGCCAAGCGTGGCGGCACGGTGTCCGCAGACGAGGGTTATTATGAAATAAAGCTTAAATGAACATACCAGGTCTTACACGTTCCAATGGGCCCCCGTGACATTCATTTTACTGTTACCACCGATTAAAACATCTTCGATTCTCCTCTTGAACGTGCCCCATAGGAATTCCAAGCAACAAGCATAGTAAGACAAATTTATCACTATTTCTGGGCGCGTAGCTCTGTGCACAACCGTGTGTGTATCGATGAGACTGTGATAGAGCTGCACGCCCGGAAACCCTCAGGTTCGTCTTCGCGCACACACGCATGCGCACACGCACCCTCTCGTCCAGTCTCCGTAAACAAGTGTTTTCCCAGCCCTGGATTGGAAGGAGTGCTCAGTATGGTGGTTTCGGTCTGTGTTTCAAACCAGCTTTTCCCTTTTCGTGACAGCAATATAATCTAGGTAATTGTGATAAAATACCAGTTTTGCCACCGCTTTTTATAGCAGAGATCTGAGGGGCTTGTTTAATCACATGTCAGTTTCACAAAGTCGAATCACTTTGCCCGCTCATTAAATCTTCATGGTACACCAACCGCATCTGGTCATTTTAAATGAACTCGTGATACAGAGAGATACAGTTTTAAACCGGGCTTTCTTCCCACTCATCTATTTAAATAACCCACCAAGTACATAAGCCTGTTTTCCTGCATCTTAGTGTTAAGTAGCGAAATTCTGTTGGCGGTGACATTACAAACACTTCCTACAACTGGCATCCGTAATATTTTTTAAAAGCCCACTCTGAATCACACGAATGGTCTTCATACCAGTTTTTGTTGTATGTATATGATTAGAGACAGGCTTCCCCGGTGGGCATTTGATAATCTGTCTGTGAGGGCCTCCTGGGGCGGCAGCCCTTGATCCCCCTGCTTGGTATGCATCCGCCAGGCCTTCTCACACACGCTAATGCTGCTCTCCCGCGGGGCCTGCAGTTCTCATCCCGGGGAGGGGCCCTCCTTCACAACGCAGCTCTAAATGGAGGTGGCGCCGCATTTCACAGTCTCTGTGTTTATACTGACGTGCATTCTATTCTCTCCCCACCGCGGGCTGTCTGATCATAATCATTAGATTTAGCTCATCCCCGGCCGGTGTGGCTCAGCGGATTGAGCGCCGGCCTGCGAACTGGAAGGTGGCTGGTTCCATTCTCAGGCAGGACACAAGAGGCTGGACGTGCACACACAGGAAGACAGTTGTGAGTGACACACCTGCTTCACAGGTGTGAAATCCAGCTAGGAGCCTATCAGCTGGAACTCTAGTTACAGACAAAGATCGATGGGCTGTGAAGACCTCCAGTGTGTTCTGCATGTTCGGTTTCAAATACAAAAACGAAACCCTCCAAACAGGGCAGAAGTCAAGAAGTAGGTCTAGCTGCGCCGTAATTTGGGCCATGAGGCCAAAACATGTTCGAAGTGCTGCTCCCGAGCTCAGGGGCCGAGCGCACGCCCCACAGGTGTGGGTGCGGGCACCCACGGGACACAGGAGCAGGAAACCTGCCCTGCGTCCTGGGGCTGCCGAGGCTGCCCCCAGAGTGCCCCGGTGCAGCTCCGCACTGCCCGGAAGCCGGAAACGGAGGGAAGCAGTGCCCTTGACCCTCCTGGACGCGAGCTCAAGGAATGGAAGTCAGTGTTGGTGCCCTTAACCCAGCCCGACCTTCTCTCACTCCAGGGCCACCACGCACAGCGACCTGGTCCTGAGGGCCATGAAGCTGGGGATCCCTTACCGAGTCGTCCACAACGCCTCCATACTGAACGCCGTGGGCTGCTGCGGCTTGCAGGTAATGCCGCCGAGGAAGTGTTTTTTTGTGGTCTTACCAGAAACGTTCTGCCTTTTTACAGACTGCGAGGAGATTTTACTCCAGTTCATGAACCGTAAGACACGATTATTTTATACTGCCTTTGTGTGCACTGACTGTTAATAGTAACATTTTTATACTAAGTTTTTTATAACTTAGATTTTCCCTTCCTCATTGGAATAGACCATTGAAATTGACTAGAGAGAGATTTCAATCTTATATCAATTTGTGCACACGTGGAAAAGAACTGCAATCTAATTAGGTCAGGTAACCGTTCCACAAGCCTTTTTACATTCCCCGAATGACTTCGTGCACTGCTGAGCCCCCACTTATCCATGCAGCGCTGTTTTCCGTGCCATCGGGGCACTGTGACGCGGCGTTTCTTAAAAGAATCTATGAAAGAGCCAACGCCCAGCGGTAGCAGGCCTTTAAGTCAGCTTTGTGGTTATTGATGGGTCAGGTGAGTTACATTCAGCCCTACAGTCTTGGTTCTGAGCAGTTCGAAGCGCACTCCATAGCTGTTTCCAGAATGTTCTTCCGAGATGCTGACATTCGTTTTGCAAGTTTTGTATTTGTGTCCTGATATTCACAAATATGACCCATGACAACGCCTCCTGGCCAACGGTGGTGTTAAGACTTCATTGGCTGTTAAGGCACATGCCCACTTCAGATCCAGTATGGGGGGAGGGGGCGTGCCTCTTAGTATCTACGAGATAAGGCATTCCCCGAAGTGCGTTGCTGGAGCGTGTGACGTAAAGGGGGATCCCCAGCGGGAAGGTGCATTGGCGTATGGGACACAGCTGTCTCTGCATCTTCGGCGGGGCTGCGTGCTCTGCAGCCTGGGGAAGACTGGCCTGATCGAGCCAGTGCATCCCGGCCGGTCACCTCAGCAGTGTTACCGCCTTTGGCTCTGAAGGACCAGAGGAAAGGGATGAATGAGTCGCCTTTCGGCGTTCGCCACTCGCTCTCAGTTGCTGCATTTAAGTCGGCAAGAATTTGGCTCTTCCGTCTTCTATGAACATGCGTACTTACAAAAAATCTTGCCAATTCAAGCTTTTTTTTATACTTTAAAACCCTCCCAACATTTCTGTGTTAGAGCAAGTCGAACGGAGGGAAGTCTCCCCTAGCCATCGGCTCACACCGCCGACGTTCCACTGAACGGTGCATTTGGAAAAGGGTTTTGGCGCTAAAGATGTAAAGACTTCCTAACTGGAGAAGCTCCGGTATCCTTAGGATTGGAAGATAGAGCTGGCTGTTTTCCAACTTCAGGCAGAGGTTACCTGAGATACTCAAAGTTTCATTGAGTAAATTTTAGTATTTTTTTCAAAATTAAAATATTAGAAACACGCGCACTTTCAAGTGTTACCTGAAATTTCTAAGTAATGAATATTTCTAACACTTGTATTATTTGTATTATGAGGATTTTTCTAATAAAATAAAAAGATATTTATTTGTCTAGGGCCAGGGAGGTTGGATATATTTGGACAAAAAGTCAGGGATTTTTCTCAATGCACAAAAGACCAAAGTTGTCCTTTTCCTGAGTTATTCAGGTTAACCATTCATCAGCTTTACCATTAACCTTTGTTTCTGCTTTCAAGAGCCATTATAAAAAATAACTTTTTTCCTTGATAATAAATGATATATATACTTATAGAAAAATTAAGAAAATACAACAAGTATAAAGAAAAAAATAAAAATAAAAGTGTCAATAGTTCCCCCACCCAGAGGTAATCATGAGTTACCAGTTTGGAGTATTTTCGTTTAGTCTCTTTATTCAACACTCGCTTTGTGCATATTCTGAATCAGACAGTCCGAATTAAAAGAAGAAAGTTCGAATTCTAGAATGCTTGTTTGTGCGGCATTTATCATTGATAGTTATCACTTCTGTGACCGAGTCCTCTCCTGTAAGCATGTGGTGACGGGTGGCTGGAACGGGACCGACCGGTGAGAGCAGGGAGCAGTGATTTCCGCAGAAACCCCGCTGTCGCCGTTCCCAGTCACAAGCAGGTGTTAGCGCCTTCCTGGTCTGCACCTGCACGTACTTCTGTTGGAGGAGGAAACAGAATCCTCTGTGCCGGCCCCGGAGGCCGGGGTCTGTAGTCGCCTGGCTGTCCGAGGGCCTCACCCCCTCGGGTGGCCCCCGGGGCAGCAGCGTCATCCCAGCCGTGCTGGGTGGTACTAAGTGTCAACAGTACTAAGAGGCTGGGCGGCTGGTCCCTTATCTGCTGGGGACCGCTCTGCCTGGTTTCAGGAGCTGTAACCCCCCATGGCTAAGGCTGAGGGGGTGACCTTTGGACCAGAAGCCACTAAGGAGACGAAGCTTACCTCCCTGGCAGGAGCGCTGCTTCTGCTCCTTTACTTCATCCATAACTGGCCCCCAATGCTTGGTTGGTTAGCCAATGACAGGTAAGATTCCCCAAGGGGGGAACAACCTAAGACAGGCACGATCACAGGGAGGCCCCAGGGAAGGACTTGGGGGGCTATAGCAAAAGGGGGTGATGGACCCTCGCCCCTCGGCTTTGACAAAGCCTGAATCCTCATTCTGTCTGCGAGAAGTCTCCTAATCTCTTGGCTACCTTACTTCCCCTGCCTGACTTAATCCTCAAACTATGACAGAGGGCGGTGCAGCCCTGGGCTGGAAAGGGCAGGTTACCCAGGTGATCAGGCCTAAGAAAGAATATGTAAAGTCCTGTGAAACGAGCTTTGTTTGGGATGCTCTCAATTAAATAAGGGTCCGAGCAAGAAGTGAGTTTGTTCCTCAAAGTTTTACAGCTCTTTAGCTATCTGACCCTGACTCAAAATAGGCCCTCAGAGTTCTTTGTTATCTATTGTTTGATCCTTACTGCCTGACAATGATTAATGAGCTTTATCTGTATTCTTGTGCAAACGAACCCAATAAAAGGCCATTGAGGAAAAGGCTCCTGGCCCTTCTCCTTTGAGAGATCAGCCACCTTTCCTCCCCAAGCAGATTATATTTTGGTAGACTTATTCTCATCCCTGGGAGGGGGGGGCCTGCAGGCGGAGCCCCCCCACACTTACCCATCCACATTGTGGTTGTGAATTACCAATTTTCCTTACATGTAATTCCAGGCTTTCGGATTTTTTGTTTTTGAGACAATTCTCATTTAAAACATTCTGTCTTGTCCCTGTAAGTGTATTCATGACTGGCAGTCTGTGTTTCTGATGGTTATTTCGTGTGGCTAATTAGCGTGCCCACTAACAGCCTGGCCTGTTTGAAGACTCAGCCCACCCGCCCGTAAGGAGAGTCTGCACACTGTCTCCGCCGAGACCTCTGGCTGTGCCCGCTCTGGCTCTTTGCCCAGGCGCCCTCGTCTCACACTCGGTCCGTGGGCATCGTGCTCACCCTTCCCTCCTGCTCATCCAGAGGCCCCTTCTTTCCAGCCTGTCTCAATTCCTACATGCACACCCCCCAACCCTGTCATCAGCACTGACTTACAAGCAAACATTTTAATGACAAATGTCAATGTTACAATGTCACCTTAAAAGTCAGAATTTGGCGCTGGGCTCTTTCATTCAAAGGAAACAAATGTGTCCTTGATTCTCGTTCCCTTGCACCCTTCTAGGCATGATGGTAACGGCGGCCCGCGCCCACTGCCCCAGACACCTTTGTGGGTGCCGGGCACGCAGGCAGGGCTCCAGCTCCCCTGCTTCCACCTCTCAGAACCCCAGTGGGGTTCCTGCCTCGTGAGTGTGCTGCTCAGAGGTGCGGACGGAACTGAAATCTCAGCTTCCTTGAGGTAGCTTTGGCACGGTGCCGCTCCTGTCCCAGCCCCGGCTCCCTTTTGGAAAAGAAACGTTGCTTTAAAAAAATACATCTTAACTGATTTTAGCATGGATCCACATGACATAAATGACATAGTAGTAATAGTGATTGTTAGCAATCAGCATCATTAACGTGGCATGAACGGACAGAGGGACCTTCTGTCCCTGTAAGTGAATACACTTACAGGGACAGAAGTACACGAGGCAGTAAGTGCACGAGGCAGTGTAACCCTAGAACTCAACTAATAAACTCTCTGCTCTCTCAGTTTCTTCAGAACTAATTTTGACCACCTGCTAGAGAATGGGCATGTTAGAAAACTTTGTTCTTCCTTTCCATTTTCACTCTAACTTTTAATCACTATTTCAATAGTCATCTTACATTCTTTTCCACTTTATAGGGGCTTTTTGTCTGTTTTTTGGTAGATCTGGTTGTGCCATTCTCCTCCTGCGACAGTCCTGGCAAATGCCCGTCCCGCACAGAACGCTCGCTCACCCGCCTGCGCGTTCACCGTGTTGCCAATGCCGCAGTTCACTCACTGTCCCGTCCTTCCGTGCGCTCCGCTGCGGTGCCGCGCACAGAATCGCTGTGTGACGAGTACCGAGTCTCTGCTGAGTCCAGCTGCTTGTTTATTCAGTTACTTGTTCCCCCAAGTTGGGTCTCGTCTTTGGAATTACAGTCCTTTCATTGGACACCTACGTGGATTCACTCAGATACGTGTGAGAACAAACATCTTGTCTTCGGTCTACACGGCCATTCAACTTTCTGTCCCCCATACGAGGCCCTGCACACAGCCTTTCTAGGGTCAGCAAAAAGCAGTGTTGCGTCGATGGTGAGCAACATGCGTGAGGGCTAACAGGACCAAGTCCGAGACCAGCGTGCAGTATAGAAAACCAGTAACTCGTGATGACGTGGCTTTGCGGCACCTCCCGACAACCCTGCTGGCCCAGCTTCCTTCTGTTTCACAGACTTGACTGGTCTGGTGTAGAATATACATGACATACATATATGTATGCATGTATATATGCATATCATGTATGTGAGATACATATGGGGCTTAATAGCGTTCTTAGAAGTTAAATTTACTAGTTTTTCCCTCTGCAGAGAAGATATGTGTTGCCCTAACCATGACGAGATGGTTTCACTGGAATGTAAAGTAACAAGCAGGAGAGCCTGATGGCAAAGCGGAGCTCACACAGCGCCCGTGCCTCTGAAATGGGGAAGCGTGGCGGCACCGGGGGGCTTCGGAGACCGCTGGCTTCGTTCAGGCAGGGGGTGCCCAGGGCTCTTCAGGGAAGGAGTGGGCAGAGCTGGAACTGACGGGAACCGGCACCTGGCCACCTGTCAGGAAGGGCCAGTTGGGCAACAGCCATTTCCAGGTACGTTGCTCAATGCCGCTCTAAATATTGCCCAAGACCCCCACTGCTGTTCCCTTTTTCCCGGCACCTGCGGTGCTCCCCGCTGCACCGCGGCTGCCGTCTCGGTCTCGCTTCCTTGGAGGCCGGCGTGCCTCCTCTGTCTGCAGAAGGCTCCTTCGGGCGCTAAGAGGGGAAACGCTGAACTCCTACATACACACAGCCTGGATCTCATCATTGGTCCAGAGTATTTACTGCCCAATATTTGTCTTGCGTGTGTATTTTCTCACTCTAACCAGATAATTAAACGGCTCATTTTGAGTTGAGCTTTTGTCTTCAAATAGATAAAAACAAGATCCAATGTGCAGTTATACTGCTTTCTGTATAACTGACTCCTGGTTAAAACAAATGAACCCTGTGCTCGGTGCTGGGGTGTTGCTCCAGCTGCTTTGCACAGCCCGCTGGTAAGCACTGGCTTTGGCAACGCCAAGGCCGGCCCCCTGTTCTTGGGCCCAGGCGTCCCACTGGTGAAACTGTTTGCACAGTGTTCCAGAACTCACTGGAGAAGTTTGCCCCCGCAGCCACAGGAATGGCCGCAGGCTGTGGATCAGGGTCCAGGGCAGCGGTGCTGGGCGGGGGGCTCCCTGGATCCCCCACGTCGGGTGATTCAGAGGCGCTTGTGCGCGGAGGGGTTTGGCCAGGATTTTTACGTGACCAGCGTCTCAGTTCTCTCTTAAATGACCTGCCCCTTTCCTTCTGAAGGAGCAATTTACCTCCTTGACTCTTAAAATACTGAAGACCCATTGAAAGTGTTTACATTCAGTTGCACACATAAATTTCTTCAACTTTGTTTTTCCTTGAAGCTTTTTTTACAGAGCGATATATTTCAAAATCAGAGTATTTCGAGATCAGAGGTGCCAAAAATTCTGTTTAGAGTATAAACAGCTGACTTGTCAGGAGGAAACCATAAGCATCATTTCAAATACTCGGCAGTATCTCCGAGCTCCCTCCAACAGGGAAAGCAGTTGGGTTATAGCAGGACGCAGCCTTTCCGAGCCTCTTCATCTCGTCCTTACGCACGTGACTTTGTCACGCCATCAGATCCCCGACATTTATCGAGTCTTCCTGTTCGCCAGGCATCTGGCTCTCTGTACGCTTTGTCGTTTTAACCCTTAAAAAGCCACGTCATTGCGTTTAGAGCCACCACACCCACTTTTCCAGCGGAAAGTCAGGGAGGTCACTTGGCTTGCCCCTGACGACCCAGCTGGTAAGAACCAGGGCCGTGACCCCCACGTGGAGCACGGGATCTGCACTGGGTCCTCGTGGGGCAAACTCGCCGCTCGCAGGGCGGCGGCCACTGCAGAGCCCAGCACAGAGCTGGGCCCCTCCGGAGCGTGGGGCGGGTCCAGGAATCCGCCCGGGAACACTCCGCATGCGCTTCGTGCTGGGACACTGCTACATGCAGCAGGGAGGTTTTCGACTCTGACTTTGGGGTTACAGGGGCTTTGTGCGCTGATCTCTGATTTTACGGGGGATTGCCTTCGACACAGTCTCCAAATGCACTTGGGAAGGAAGCCCACTGGTAGGTGAATCGCAGGTTGTGGCCACAGAGGAACCTTCTTGGAAACTCCTAGGCGCTGTCGGGAGTAACGGTTACAGTTTTTAAGACCTCAGTGTACAAAAGTCAGGAACAGGCTCTGGGGTCGCAGGGGCAGAGGGCCCAGAAGGGCCCGCTTCTCTGCCTCCTTCCCGTCTGCCTCCCGCGTCCCTCTCGCAGCTTCTGAAAACAGGTCTGAGAAGCCTGCGGACGACAGCCCCTCTCCGGGCCGGTTTCTTCGCTTTTCAGACCAAGCACCTGAGGCTTAGAAAGGCTGGGCGATGTCCTGAGGTCGCCCTGGGGTTGCCCTGGGGTTGCAGTCCCGGGCAGTCCGTGGCGGAGGACTCGAGGTGACGTCCAGCATGGGGGGTTCCCAGCTCCATCACCAGTCCCTGCGAGCGCTGTTTAAACTGAGTAACTCATCTCCCCGCAGTAACGTTCTCGTGACGTCTCCCCGCCCATCAGACCACCGAAAGGAAATGTCCCGCACACACAGCCCGTGGGCGGTCACGCCAGCACCGTGCAGCACGGTGTGAACCGCACCTTCCGTGTCCTTTGATCCTCCCAACCCGTGGGCAGGACGGACGGCGTGCGGCCACTTCCTGGTTTAGAGGCAGTGACTTGGAAAGAGTATGTCACACAGCCACCAAGTCGCAGGACCAGAGTCCGAGCCAGGCCTTCTCGGCGTGAGCTTTGGGGCTGGACGCACGGAAGGGAACTTCGCGGCTGCTGGATGCAAACGGGAACCCAGCGAGTTCTTGGTTGTGCGTCGGTCGGTGGGGGTGGCCCTTTGGGGACGGGGGAGGTTTGGGAAAGGCCCCCTCATTGGACTCCACAGCGAGGGGACAGACAGAGGGCAAAAGTTCGGGGTTGTGGGCGGGGCTGCAGCAGTGTGCCCTGTGTGGCTTTCCCTGAGGGACAGAGAGGAGGACCGCCTCCTCGGACCTCCGTCCCAGCTGCTGCTTTACTCACGAGCTGGGGACCGCCAGCCGCGTGTTCTCTGCAAGCCCGGCGGTCTCACCTGCTAAGCACGTGTCGTGATGGTGACTGAGCCCACCGGCTGCTCGGACGTCCCGTGCGTGTTGTTCCCTGCTAGGTCCCTTGGATCTCGGTGCGTTCGGCAGCCTCACTGCTCAGCCATGAACTGGGTACCACGTCCCCGAACTGGACGCAGGGCACTAGAGGCATCAGGGGCGCGGCTGCTCTGGGCCAAGAGAGCTTGGCCGCCGTTTCTTTATTGGGACAGAGGTGGTCCCCGACCCATCTCAAGTCTGCTGCTCCCTTTCCGTTTTGGTGGTTGTCTATAAAACAGCGCTTGGTGAAGGGTCCCATCGTTCATGGACGGTTGTGCTTTTTCCAGCTGTACCGATTTGGAGAGACGGTGTCCATCGTGTTTTGGACAGACACCTGGAGGCCGGAGAGCTTCTTTGACAAAGTGAAGAAGAACAGGCAGAACGGCATGCACACGCTGTGCTTACTGGGTGAGGCGCCCCTTCGCCGCGGGGCGGGTTGCCGGGCGGTTCTCACCTTGGCCTCGTGACCTGCGGGGAGCTGGCCCGCGGCAGCCGTGGCCACAGCCAGTGCTCTGGGCACGCCAGCCATTTGCCGTTCTCTCTCGGGAGACGTACGTGTTCTGCCCCAGTCACCGCGGGCCGGTCCCCGTGTCCCCACCTTGGTCCCCACGGGTCTTGTCAGTGCGCCGCAGCTCAGCAGGCCGGCCCGGGGCATCCGTCCCTGCCTGGCTGTGGGCCGGGCCTTCCGTGGGGAGCCCCTGGCCACTGCAGCGCGGGGGCCGGCAGAGTCACAGGCGGGGGCCTGACGCACCCTGGAGGCCCTCCTGCTGACGCCTGGTGTACAGGTGGATTGGGGCCCAGAGCTAGAAGCCATGGCCCACCGTCACCCAGCCTCCTGGTGGCGGCACTGGTAGAATCCAGGCAGCCTGTGCTCACAGCCCTCCCCACAGTACCGTGCTGTCCAAACAAACCCTGCGCCCTGCCTGGTGCAGAGAGAGAGCCGGGCTGCTGCCCTCGGCGATGGTGGTGATGGTGACAGCACAGGTACCACTCTGAAGGGCGCAGGCGGAGTGGTCCCACAGGTGCACCGGGACTGACCTGGGTGGGTCAAGGTCCCTTCAGCGCCTGCTCTTAGCGGTGCGGGTTGTCCGCGTACCGGGGTCAGAGCTCTTGGCCGTGACTGACAGGACAGTGCTTACTGGCGCCTCTGATCCTGCGCGGTGGCCCTTGCATCCAGATCGGAGGGCGAGTCCCGGGGCTCCTCCCTGCTAGCCAGACGGTGCGGGCCCCTGACCTTTGCTTCATGTCCACGAGCCGGGAGTGACCGCCTGTCCCACGGAGCTGTTGCAAGCAGCTCCATCAGCTGCTGAAGGAGCAGGCGGTGCGCGTTTTCAAATTTCTGATCTCCAGTACCGACATCGGCTTGCTCTGAGTGTTCGCCAGTGCCCACTCTCGGTCCTGCGGTCAGTCCACTTGCCCACGTGCCCGGTCACAGCACACTCATGTGCTGGCACCCGCCCTGGGGTCACACGCGGAACTGCACTGCCGTAGTGACGCCGGAGCCACCGGACAGGCTGAGGTGACGGGCAGAGAGAGAACCGTGATTCCGGCCTCTGCAGGGAGCACAGATCTCAGGAGAGGCTCCCGTTTGCCAAAAACGCCGGGCTGGCCGTGGACCGCCAGTTCAGTGTGACTCCCTACTGTGTGCTGTGTGCACCGTCAGAACCCAGTCGGCGGCCTCTTGCACTAGAAGAGCTTAGAGCAGGTCTCACCCCCAGCAGGCGCTTCTTACGGGGTAAAAATGGGAAGCCAGTCCCCGGGGATCGAGTCCGGCGACGGCCGCTCTGGAGGTCAAGTTTGCACTTAGTCTAGCGTCACTGTGGCTGCTCTCTCACTGCAGTGACGGCAGTACACAGCTGTCCCTCTGACCCGGGGCCCCGAGCACCTCGGCTACTCGCTCTCTGGCCCTTTTCGGAGAAGTCTGCTGATGCCTGGTCTGAGCAGAGCTTTGCCTAATAACCTCCTGCGACACGCACGCTGTCCCTGGAGAGTCCCTTTCCCGTTACCTTGTTTTACTTTGTTTATTTCTGCAGTCTTACCACCCCTCTGAGTGATTCTATTAATTTGCTGGTTTTCTTCCCTGTTTGCTCTCTAATGTCTAGAGGTCTGGCACAGCGTAGAATAAATATTTATGGAAGTTAATTGGTTGAAGGCTTTTTTAGTTTATTTTCTCAGAGAGAAGGTCTTTAACTGTTACTAGCCTATTCAGTTCCGGCCAGAACACGTTCCTTTTCCTCCAGTCCGTGGGCACCTAATAAATTGAACATCAAGGTCAGCCCATGAACACCTCTCTCACTTTTTCTTTCTTTTTTTTTTTGGCTTATGCCTATATCCCGCACTCAACTGGCACGCCACGGTTTCTTATTTTAGCTTACTATCAGTGCAGTTTAGCGCTTCAGTTTTGTCCTCGGGTTTCCCATGTGGAAAGAGACCAGTCTTACCTTTTCGTAGTCGAGTCTGCGGCCGCGGGGTGACTGAAAACGGGACGCACCGGAGCGTGGATCCTGGGTGTGTCCTCCCCGCACCTCCCGGTTGTGCTGCACAGCCGAACCTTGACAGGTTTTAGAGCGGAACAGAAGAGGCATAAGAGGCAGGCTACCCCAAACTTCTCCCCGTAGCCATACAAAATGGGGGAGGGCAGAGGGCAGCATTCCCCTTTCGGGAGGCTTAGGAAAAGCAGTTAGAAAATCAGCCCACAGGTGTCCACCGAGTGTGTGTGCGCTCTCCACCCCGCCTGGGTGGGTTCTCCCAGAGCCCTGAGGAAGTATTAGACGCGGCCCCCCCTCGGGTTTGGAAATCTGCTGGAGCTGACTGGCTGTGCTCTACTGTGTGGGGAGGCAGGAAGGGCAGGCCGGGACGCTGGCTCTTGAACTCCCTAAGAGCTGCCACTCTTCTCCTGGGAAAAGACAGACAAAGTTAAACAGTCTGTCTCTCTAGCTGCGTTAACAAAAGCAGGAACAAGGTGTGAAGTAGAAGATGCCCTGATGCCAGATCCTCAAACCACAGTTCCTATCATTCCGTCACCAGGAGCCCTGTCCATGAGCACGCACCACGGCAGTAAACCGCAGATAACACTGATTTGGAAAGACAAGACGAACGTGTAGGATGAAGTTACAGACAGGAAAACAGAGCGCTGGTTGTGTGGATGTTTCCAGGAACAACTAAGGCCTTACGAAGGAGTTGGGGCTCAGTGCTCCTTCCGGGTGGGGAGTCGAGGTGGGCACATTCACTCAGGAGACCTTTGTGGAGTACGCAGCGGGGACTCGGCGTCATCTGGCTCCCGGCTCTGAGACGAGCCGGAGAAGCCTGCGTGCGACCACGTGGCCGGAGAGGAGGGCTTACGGCCCAGGGCGCCAGGGAAGATGCCGAGACCGCCCGGCTCAGACGAGTTCACTGTGCGATACAGAGCGCGCACCTGTAGAAAGTCCCCCGGCCCTCCTCACTCTTCAAATACAGTGCTGGGGAGCAGTGGGTTTTTTAAACTGAACTTATTGGGTGACTGGTTGTTAGAATCATATAGGTTTCTGGTGTTCGATTCTATCATGTATCACGTGTGTATGGTATTACCTGCTCACCGCCCCAGGTCAAGTCTCTTTCTGTCACTATTTATCCCCCTTCACCCTCCTCCACCCCCACCCCCACCCCCTTTCCTTCTGCTCATCACCACACTGCTGTCTGTGAGGGTTTTTCTTTTTGCTTAATCCCGCCACCTTTTCCCCCAACCCCCACCCCACCCCCAAACCCCCGACAGCTGCCAGGCCATTCTCTGTACCTGTGAGTCTGTTTCTGTTTTGTTTGTTAGTTTATTTTGTTCATTAGGTTCCATATATAAGTGAGATCACATGGTACTTGTCTTTCTTGGACTGGCTTATTGCACCTAGCATAATGCTCTCCAGGCCCATCCATCCTGTTGCAAAAGGTAAGATTTTCAGCCGGTGTGCCACGAGAATTTTTAGAACATGCAATACCTGACTCTTTATTCAGGGACACTGACATCTTCTCCCTTCAACTGTCAGGTAAAAGAAATGACAGCAGCCAGCACAACAATAGCCATCTGGTGTGACTAAATCAAAATGATACCTATTTTTTTGTCCGATCGGCAAAGTAGATGATATATTTTGGGGTGCGCTGCACAATTTTAGTAATTCGTTTATGTGTGCCATAAGATGAAGAGGGTTGAAAAATCGCTGCTATAGAGCATATTATTTAAAAAGTTTTTTTAAATGGAAATATTAAATGACAAACTTTACTATTGCAAATAACATTGTATAAGCTTCAGGCAAATGAATTAATGCCTGTGTTGAATTTTGAGAAGTCTTTCAGCTGTCACTTAAAGAGACCTAAGCAGACGTATAGGACCGATGGCATTGGAGGCCACGTTTTCAATGACAGACACACACTTTCCCCTGTACATCCAGATCAGTGGAAATCTTAAACGATGCTATTTCAAACCAGAAAAATCCTTTCACCACTGGTGCCAGGGAACACTTAGAAATACACACACAGGGTTAATCTTTGCTGTATTTTCTGCAGTATCCTTTCTAAGACAAACTCGCGCACTCACCGAGGAGCGCGGTGGAAGCCTATCAGCAAGACCGCTCATTGCCCTGCATTTATTTTTGCAAACACAAACTCTGGCTGACCCGCTGGCTTTGAGCGCGTGGAGCAGGAAGCAGCTGTTGCCGCCACGCACTGAGTTCCTCTGAGGATGTGGGGGCCTCTGCCTTTTTCACCTCTTACCAGCTAGCTAGGCCGAGAGCCTCCAGGGCACAGGAGCCAAGAGTTGAGATGGCTGGACGGCTGGGTGTCACGAGAGCAGGTGTCCTGCAGGGTCCTGGCCCCGGGGCGTCCCCACGCCTGGCGCTCGTGCTGGGGGAAGCCTGCTGTCTGACTGTGTGATGTGACTGTTCCTTCTTGAGTTACCAGGGGCATGTCTCACCATTCGCAAGAAGGCAAACGTCTTTTTCCTTACATAGTAAGAGCTTCTTTCTATGCATGTTACATACATTGAGACTTACCTCCTGGTGCCTGGGAACAGTCTCGGATGGGAACATAACATGACCTGCCCCTTGGGCTAGCGCGGACACCAGCTGGGGAGTGGACGCAAAGGCGCTGAACCTGCCAGCGTGTGCCTAGCTCCTCCCTGTGCCTTCTCCTCCCAGAGGACACTCTCCAGCCGACCTCACATTTGTTTTCTAACTCGTAACCCTAACCCTTAACTCACCCCAGGCTTCCATTCCACGCATTTCCATTACAAAGTGGCGAGATACTTGGGAACAACGTTTCCCCAAAACTTGGGTTTACGTAAGCAAAGGATTTTGGAAACAGTGATTAATTACATTAAAAGAGAACTATTTTTCACTTCCTGCAGACATCAAAGTCAAGGAGCAGTCTTTGGAAAATCTCATCAAGTAAGTCTTACTCTGAGAACGCCCCCCTCTATTTTAATTCCTTGAGCAGTTCAGTAAATTCTGCTTCAGTGATGGCAGTTCAAAGGTTGTTGAAAATCAGCTTTCGTTACAGTTCAAACTTAAACACTTTCACTCTGATGGAAAGGTGGAGATGGTAAGAAGTGGGACAGAGCAGAAATGGCAATGGCTTTCAGGGACGCATCACTGAGCACCGTGGTCGGCGTCTGTGGAGTGAGTGACCCGGCCGGGAGTCGGCACACGTGGTCCGAGTCCCAGGTCTGCCCCGGTCACGGCTCTCGGGCAGGTCACCTCCGCTTCTGAGCCTTATTTTTCTCACATGAATAATGAGACTAATAATCCTTTTTTGCTTGGAGAGGCAGCATCCAAGTGACTGATGAGCACTTGAAATATGGCTAATGTCACTGAGGAACTGAATTTATCATTTCATTTTAATTAATTTAAAATTAGCCCTGGCTGGCGTGGCTCAGTGGATTGAGTGCCGGCCTGCGAACCAAACGGTCACCAGTTAGATTCCCAGTCAGGGCACATGCCTGGGTTGCAGGCCAGGTCCCCAGCAGGGGGCGCATGAGAGGCAACCACGCATTGATGTTTCTCTTTCTCCCTCCTTTCCCCTCTCTAAAAATAAATTAAATAAATAATACTAATACCTTAGTTATTGGAAAACTTTTAAGTAGATTCAGAACAACTTCAATGTGTAAATCTACTTTTATAACCATGAATTTTATGAAATCTAAATACCGATCAGGTATTTCCTGCTTTAACATTTAGATTTAACATTTGGATCAAGATGTACTGTACACATAAACCACGTAATGTTTGAAAGACTCGGTACAACAGCAACCCCTTTGATAATTTTTATAGGAGTAAATGTTGAAGTATAATATTTTGGATCTGCTGGGTTAAATATTATTAAAATTAATTTTCCCTTTTTTAAACTTGTGTTAATGCGGCTTCTAGAAAATCTAAAATTATGCCTGTGGCCCGCATGGTGTTTCTCATGGACAGTCTGACGCAAGAATTGTTTTGAAAGTCCAAAAACAATCTCTGTGACCTATTTGACAAGCTGCGAAACCTGTTTTTATCACCATCACTGGGCGGACACCGGCGGCCTTTCAGCCCCACAGACGTACACGTATCTTCCCCGCCAAGATTTCCAGCCCTTTACCATGTAGCTGCCTTTCTAAGGGGAGGAAATGAAGAGAGGAATTTGTGGTTTGAACGTGGCAATGAAAATGAGTACTGCAGAGCCCGATTAAGCTAGGATACGGGGCAAATTGCCGCTCATTTTGCAGTATTTTTGCCTAAGGTACTCCTTTGAGTTAAGGTAACTCTTAGGCATTTGTTTTTAAGTCATTAGACTTGTGTTTCTGCCAGTGTTTCATTGGGATCAGAGGGTGGCTGGAGTAAAACCATGAAAAAAGCTTAAGAAGCCGAGGAGAAGCCACTGCCTTCGTGCTCCAGTGGGCACTTGAGCTGGGCGCCGCCGGACGGCCTCAGTGAGGACACGGGCGTGGGGCCTGCGTGTGTTGTGCCTGGGGCAGCGTCGCGTTAGGGTGCCTGATGTCAGCTCACGCCTGAGCCCAGCGGCACCTGCTGTTCTGCTTCCAGGGGAAGGAAGATCTACGAACCTCCTCGCTACATGACCGTGAACCAAGCCGCCCGGCAGCTTTTGGAGATTGTCGAAAACCAGAGAGCACGGGGAGAAGAACCAGGTAACCCCAGTGCCCCCCGAGGGCTCTCTCCCCGACCCCCTCACCTGCCGCCACATGGCCGTGTGCGGGTGCTGTGTGCGTGCTGTTACCCGTTGTCTTCCAGCCTTACCTTAAATCTCGGAGGCCAAACACGGCCCTGAAAGAGACACAATGGAGTTCTCTCTCGTGAAGTCAGTTCACACGAGGGTTTTTCACAAATTAACTACAAATCACATTTGAAGTATGTTACTATATAAATATTTGGATAAAGTACAGAACTCTGTAGTGAGCTTTTCCTGCAAAAATATATTTATTCTGCTCTTTCTCACTCTCCGCACTGAGCTCTGGGCTGGTTTTCTAGAGGATAGAGACGAGTGGATTTTTCCCTTGTATTCCTAAAATCTAGACAGTGCAAAGTTTATAATAAAATATTTACGGGCAGTGAATATTTACTAAGAGGTTTTTAAATGAACCGGCCATTGTATTTTAAGGTGCCGACTGCCTTTGAGTACCTGGATAGAAAAGACACACAGAGAGACTCTCCAGCGACCATTGCCTGTAGGACTCTCATTAGTAGGCTGTCCTTGGGGCCAGAACCAGTAATCTCCGAGGGTGTTTTGTTCCCTGAGGTGCAGAGTCCCTCGCAGGCCTGCGTGCCCCCTTCCCTGCTAACAACAAAACTACAGGAAGGGGGCGCCCCAGAGCGAACAACACTGATGTTCACAAATGCTGGTCATTTTGAACTTGAAAGTATAAGTAATGTCGTAATGCCCATGATTTCTTAAGGGCTCTGCAGTCTACTAAATACTGCCGTGTATCTATTATCCTAGCCCTTATAAGCCCTGTTTAAAAGATGAAGAATCTGAAGTTTGCCACCTAGCTGATTAGGTGGCCGAGCAGAAACTCAGATTCATGTCTTTACCTGATAATTCGATCGTTTCTCCAGCATAGCTAGGTCAGTGTGAGCACATCCCAAGTATCTTAATAAACGTGTAACCGTGTAGTAACACCAATCACTCAGCAACGATTTAAAGGTGAACGCTACGCGGTGTTAAAGACCATGGACACCGGCCTTTGTTTATCAAATCCTAAACACTTACCCTAAGGCCAGCCTTTGCGTCCTGAAAGGGTAAAAAGTTGGGAAGTGCTACCTTAACGTGTCGGGCAGTGCAAGCAATTCAGAAATGCCTTAAATTAGATCGTTGGTCCTCAGAGAGTGGCCAAGGGGATGTAAGGTATCGGGCTTCGTCGCCCTCCTGGTACTGACGCTGGCTCGGCTGTGGGACAGGGCAGTGCGTCTGCGGCACTGAACGGCGGCATCTTTTTTCCTTAAGTAGCAGTCACCGAGGACACGCTGTGTGTGGGCCTCGCCCGGATCGGCGCCGAGGACCAGCGAATCGCAGCCGGCACGCTGCAGCAGATGTGCGCCGTGGACCTGGGGGGCCCGCTGCACTCCCTGATCATCACCGGAGGCGGCCTGCACCCGCTGGAGACGGAGATGCTGAGTCTGTTTCCAGTGCCAGAGGCAAGCCCGGCGTCCCGGGGCACCGACGGGCCCCGCACGTAGACGGCTCTGGCGTGGAGGCTCATTTCAGCCCCGGTGCGCGCGTCCCTGTAACAAAGGGGACAGGTCTTCCGTGTGCCTAGTAAGTACAGAACCGGTGCCGGAGAAGGAAGATGCCGAGTGGACCACGCTCGGCCTCCCGTGGCCGGGAGCTTTCCCTCTGACGTCATCAGCAGGTGCCGCTATTGGCGATTTTTCTGGAGGCGCACGCATGCAGCAGACCAAGCTGGGACGCTTGTAGGTGGACACCCACCAACACAGTCTTTGAAACGCACCTTTTCATTGTGAACCCATGTGAACAAGGTGGACCTTCTCCTTTCTTTCTAAGTCAGCTGTCCCAACGGTAGGCGGGCTAACTGCGCATATGCGGAGGTGGGCGGGGCGTGTCCCCCTCCCTGAACGCCGATCTGAAAATGTGCAACCGAGAGATTTCTGCCGAATCACTTATCACCTGGCATCCGAGTTAGAGCTCATATTATATATTATGTAATCGCCGAATTATAAATATGCAGCCAGCCATGTGTGGTTGCTCTTCGGTTTTAAATAGCAAGTTTCACACCCAAGCTGACAAATGGAAAACTTACTACAAAATAAAATTTTTATAAATTTAAGTTTGGACAATGGTTGATCAGTCAAGCTTCGTCACCCCACTTAACTCAGGATGTCCTATGAGGGTGCCCGTAGTCGCGTTCGTCTTACCAGGTGCACATGACGCGCCACTCACTGTCTCTGGGCACAGTTCTGTGCTTTCTGTTCGCTCACAGCAGGAAAAGCTCTGTGACACGCCGGTGTGGCCGCTGTAACCGAGCACTTCCGTGCAGGTCCACTTGCCCGCTCAGGAAGTTCACGGCAAGCTGAACAAACATCTCTCGTCTTCTGGGCCCATCCATTAGCGAGACATTATTTTGACTGACTTTATTTCATTTGAGATAAAAGGTTTTAATATATAGGAAGCATTCCATTTTCAATCAATTGAACACAAAAAGGGTGAGAGCTGATGACATTTAAGTTGCCAGTTCTGTCTTATTTTCATCCAAGGCGTTACACCAAACACTGAAGAATTATAAAATGAAGGACTTCTGGTTTTGGTACTGGAGGGATGGGTGGTAATACACAAACCCTCCCAGTCACAAACTTTGAACAGAACATAATAACTACCTCTGCGGCACTGGGGAGAGACCACAAGCAGGCCGAGAGCTCTCTTACCTGGCTTTCCCCGCCTGGGCTGTTCCCCGTCTGATGGAGGAGGGGTGGCTGGAGCTTAAGAGAAAGGACCTCTCACCAGCTGGTGGTGTTTGAGGAGTGAGGGGCTGTGCATTGAAGGAGGGAACCCTCCAGGTGAGGGAGGAGCCTTCCAGCCTGCACGTGACCTCTGAAATCTTGGGCTAACTCCTGGGCTGTGTGTGGGGGGGGGCGGGGAACCCAGGGAAAGCCATGGCCAGGGGCAGGAAAGCTGAGCAGAGCGTTGCTGGCTATTCAAAGAGGCAGAGTTCTGAGTTTGAATTCTGCCAGGTGAGAAGACTTGGTAAGCATTTTGGGCTTTCCATCCAATCCCCAGGGCAGCCAGGTATTAGTAATGAGGGTTCTTCCCAGGACTAAAGATGCATGCTGAAACTAGGGGCCAGACCTTTAACTGAATGTAAAACCGAGGCGCTCGGCCAGTAATCTCACTGCCTGCCAGAACAAAGCTCCCCCTGCCAGGGCCGGATAACCAAGCGGGCCTCTGTACCGTAGAACAATGACTAGACTGTTATACAATAGGAGGTACTCGCAGGAGACCCTGACACAGCCCAGGTGCTGGAATCCACACACAGGACATCAAAGCAGCCTTAGACTTACATTTGAGGAGGAAAAGGAGGGGCATTTGGAGTGAATGAGCGAAGCTGGGTGCCCCCAGCAGAGAAAGGGAAACCCACCCACCAACCCAAACCCAAATGGCAGGACTTATTAGCAGAGTGCAGATGACAGGCGACTCGAAATGACCGAAGCTGAGGGAGGAGGAAGGTTGGAGGGCAGGGGGACACAGGGCCTCGGTGCCCTGTGCGGGGCGATGTCCAGCAGCTTCACGCCCATGGGCCGCCGTTCCTGGAAATGCCATCTGGTTGCAGCATCGATGAGAAAAATCAGTTCCCAGTGGGGGCCCCTCTCGGTGTGGAGCTGGTTGGTGCGTTCTCCCCAAGTCTGCGTGGGTTTCCTCCGGGTCCCAGAGGCGCCCACGGGAGGTGAGCTGGCCGGTCACACTGCGCTAGGGGGCATGGGGGCGTGTGTGAGTGCTGAGGAGGACCGGGCCCACATACGGGTGACAGTGTGGACCCGTGGATCATAAACAGCTGGATGAGGTCGCTTTCCTGCGCTGCCTTCTCTCCACGATCTCACTGCTTCCTGGTCCCCCAGGCTCCCCTTCTTGGTCGTCTGGCCAGAACCTGGAGTCTAGTCCCTGAACTCTGTGGCTGTGTCGCGTGCCTTCCTGATCGGGCCTCCAACCTGACCCATGTGGCGAGAGGGCCCGGGGGAAAAAGCAACAGGGGTTTGCCTGAAATCAGGGCTCCGCCCCTCGGAGAAGAATGCCCGTCACAGGGGGGCCTGGGGTTTCCCCGGCGGCTGCCCACTAGGGCAGGATCGCCTGGGCTGTCTCTGGAAGCAGGCGGGAGGTGGTGGTGAAACGAACAGAACTGCAAATGCAGAAACTTTGTCTTGTCAAATGGAATAGCAGTCTGACCCGCAGGCCCAGGGCGGGACATGGTGATGGCTAATGCCAAAGACCTTTCCTCTGTGTAATTCTCCACGTGGTGAGCCAGGACTCTAATTGCTGTGAAACTGCCGGTGCTGAGGTGTGAATCTGAATTATCCGCCTGCTAACATGCCCTTTCCGAATGCTAGTATGTGCCCACAGGCAGGAAAGGCTTTGGGGAGCGCTTTTGTTCCTGCATGATTTTGTGTTTAATCCTTGGCTTTAGCACGGGCGGTGCTCGAGTCCCGTTCTCCTGTGGCTGTCGCGCTGCCTTCGAGTGTCACCTCCCGGCTACCAGTGCGGCCCCTCTTGGTCATCGGAATTCACCAGATACAGGCGACCTGTCCCTTTACATGTGGGTAGCGTGTGCTGAGCCCGAGCTTCACGGCAGGTGTTTTTAGAGCCTGGAAGCACACTGGATGAGCCGACAGATTGCTGCAGTGGGTCACAGTCCCATTCAAGTGCCGTCTTTCTCTTCCACTCTGTACAGAGCAGCAAATTCTAAGTCGCTGTCGTTGTACCTGCGTCTGTCGTGGCCCTGCCTGCTCCCCCCATCCTCCCCGTTTCTCTGGTCTGGAGCGATGAAGAGTTTGCTCGTCACCCTATCGTGGGGGACAAGATTGCACAAGGAGTTTCTAGAGTATTCAGAGGGACCTGCACTCGGTGAGCATCGGGGAGCCCTCACGGTTCCCGGCACTGGCGGACCGAGGCGGGGCGTTTCAGAACGCACAGGGAGGCCCCTGTGTGGGGGGGGGAGCCTCTCCGGCTCAGGGAGTGATACGTCGCCGTGAGTGACATGCCTGCCCCTGCGTGGGAGGGGAGGCGGCTGCGCTAGAGGGTGTTGGCAGGTCCCAGCAGACCTCAGGCGGGTCAGGGGCCAGTTCCAGGGAACACGGGAAAGGCAGGGGGTCTGGCAGGTGCTGGAGACCCAGCAGGTCAAAGTCCAGGATGCAGATGGGCCCAGAAGGTGGTCAGGAAACCTGAGCGGGGGCTGGGTTCAAAAGGCCTGGGCGACCGGCTCACTCAGCAGAAATTTCTTGGGCTTCCTGCCGAAGGCCTGGACTGTTTGTGGGTGGGGGTGGGTTGGGGGTTGCCTGGGACGGCGGGGAAGCCGGGCGGTCCCTCAGAGTGAATCTGCGCACAGTCATCCATGAGGCAGACAGGACGGTGGGGACACAGAAGGTGACTGAAAGACTGCAGAGGAAGAAGAAGGGCTTTGTGACAAGGGCCTCAGGACACAGAAGTGGCAACGTTAAATTTTCTAAGACCGCAGGGGAAAGGCTCAACCTTGGGTTCTTCTCTGCTGAACTTGAGACACTGGCACTTCTGCCATGGCCGCGACAAGAAACCACGATGGCCTTTGATTTACGGCAGGCTGGGGAGCCGTGGGGCCCCGTCTGGAGGAGCCAGGGAGAGCGCTGGCAGGAAGTGGAGGAGCCTGTGGGGGCCACACGCGTGCTCTCTGGCCACAGAGGACAGGCCCTCGCCACGGGGCAGAGACG
>CM052551.1:3047427-3073840 GCA_028533065.1 Trachops cirrhosus | reverse complement strand
GGACTGACAGACACGATCCAGAGAAGATTTTTAAACAGAAGTTTTATTGGAAGAATTTTGATACAGCTGTTTATTCTTTTTAAATACATCTGAGGTTACACAAAACGTACAAAAATGTCTTCGGGTAACAAAGTGGAGTCGACATTACAGAGCTGTCGTCGTACTTGGGCGAATCACAGTTGCTCACCTGTGTGCGTGCAAACCAAATTACTACAGCCCTTGAACCGGACGGTCAAGCCTAGCCTTGTACCCGAGCATTTGTGGGGAATGTGTGATGCCCCCGATCCTCACGGAAGGAGTCAAACCCACATTCAAACTGGGCCACGTGCTTAGAGACCATTCAAGACAGGAGCTCAGGAGTGGAAGGGGTTCGGGGAGACACCAGGAAGGGATTTGGCAGTTTTTCACAGTATTTCTGATATAAAAGGCCCATTCTCTTTACTGGCCAAACTCACAAATGTTGGGGCAAAATCCCACCTGGGCAGAAAAGCCACTGAATTTGCTGCTTTTAGAGGAAGCAATGGGATCACTTGGCAAACTCTCATCAGAGATACATCTGGGTCGACACAGATCCTTCCCTGAGCCTACCCACTGCACGACCGGTGACAGGGACACAGGAATCACAGAGGTAAAGCTTCATTTTCACCAGCAGGAGCAGGAGGAGGGGTTTACCGGCAGGAGCAATGGGAAGGAGTGAAGAGCAAATGAAGAAATATGGAGAAGCTCTGCTGAAATTTAGCATCTAGAGAGGGAGAGTTAAAAAGATTCAAAACTATCCTAGGAATATTTAAATCCTTACTATGTGTAGTGTTGTTGTTCTAGAAGCGTCCTGAGGATCTCTCTCGGGAAGAGTTCTGGATAATCCATCTGGGACCGTGTTCTGCACAGGGCCTTGGAGGGACGTGGGTATGGCCCTGTCCTTAAAAACACAGGACACAGTGTGGCTGCTCGCTTGCATGCCAAAGACACGACTGAAGGGCCGAGGCTGCAGGCCCACAGCCCCGCACCTGCCCTGCCTCCGCGTGAAGATGACGGACCAGCGCACGGGCGACTCGGGACGAAATGGCCCACGGGAACGGAAAGTCGCTTATGTGTGCAAAGATGCCAAAGAAAAGCTGTGCAGGGTTTTGCCATAAACAGCACACGGCCGGTCTCCCCTGCCCGACCCTGACTCCATCGTTTACCCCCTCACTGAACGTTTACTGCGCATCGTAAGTGTGAATCCACACTGAGTCTGGGGATAACAGGATGAATGAGACATTCTTTCTGCTTCCCACAGCGTGATCAGAATTAGAAGTGATAAATTTTGAAAGCTGCGGGAAGAGTTCAAAGTGAAATATTATTAAAGGTAAGCAGAGATTACTGCTGATTATGAAATGGAGGTACTCCTTCTGAAACAGTGTCCATGATGTGAAAGGCACATCAGTCCCAGCGACCCCTCTCAGGCCGCACAAAGCGGCCGGCAGTCGGCGCTCAGAAAGGCAGCTCCCTCCTGGGTGAACGCCTCCCGGCCGGGGGGCCCATCTCTCCGACTCACACCGGCCCTGACTCTGTCCTCCGGCCAGCCCCTCCGTGAGTGCCAAGAAAACTTTCTCCTTGTATCTTTTTAAATTCTTAAGGGTGCTAAAGGGAGTTCTGAGTGCTCCTTTGGCCTGCAGTTTCAGTTCCATGGCAAAGCCAGGAAGTAAGCAAAAGAGACGGAGGAAGGAGCGACTGTAACAGCCTCGCCCCACACCCACTCTGCCAGGATGACGGCCCACCGACTGTACGGACAGCGTCAGCTCCACGACAGCTTCTGGGGTCCGGTCTTGCACTCGTCCGAGCAGACAGATGTAAGGGACAGAGTCCAAAGCCCAGACTGTGAAGGCAGCGCAGAGCACTGCTCCCCCAGGCAAGGCACCCACCGCCTTCTCCGGCTACAGCGTCCTCCCCTGTAAAACGGGGGCGGGAGTCCCTTCCTCCCGGGGTAGGAGAATCAGAGGAGAAACCGTATCTGAAAACACTCAATCATAAAATCACTCAGAATTCTTCACAGAAATGTGGGGATTTCCAATGAAAAAGGCCATGCAAAGGGTCCAACGCAAGAACATTTAATAAAGGTTAAACCCCAACCTTTCTTTCTGGATGATTTTGGTTAGAAAATGGTGAAACAGAAGCCAAAGCCCGTCTTGATTCTGGGACCGAGATCTGAGTCACTAAGGCTTCTGGGGGATGCATCGCGAAACAATCTTCCATTAATGAAACTTTCGGTCAGTGTTCTTTAAAGAATAAAATAATTTCCTTTTTCCCAAAGATCGTGTGAATTGGAAACTAACTTGTTTTGAAGACAGGGACCAAAAGAAATCTCTCAAGGTCATTAATGCTGACACGGAAAGATGAAAGCCGACAGTTTAGCATTTGGGGCTCTGGCTGAGAGTTCAAAGCTTCACCCTGCTGGACTAAAGAAACTGCTTCGTCCCAAGCCAGGTGCACCGCCCAGCTCTGTGCGGCTCCGAGAACAACGCGGGACGTTCAGAGGCGTCTCCATGCTCCGGGCACGGAAAATGGAAGGCGCACGACGGAAATGGCAGGACCCACCCACGGGCACGGAGCACCCCAGCTCACAGAACACGCACAGGAGGAAGGACAAGCGGCCCTCACACGGCCCGGGGCCTCGGGCAAAGGACCAGAAAAATCCACTCGGAGGCGAGATGGATCCGATGCACAGACCTCATCAACTGTGTAAAAATCGGGACCTGGCTTCACGAGAGTAAAAAAGTAAGAGTAAAAAATTTAATTATATCTCCCATAAAGAATACTATGGAAATGACATGCTAAACCTCATCATTACATATGAAGAATAAGACAGTAAAACTCCATTTATAAAGTGCGTTCGTGTACCAAAAATGGGGGTCAGGTGTCCTCTACGTACAAGTGCCCGCTCATCACGTTGAGAGAGGCAGGCAGCGCGTGAGGAGGCAGCACCGGGAAGCAGGGAGACCGGGCGTCTCGTCCGGGCCACACTGGTCTCTGTGGCCTTGAGGACAGGCCGGCTCCTCTGGGCCTGACGTTCTCATCTGAAAAAGGAGAGGCAGAGCAGACTGCTTGGAAGGACAGTCGCCTCAGACGCCCCAGTCTGTGTCACGCCGTGAAATGCGGCCTGACATTTGCCGTGTGTTCTCAAACCCCAGCATTCTCTACGGGGACGCTCACGTTAGGACACTAGTATTTCCTAATAACCCACCGCATGGACGATACAGGCGACAACGTCAGAGGGCTCCGGCCAGCTGCGCTTGGGGTCAGTGATTTGGCTGCTTGACAAAGTGCACAACGGTCACAGTATTTTGGTTACTGGCCTCACAGCTGAGGCGTCTGGATGCAGGGGAATCACAGCACCAAGGACACGTGACCACATTTCCGTCGGCCTCGGCAGAAGGTGGCGTGGGGGTGACCGTGGGGAGCACGAAGCTACAGACGAACCAGGCCTTGTCCCTCACAAAGGTGCCCAGGGAGTCGGCAAGATGAGGGGCCGCACGCAGGGTAAGCCCTTCCTCTTGACCAGTGTCACCAAGACTCAGGAGCACAGAACCAGCGTCGGCATTTCTGCTCAGGGACGTTACTTAGCAAAGTAAACTTGCCCTCAGTGACAGAAATTGGCTCTCCGAGAGTATTTCAGTTTCTGAAACATTAGCTGAGTTATACTCAGATACTGAGATTTCTGCACCCTGCCGCCCCAAGGTCAGCCCAACCACAGGGACATTCTAAATTTATTTTATAACAATAATTAAGCAGCTATTTCTCAGTGAAAGTATCTACTTTAGCAATACATCTGGGCCAGGAACACCAACAAAACAAAGCAACTCCTCACAGTGTGGGGAAAAACTGCGTTTTCTCCCTAATTTTTTACTGCTGCGCACGCAAGCTTAAAAACATTGAATTAAAGCGTAAGTGCTAATGCCAACCGGCCAACGACAGGAGCTGGCCATCTGTGGGGCGGGGCGCGGTCAGACTCTCCATCCCTCGGGAGGCCCTGCATGCGTGTCTCACCCAGGCAAGAACAACCCCTCCCTGGCACTGGTGTCACTGGCGTGCCGACTGACCGGCGCTGCGCCCGCAAGGCAGGGCTCAGCAGGAGGCAGCATCGCCCTTCCACGTCACTCATGAGCTTCACAAGCCAGCGCAGACAGTCTCTCCACGAGGGAAGTATCGCCACAATCACACACAGTTCGTGTCTGAAGACACACGTCCTAAGTCCCTGCCTTCGCCTGAACGGCATTCCCCGTAAAGGCCCGAACCCGCACGCAGCCCAGGGCTCCAGCAGGCACGGCAGTGCGTGAGACTTCGAAGGGACTTGCTTCTGACACTCACGACAAAGCAGCGATGTTGTCATCAGGACCTTTCCTCGTACCGGTCCCCCCGACCACTGGTCTGGCTAGTAAGCGCATTCCACTGCAGGAATGCAGAGCTTTAGAACTGCCTGGCAGTTAGGAAGAAAGGTTCTGAGAACACTGGTCTGCAGAAAGGAGACGAGGGCGAGTTCATGGCCCATCTGCAGGAGGTTAGAGAAGCGGGAAGAGAGCAGCTTAGTCTTCCTAATACAGTGCAGTTCACAATGTGGGTCAGAAATGGGGAAAAAGATACTCTAGACCCTAGAGTCAACACCAGTTTCTGCCACAGCCGTGAAAACGTGCTCATCATCGGTCCACATGCTCCACAGTCATTTCCATCCTGCAGGGTCTCAGTCTCCTGACGGCCTCAGTTTTCCAAACACAGAAGGGGACGTGCATGGTGACAAAAGGAAGTACAATGCGACAGCGTGTTTACACAGCCTGGCCAAGCACTTGTCATTGCAATTTTACTTTCCAAACACACAGGCTCCTGGAAACCAGCTGATCTGGCAGCCCCTAAGACGCCTGTGTGCGGAAGAGCTCCCCACCCCGACCCTCGCCGGCCCAGACTCTGTGGGTCGCTGCTTCCGCCGCCGGTGCAGTGGCCGCACGGGCGAACGCGGCCTGTGACCCGGCATCCGCACAGTGACAGAGCAGAAGGACACCATCACAGCCGTTTCTGCCTTCACGGCACGTTGCCTCTTCCTTTCACTAACAAGACCCACGAAGATCAGCAAGGACAGACGGACAGACAGAGGGAGGACAGTCTGTCACAGACACAGTAGCTTGTACAGAAATTTGGCATTTAGCGACTGGAGGAAGTCAAAACAACTACTGTTATCACAGATGCATTTGCAGAGTTCTGAAAACACAATCCACAAACCAGTTTAATGTGATCATTGACTTGGATTTAAAAAGCAAAACATTACCTTTTATTTTTTGACAAGACAGAGCGGTAAAAGGAACATTTCCGTACTGTGAAGCCTCTGCAGGAGGCACGCAGAACGGCGGTCTGTGCACATGACTAAGAAGAGCCTCACTCTGGACGGATCACAGAGGAACCATTTAAAACACACGCCGGCAGATTTCTCTGCTGGCGAGCACACTGTCTGAGACGAAGGCACTTGGAAAACCCAGTATGGTCTGGTTCGTAAGTTTGCAAGGTACAAACAATTTCACAAACGTATGATTATACCGAAGAACGTCAACAGCCGTGACATTACATGTAAAAAGATTTCCATTTCTTTTCTTCCTTGTTTTTAATAACACTGGTTTTGTGGGAATGGAAGAAGCGGTTTGCAGCCACTTCAGTGAAGACCTTCCAGACGGCTGGAGGCCCGCAGCTTCGTACTGGCCGGGCGGAGGGGTGGCCTGAGGACACCGGGGAGGAAGGGAGAGGAGAGAAACAAACCAGCAAACGAGAACACCGCCCTGGGACAAGCCCAGAAAGCTCAGAAATCCGAACGGTCGGGAGGGGCAGGCACCAAGGACCAGGCCCAACGTCCAGGAGAGGGGGTCTCAGTTCTCAGCCCCTAGCTGTGAACCCCGCAGGGCGCCCGCGGCTGGCCCCCGTCTGCCCGGGGCTGGGAGCCGCAGCGGTGATGCTCTCTCTCTCTGTTAAAAGGCTGGGCACAGTACCAGAAAACGTCGGTCCCCCGGAGAAGCAGTTTCTTCTCGCTCCTTACACGGCGGCAAAGTCGATCTGCACGTAAAGCTGTCTCACTCCGGCCTGAAAAGTTTAAAAGCAAAAAAATCAGATATCAATCAAGCCCAAAAGCAAACTATACAGTTCGGAAAAGTCCAAAGAAATGATTTTTTGAGAACGGATTCCCTCTGCTTCTGAGAAGTAATTTTTCATCATCATGAGCCCATCAGTTTATTTTGGGAACGAGATCGTCCATAAATCACTGAACGAGCCTCCATTTACTCGCAGGAAAGCCAGCCAGGCACTGATTCCCTGCCTGTGCCAGTGGCTGGTGGAAGACTGAGGTCACGGCCTGCCACCCCCGGCTGAGGACACTGCCAAGCTCTGAGCCCCGCTGTCAGCCGCGAAATCACGAAGCAGCCCCGTCTACCCTTCTGCAGTCGCTGCGCATCTGTCCGGGCTCGTGGGCTCCTCTCTGTCCGCCGTCCATCACTGTTCCCTCTCTGTCTTCCCTCTCGAACCCGGCTCACCAGCACTTTGCTGCCTGTCCCTTCGCGTTTTGTCAAGGGCACCTCGGAGTTGCTCCGCTCAGTCCTCAGTCCTCGTCTCGGTGCTCATTTCTCAGCCAGGACAGAGGTGAGCCCTCCCGCCTGCTCAGACGCCGGTCGCCCTGTGACAGTTCACCTATCCATCTTTCTCAAGCTCTCTGCTGGCCTGCCCTCCCGCCTTCGATCCCTGAACACAGAAACACCCACAGGCTCAGTCCTCAGGCCCCTTCTTTTCCACACTTGTCCCCCAGGGCAGGGTCCCCAACCCTGGGCCTTGCACGTGTATGTTCCGTGGCCTGTTAGGAGCCATGCCGCACGGCAGGAGGTGGGCTTGAACGTGACGAGCTTGAATCAGCTGAAACCATCCCCCACCCACTCCCCGCACTTCATCCCTGGTCCAGGGAAAATGGTCTTCCATGAAACCGGTCCCTGGTGCCAGCAAGGCTGGGGGCCGCTGCCCTAGGGTCTCATCCAGTCCCCTGACTGTCGGAGCCCTCCGCAGGAGCACCCTCCCACATCTGCACCCCAGGCTGGAGCATGCTGGTCCTCTCCCGGACAAGCGTCACCACACAGCCGACCGGGACACCGTGCCCTCCCCCCCAACCAGTCGCCCTTCACCCCCAACAGCTCAGCTCCGCCCTCAGTGTCACAACCAAACAGAGCAGATGCGGACTCTGAGCACCCCACTGCCCACGCCACTGCCACCGCTGGGTCACTCGCACCCCCACCTGATTTGCAGTGGCCTCTCTCCGTCTCTCACGCTGCTCTCCCCGCACCGCTCCGGTCTACCTCCAGTACCGCGGCCACGGCAGTGCCGCTCCATCACCCAACCCCGCACCAGCTCACCTTCCTCCGTGCCTCCTCGGCCTGCCAAGCCCTGTCGTGATGACCACGGCCCCTGGCTGCCCTCTGACCTCAGCTCTGACCCCTCTCCCTTTGCTCACTCTGCGGTGGCTGCGCTGTCCCTCGGCGTGGAACAGTGATCCCCAGGAGAGCCACATGACGCAGCCCCGCTGTCACAGCTCTACCTAGACACCAGCAAGGCCCACGCTGACCACTGTGGACAGCTCGCATGCAATCCGTTTGCCCAGCAATTACTCCCCGGGCACCTCCTGGCTCCCAGGCCCTATCCGGGCCCTGGGAACGCGACAGTGAACCAAACGGGAAAGACACCCTTAGGCTCATGGAGTCTGCATGCTGTCGGGAGCTAGGGAGGAAGGGAAGTGACACAATAGCCAGCAGACCCAGCACACCAGACGATGGTCCCCGGGCCAGGGAAAACGAAGCGTGACACGGAGAAGGTGGCACCAGGCACCCCCGTCCAGCTCTCCTGTGCCCAGCGCTCACCACCCACTGGCCCGTCTCTGCTGGGCTTCTGTGTTCAAGGTCCCTCTCCCACCAGGACATAATCTGCCCAAGATAAAGGACTCATGTCTATGCCGACTCCCTCCCAGAAGCTCGAGGAGCAACCAGCACACAGTAGGTGATCAGTAAATATTTGCTGGAGGAACTGAAAACCCACCAATTTCCTTCTTTCAAATAAAAATGATTTAAGTGAAGTGCACAATCAGTTACAGTAAGCAAGTTCGTGTTGGGACCACAGAACAAGAGGTAAATCAGAACAGTTGAGAGAAAGGGGAACAGCTGAGAGAAAAACCAGAGTGGGGGTAAAACAGCCGCATCACCTTCTTCCAGGAATTCCTGGGGTCCTCCAGGCCGCACTCCCTGGCATTCGGGGAGGACGGCCTGCAAACGCCAGGACGTTCAAGGGGGCTCGGGAACCACCGAATGGGAAGGCCCAGGGCCTCCCTGCACAGAACCGACCCAGCTCTCTGCCTCACTGAAGAGATGCCCGCTGTGATCCAGTCAGACTCCCTGAAAATACACTTCATAGCACCCTCTCCTCAAGGAGGTTTGTGGCAGAAAGAAAGATAGAACTTAGTATCTGTATGATTTTGACCTAAAACTGAAAAGCAATTTAATTTTCCTTATTTTAAAAGTGTTGATAAAATACCCACCCCCCTTATCTCACAAAATTGCTATATATTCATCCAGTGCCCGACGAACATTTAATAAACGCTTTCTATGTGCCGGGCGCTCCCGTGAGGATCACGTGATATGAGAAAGGATTTTTTAATCTGCTATAACAGGCTAATGGACCAAATTATTACGACTGATTAACTATATTTGACTTAGTCTACCCAAATGGCCCCCAAAATAATACTTCGGAAAACCCTTCTGTAAAACTCTTCTACGTCTAACCTAACACAACTATGGCTCAAATAAACTGGCTTAATTCCTTCCCTAATGAGAGTGAACTGGGGGAGTCAGGTGGGTTACCCCCAAGGGCAGACACAGAGAAGGCGCTGATAAGAAATGAGGAAGCAGAAGGCACTAGGAGAGAAAGTGGAAAAACAAAGAGGTAAAACAAAGAGGCTGCGTAAATTGGTCTTTGCATAATGAGGAGTTAATTACTCCCCATCCCCCGAGGGGCCTCGGCTTCGGCTTCGCACAGAAGCTCAGTCCAACCTAGTGGCTCTGCTTCCTCTGCCCGCCCTGATGGGACAGCCCCGAGTTTCCCAGCCTCCTGCCTTCCTTTCTCAGCTTCCTTCAAAGCGGAGAGAAAGGGGGGATTTCCAAAGAACGCAGCCTGCACGCGCCCCACAGGGACGGACACACACCCAGCTGATCAAAAGCCTGCTGGGCTCCGCGCAGCACCTGCCCCGAGGGCCCGCGTTAACTGCGCAGCCTTGAAAAACGGTCTCACTCTCCCACCTGAGAGCTAAACCATCTCATAATGAGTGATGGTGACTGGGATGAAATTACAAGTCAGGAACAATAATCAAGTGGGTCTGGGTTCCTTTTACTGTAAACTGGGGACAACAGTCTTGTGAGGACTGCCTGGGCTGTCCCACGATCGGCCAATGCGGGAGCGCTTACCCCTGTGGACGCATTACGGACAGCGAACCCAGGGATCTGCTGGCCTCACGCCCTACGGCCCGCTCGCTCTGACCTGCTCAGGGGGTTGGGCGCTGGTCGACCTCAGGTATGTATGCTGAAGAAGGACGCAGTATGATGAAGACTCGCAAGCAAAGTGAGCACCTACACAAACAGGTAGACAAACAGCTGCCCCTCGGAAGGGGCAGGAGGCTTCCCCCAGGGCCTGCTGGGGCCCAGCAGACGCTGGTGATGCCGGAAGGGGTCAGCCAGGCAGGGGAGCTGCGGAGGTGGGTTTCCAAAGCTCGGGAGTGCCCACTGGGGCTTGTGCGGAGGCTTTCGGGTTCCTTCCTGGGTATCAGCGTGGACAGCTGTTTTGAGGCTAGAGAACAGAGCACAAAACGCCAGAGCAGGAAGCTGGGGGCTCAGGGCTTAACAGGCAGGACAGAAATGGGCGGAAGAAAAGGTGGAAGAAATGAAGGCAGAGGTTTCTGTGGGGGACTAGACGGCGTGGCACTCAGGAGGCCGATGAGCCCCGAGCACATTCTAGACTTTGCTTCAAACCTTATTTCTAAGGGAACAAAAGTGTATTGAAAAAATTGGCAGATGATTATCAGTTTAAAACAAGAAACATGAAGTGTTAAATTGCCTTCCTAATCCAGTATCCCACTGTCTCCTCCCATTTAAGTACTGAACATAAAAAAATAAGCTTTCTATTTCATCAATTCCCAAATGATAACTCACTTTTAAAAAGCTAATACAAGGGGAGAGTGGAAAAAAGGACTTTTTCAATGCCAACAGAAAACCTTGCAGTTTGAAAGCTGGATTACCATAGGCTCCTGGGCCTCAGGGCAAAGGTCAGGTGTGACACGGGCTCCGATGACTGTACAAATGGGTCACCGCTCAGTTAATAACCCCAAAGGGGCCCGACTCTGTCCGAGTGCGCGCAGGCCGACTGCTCCGGCCACTGACGACGAACCGATTGGAACGGGGGTGAGAAGGCACGTCTGGTATGCGGCTCTAAGGCAGCCACGAAACAGTTCTCCCCGCGGGAGCAGACGGCGCCACGCACAGCGTTTGCAGAAGCTCGGGGTGCGGGAAGCCGCGGAGTCCCACAGGTGGGACTCCAGCTTTGCCTCCTGCAGAGCCGCCCCTGGGGCCTGTCCAGGCCCTCACGTTCCAGAGGGGACCTCTGTGTCCCCAGAGGTGGGCGCACGGCAAAAGACCACCTGCGTTTTCTTAAAGGACACGGGTCAGTGTCAACCGACACAAAGGCCTCCCGGGTTTGCCTCTGTGGTTGGAAATGCCAGTACATTACGCTTACCCGACAGTGTAATGGGTAAATGTACATACTTCACAAGTTAAAGAGTAAATGCTTCTCAAACAGTAGAGACAATACATTCTAAGACCCTTAAAAGAAGTTATTAAAGAAGTTATACCTGAGTAAAAATGTTATGTGTTTGGCTTAAAATCCACCTGGCATCGGCGTCCGGTGCCACCACCAACTTCAAGGTCCCCACGTACACGTCAGAACACAGGGTCCAGAAATGCTGCTCCTGTAAACTGTACACTCCCTGCAGGTGCTGCACCTGGAACGCAAAACGTGGGGGTCACTCAGCGCAGCACGAGGCCCCCAGCTCGCCACCCGCCTCGTCCCGGGCCAGCTACCCGGCAGGTGCTCGGGGAACAGGAGCGGACGCCCCCACATCGGTGCCCCCACATCGGTGCCCCCCCATCAGATCTGCAGGGCGGGCTGAGCGTGCCGGGGAGTCTACATTTTCAAAGACGGCGGTCAGAGGACGAGTAGGGACGCAAGTGAGGTCAGAAGCTAGAAGATGACAGAGGAAACTTGAAGAAAGAAGAACAAAATAAAGACAGAAACCAGTGACCTGGGATTTAGAAAGTGAGAGAATCACAAGATCAAAACAGTAGCTCCGTGCCACGGTGAATGAGCAGGAGTCAGCGCTTCTCAGTGAGGGCTGCCCTTGGAAGGGACGGTTTCCGCACAACCGTCAGAATCCATGGGACCCCCCGCCCCGCACCCTCAGGCCCCCGGGGCTCGATGCCAGCGTGCACCTGTCCCCAAATCGTGGGGCCACCACAAAGGAGGGGTGTCTTGGAGCTTTTCCACGGGTTCCTTAAGGTCTCCACAGCCTCAGGCTGAGAACCACTGGCAAGACAAACTGATGGAGGTTTTTAAAAAGGGAGTATGTAACAACAAAACACAAACTGAAACAGATCTCAAAAACCGTGCGAGGGCACACTGTGGATGCCGAGTGCGTGCGTCGACACGCAAACGCACGGAACAGCCCGGCGAGCAGAGTCCAGACCCTCTCCCCGGCCCGGCTGCGAGGCCACGTCGCCAGCCGGATGGAGTCTGGGAGACGGGACAGCCCGTTAACTGGTCTCGGTCTCCAGCTCTGCAGCCGGGCTCCCCCTCCGCCCAGCGTGTGTCGATCCCGGCACCCGCCGTAGGTCCCCAGCTGCCACTCCGCTGCTCCAACTCCCCCAGGAGCCGCCGATCTTACTGGTACAGGGACCCCGTGTCCCTCGGCCAGCCCCTGCCCCGCCGACTCCTCCCCTTGCTCCCTGCTCCTCGCCAGCCCGGCCCCCTCCTCACCACCCCGAAGAGTCAGCCCGCTCCGTCTCGGGAGTTTGCCGTTCCCGCTGCCCGGAGCGCCCTGCCCTCCAGGTTTCTGCACGGGCCACTCGGGTGTCCACGCAGACGGCACCTGCCCGTCAGCCCGCCCGCCACTGCCCTGTCTGAACGGGAAGTGGTCCCACTCCACACGCCTCTGGCACACGGTAGCGCACAGAACACGTATGTATCTTATTCCGCATGTTGCTCGTGGTCTGCCTCCTCCGGCAGCACTGAAGCTCCGCAGGGCAGGGGCTCACTTCTGTTCTTCTCCGTCTGTGTCCTCAGCACCGAGACCGCGCCCACGAACGCGTGAGTGGATCAAACCCCACTCCGGGGCTCGCCTGCGCAGCGCACACCCTGACCTGCAGCGACGCAGAGGTGAGCGTGGTCCCTGCACGAGGGGGGGGCGTCCATTCATGAGGCCTTCCGTGTTGCCACGGCGACCATTCCACAAGGCACACGTGTACTAAAACCTCCCACTGTGCTCCTTTAAAACACTTACAACCTTCATTTATCGTTCTTACTAAAGCTGGAAAAGATTCCCTGTGAGTGCGGCCACCACCTGGCCGCACGGGTCTCTGCGTCCTCAGGAATGGCACACAGGGACAGGGCACAGTCACCCCAAAGCAAGACGAAGAGGGTTTCCCGCAGACAGCCTTTACCTCTGTCACGTTAAGGACTGTGGGGCAAGTGGGGCTGCAGGTGGTGACCTGGGCTGCTGCTCTTGCCCCAACACGTGGCGGGGGGCGGGGGCTTTAGAGTCGGAGGGAGGGGGGGTCGGAATCCCGATTCAGCCCCTGGCACCCGCGGCCTTGGTGCCAGCGTGAGTGACGGCGTGACCTCCCAGCCTGCACTGTGCCCGGGGTGGGCACGGGTAAGAACAGACACCATCTACGGACGTCGCTCCGTGCCGGGCCAGCCTGCGGGGGGCCGTCGGTGTGGCCCTTTCTCCCCCACAGGCAGCTAGCTGCTCCTGTCTCCAGCGGGACCCCGAAGTCCAGACCCCGAAGTCCATTTCACCCCTTCGTTCTCCGCTGGCCTCCTCACGTCCCTGTATGACACTGCCTTATAAAGCCTTGAGAAAACGGAGGCACCCAGAAAATCCCTTCTCCTGTCCCCAAACCCGCCCGTCGACCCCGACCCGTGGGAGCACGTCCCACCTTCCCTGAGGACACGACCCTCTGCCCTGCTCCAGAGCGGTCCTCCTTCAGTCACCCCCTTCAGGATTACGTCACCAGGGTCCCTTGCTCAGTGAGGGGTCCCCTCAGTGCCCACCAGGCTCCCTAATCCCCCCAACCCGTCCTGGCTCCCCACCTCGCCTAAACCTGGAGTTACAGCCCTGATGTTTCAAATCCGCTGACCCACTGATGACGCCAAGCCCCTTTCGGCCCTCCGCTGTCCCTGAAACGCCAGGTGTGCCTACGCTTCCCTGCCCGATCCCCGGCAGCACAGCCGGCATTTCAACCCTGACGAGCCCGGCGCAGGGCCCCAGATCTGGGGGGTGTTTCGTCCTCAAACCTGCGTCGACACGGCCTCCGTGGGGACCACCAGCACCAGCGGTGCGAGTGGGCACCTTTCCTCCCCTCCCAACACCCTGTCTCCCAAACGCATCCAAACGGCTCCTCTTCTCCCTCTTCCCCGAGACCCCCGAGTCCCAGCGGCCCGCTCAGACGGCAGCAGCCCCACGAGCCGTGACGCCCTGAAAACCAGGACAGCCTGGCTCTCTTCGCCTTCACTGTCCCTAGAACCGGCTCTCTAACAGCAAGCAGGGTCAGGGCAGAAAAGCTTCCAAACCCTGTACGCCGCTGTTCTTGCCCAGAGGCTTTCTGCTGTCCCCATTCCATCAGAACTGAACCCCAACCTCTCGGCGAGACCCAGACCTCTGGGTGACCGGCCCGCCCCTCCCTCGGTGCCAGACGCTGCGGCCACGTGGCCTTTGCTTCTGTTGTTCACACGCGCCCAGTTGGGTCCCCCCAGGACTCCCACATCGCCCGCCACTCTCCTCTGCCCGGAACACTGTTCCCCGGGAGTTTCACACGCCTGCTCTGTCCAGCCATCACGGTGTCAAGGTCCCTGACTATGACTTCCTCGGCAAATCCGAGGCAGCCTTTCCGTCGTCCACTTCGCTCTGTGCTATCACAGTGTCATCACGGGCCTTTCACTTACTGCTTCCCTCTTCGGGCACGTTTCCCACCAGGCGCAGCCCTGTGAGAGCAGAGACGCTGTGTCTCCTGCACCGCTCCCTCCCCGGCACCTCGGAAGGCTGCCCGGCACCAAGCGGCAGTTCAGAGAAAACAAACTGAGTGGACGATCCTCCATCTGCTGCTCGTCCCTGCGTGTTTAAAGGAACCGCTGGGTTCCCAGACCGGGACAGTCCCACAGAGTTCCACGTTTGGCTCACAGAGCGCCACCTTTCCCGATGACTCCGCCCCGGTCTGTGTAAGCGGCCGGCGCTCACGGTCCGCGAGCGGTCCTGGAGCAAGACTGAACCATGCACGCGGGCCACCCAGCTCCCCAAAGCTGCGAGCCCCGACAGTCTGGAGGCCCCACGCAGCCCAATGACCCAGTGGTTGGGAGCTTCGACACTTACCCTCTGGTAGCACTGAGGCAGGACATCTTCCAGCAGAGGAGGGGTTCTCTGCATTAATATCCCAACAGACTCTTTTAGAAGAGGAATAACACTAAAGAGGAGGAAGACATCAAGTTATTAAAGCCACATTCTGACAATCCCGTCCTGCAGCAAAGTGGTCACACACCTCCCTAGGCTAGAATATAATGAGATTTATCAGAATAACGTGAGGAAAAGAATCTAGTCACTGTTCCAAGTTTTACACGTGATCCATAAATTATTGTCTAAAATAAAAGAGTTAGATAAATGCATCAATGTACAATATGCAACACTGAACTCGCGCTGAGTGGTTCTGGAGCATCTACAAATCCAAACTCAGCAGTCACTCAGTGGTTATTTAAAACAGGCTTCAAAAAAGTAATAAAAGATAAAAGACTCCAGATGGCCAGGACCTTGCAAGGTAATCTGTAAAGCGTACCAGGACCAACGAACCGGTCCTTAACAAGTATCAAATATTTCACACATTTAGCTGAAGAGTATGTTAAGGAAAACACAAAAAACTTAATATGGTGAATGTCAGTCCAGCTGTTTAATATTTTTCCAACCCAGCTACATGTGTCTTCTTCCGTGACTTAAACCGCACAGAAGCCTGGGCATCACCGCCGACCTGGCGACTCAGCGCCTGCAGCGACAGGGCCCAGGACGGCCGTGAGTGCCCGGGCGCTGGTCCTCAGCCAGCCCTCGGAACTCCCGCCGCCACGGGCTGTTAGCTGACGCACCGCACCCGGACAACAGCGGACGGGGAGGGGGCTCCGATGCAGCCGCTTCCTGGACCGGCGACACACTGGGTCCGCCTCACAGTCCTGTTCGCTCTCGGCTCTGACAGGCGAATCAGAGCCTCCAGGGGAGGCCGAGCGAGGCACCCCCGAGAGTCGGGGCGGTGAACTGCGTGGGGAGGTCGAACACGGCTGTGGTACCCCAGATGGCTCAAGGCAGACCCTCTTCTAAACTTGCAGTCTCAGCGTTTGCAAAGGAAACCCCCTCCTGAGCTCAGCTGCAGGAGACAGAGAGAAGGGACTCGCACCTTTCCAGGAAGGTCGACGCTGAGGTGTGCCTTAAGGAGCCCACAATAAATACCTGCTGGTTAAATGAATGAGAGATTATACCCAGATACCGGATGTTTTAGAGTCTGGAGTAAAGAAAGAAAATCGCCCGGGGCAGGAACCAGGAGACCGCCCCCACACTCTGAGTGCGCAGGGCTAAGGACTGGGGAAGGTCACAGCAGGGAGAGGAAAGTGAAACAGACGCTCAGAGAAGCAGCTGCTGTTCCACTGGGCTCAGTGGAGAAACGGAGAAGGCACGTCAGGGACCGGCCTTGAAGACTCCAGTCTGCAGGGGCGGCAGCACGAAGATGAAAAGCTGAACGTGGGCAGGGGTCCAAGTCCCACGCGAGTGAAAATACTCCTCAGTCAGACAGTGATGTAAGGGCCAAGAACCATCCCTCGGCTCCCTGGATCCCTTCTTCTCCCTCAAACCCCCGTGGCTCTCAGCCACCCGGCGGTCAGGATTCAGCACCCTAACCACTTCCTCGCTCACCGCCCCCGCCCTTCTTTCCACCACGACGTCTTCGACAATCTGTCCATCTCCCCCTGGGTCACTCGATCGGCCCCTCGGGGGTCCCTCCGCTCCAGTCTTATGTCCTCGAGTCCACCGTGACAGGCGTGACAGGCGGCTTCCAGGATGGCTCCCACGGCCCCTGCACCCCAGGATTCATGCTCGTGCATAATCCCTCCCCCTGGAGTGTGGCCTGGACCGGTCGGCGACTTGCTGCTGATGGATATGGCGACAGTGACGAGATGTCACTCGTAAGATTAGGTTAGACTCTGGCTTCCATCTCCTTCACCCTCCTCTCTTGCTTTCTCACTGCAGGCTTGTGGCTGCCATGCTGTGAGCTGTCTAATGGGGGGCCCAGGGGAAGGAACTGGGGGGCGCTCTGGACAGGAAGCGAGACCCTCCGTCCAGGAGGCCAGCCGGAACCCAGTACCGTCAACAACTGTTAGTGACCGTGGAAGTGGATCACCACCGTGGGGGAGACCCCGGGCCCAGAGCCCAGCTAGCCACGCCCAGGTCCCGAGCCGAGGCAAACCATGAGAGGGCGGCGTCTGTTATTCCAGCTGCCCGGCTTCTGTGTAGCTTGTCATGCAGCCACAGTAACAAACACAAGCACCCTTTACAAAGCTATTAGCCCAATCTTTCTAAAATCAGGATCTGAGCCTCTCCCTTCCCCACTAAAAGGTCTGTTGCGACCTCCCCAGTACGAGGATTAAGGGTAAGCTCTGGAACTTGGCGCGTGTTCGGATCTGGGTCCCTCGCTTCACCTCCCGCCCTCCCCGCTGTTTCTTTCTTTCCTGCCTTGACTCCAGCTATAACCTCTGCCTAGAAAGTCCCTACACTGCCCTTTAATCTGATTTCTATTCCTTTACCATCTCAAGTGTCACCCCTTTTAGGGCACTTTTCCAGATCCCAAACTGTCCTTGAAACTGTCTGACGTGTCCCCTTGCGTCCCTATGGAAAATCTGGAGGAAAACCAGGGGGCTGGAGGCGGGTTCGGGGTTCTGACAGCGACGCAGCCGCGGTCCCTCCTTCCCCTGGCCTGCAGAGCGGTGCCTCTCGCCCACTGTGGTCTGGCTGACCAGGCAAGGGCTCGCTGCTGTAGGGCACAGGCAAAGAAAGACAAGGTGGGGCTGAATCAGATCCAGTTCAACCGAGAAAACGGCACAAGAACGGTTCCCCTAGAATAACTGTTTCAGGATAAGAAAAAGGTGTTTTTTCGCCCGTGCACCTCTCAGATTTAGCTATTTTGGTACCTTCTCTCATGTTTATCCCAAGATCTGCCAACAACACCTGGAGATGCCCGACGTGGAAAACGCACTCAAATGGCAACCGTGACCCTCGGGCCCTATCGCTGCCACCAAACAGCTGGGACAGCTCGGCCAACCTTCGGTTTGCACACCCACAGATCGGCGGCGTGGACTCGGTATCGAGGCCACTGCTTCCGCCTTTATGTTTCATTCAATAAAAAAATGGTCAAACTATGAGGAACACTAGAGAGACAATATATTTGGGAATGAAAGAAAATACAAGTCACTTGCATACACTAGAACACACACGTGCCCAATCAAGTCCTCAGATGAGGTGAGTGAGCTGCACGTGGAAAACTGATGCAGTCCATCTCTAATGAGGTGGCCCTGCAAATGAACTTAGGACACAGCCAACACAAACGAACAATTAGTGAGCACTGCGTCGGGCTCCGCTCGGCACCTGCCTTTCCAGACCCAGATGGAACCGTGCCCCAGAGTTGTGGAGGGGGGCATCTAGGAGTATCCTGGGGACACAGCCCGCGAGTGGGAAAACGAGAACAGTACCAGGTCTCTCGACTTCAAACTCAATTTTGAAAAGTTCAAGTCCACAAAAATGTACTGTATGCCTACCACGTGCCGAGCATGTGCTAGGCACCGGAACAAAAAGACAAACAACCCCCAACGCCTCACTTGCAAGGATTTCCTAACTACTGGAAAAGCCCAGACCGAGGCCGATGGAAGTCAGGCAGCAAACAGTACGTGGGACCCGCCACGTGGACCAGCTAATTCACAACAACAGTTTGTAAATCATGCCTTTATCCACTTTCATCTCTCACGAACTTTGGTGAACGGCTTCATTCATTAGTAGGTTGGTGACTTACTTTCAAATACACGTTTAAAAACGAGGAAGTGTGGGGAAGAGGGATAAAAGAGAACACGGACTCCACTGCGACTGAGGCATGCCGCATGCGTGATCACGTCGCTAAAGCAGCACGTGTGACGTGTCCTTCTGCAAGGGACTCAGTCCGTAGCGACCCCCCAGATCAGCCGGAAAGCACCGAGAACATTCACCAGGAAAGCCTCTGTGCATCCCTCCACGCCCAGTTCAAACCGAAATGTGTGTGCTCTGCGCGCTGCCTCCCACAGTCTGCTGCTGGTGCCTCCCTGGTCTCCTGAAATCCCCTCTCCCACGTGGCCCTGCCTTCGAGGATTCTAGAACTGGGGGAAAAGCTCTGCGATCGCAGATGGCCCGCCATCTGAGCTGGCAGGGAACTCACTGCTCATGTCCGCGCTCAGTCCAAGAACCGTAATGCCTAGAAACATTTCAATCGAGAAATGTCAGAAGCAACCTTTTATTTCAAA
The DNA here is from genome assembly GCA_028533065.1 of Trachops cirrhosus. Taxonomy (NCBI): domain Eukaryota; kingdom Metazoa; phylum Chordata; class Mammalia; order Chiroptera; family Phyllostomidae; genus Trachops; species Trachops cirrhosus. The sequence goes on along the minus strand of CM052551.1, from coordinate 3,054,910 downwards.
TAACTGAGTAAAAGACATCATAACCACATGAGGAAATAATATAGGGAGAGTGTACTTTTTTTAGTAAGGATCCAGTGAGGTTTTTACTGATTTTGCTACCCTAGAATATTTGGAATGGTGGCCTGTTTAGATTGGATTTTAATAACATGTTTACAACATTCAACAGCAGCATACATGTCACCGAATCACTTGGAAAGGCCACACACTCCTTTCCTCCGATCAGAATTTTAAAACAATGTGTGACTTCCAGCCACAGGAGCTGCACCAGGGCCACGGAGCTGCGGTCGGGAGAAAAGGGCGCTCGCTAAATCACCCAGGAAAGTGCCATTTAGAACCAAGGTCAATGTCTGTAATAATTTCTAAGGTCACAAAAATGTAAAAGAAACCCGCACAGACCCTACCTTTTTGCCTTGTAAAAGTGCGTTGGGCTCAGGAGTCTGTGTCCATACTGTTCTGATTAACTGTTATGAAGGGGACTCACAAAACAGACTGGAGCACGATTCTCTCCCCACGATGAAAGGATATGGGGAAAAAGACAAACGTAGCAAATTCCAGACTGAGCTCAGACTCTGAGCTGCATCCAAACCCCAAAAGCAAGCATTTGGAAACAATTAGAGGCTCACTTCTGGTTGACCAACGCAATTCTAGCTGTAACAATGAAACACCATTTTCCTAGCGTATATATGAAGAAATGAGTCATTTGCTATACAAGTTTACCAGTAAAGCAGGGTAATGACTTTACTCTTCAAAAGCTGGGGTAAATCAAATTTATAATCATGTGATCATAAACATAAATGTAAATGTGAAAGCTGAAATCCTAGCAGATTAAATAAGCAAGTTAGTTATTATTCTTTATTGCCAGTGACTGCAAATGAAAATATATTCAAATCCTACTTCAAAAGCAGCGGTTAGTGAGTCCCACCATTTAGACAGTAAATAAAAAGGGTATGCATTAGGAAAACTTTTGAAGACCATCAGACTAGAGATAATCATTATGCTTAACAATAAAAAACTTGAGAGCTGAAACCACTACTTAGATCTGAGAATAAATATCTACTAATAATAACTGAAACATAATTACTACTTCAACTTTTTGAACTGGCTTATGAGCTAATTCTTCCTGCACATTATCAGTGGCTCTTACAATATACAAACACAGAGAAAGACAGCTGGCTGTACTCTTAAAAAGTGCGTAAATTTGAAGGCCTGGTACATGTCATATACTCCAAAACGTTAGTGGACAAAAAAGCCAAAGATAATCGACCCCAAACTGTAACGTATTCTACGCCAGACACGGCGGTCCTGTGAGGCTGTCAATGTGCAGCCGTATTTGCATAAATACAAGTGTGTCCATGGCAGCGAACAACTAATGACCTATCTTCCCAGAGTTTCATGAGCCTCATAGAGAACAGACAGCCCAAACCACGAGGACTGTGGTGCACCTTACAATCTCCTGAGTTCCCCAAACCTGTGGTTTAAACAGATGCATCTCTACCGAGAACCTACTTCACTCAATAATGGGAATTGGAAGATACCCTCAGACACCCCTAGGACTTGAGGCCAAAGTCATGGAAAGGTCACCCTTTCCCTGAAACTTCTGGAACTCAGTTATAACACTTAATGCATCTGGTCTTTAAACCGAAAGCATTAGTAAATAATGTCAAATAAGTAAATAATTAGTAACATCTTTGATTAGGCAACACTTAATAATTTTTAAAGTGCTTTCATAAAATTTTTCTAATTGCATCCTAACAACCTTAAGCAGCCTTAAGCAAATGTTGGAATCACAGATGCAGGCAAGATCATAGGAGATGGTTGGGGCCAACGCCCTCCTTTTACAGAAGGTGAAACCTGAGGTCTCAGATCACAGCACCCTGCAGGTTGTCACATGCTGGGAAGAGGCGGCGCTGGGGTGCCTTGCGAGCTCTCTGCCCCACACGGGGGTGTCTCATCTCAACTGAGTCCTCTGGAGTCAGAGATCACGCCGCATTCTTCTTATTCCTAGTGCCCAGCACAGGGCTTGGAATATAATGAGCACCTGACGCATGTCTCCTGCCTGTATAATCTATTTTAAAATTTCAAACACGAGTGGAAGATTATTAAAATGTACAACAGCTCTTGTTTGACTTGAGTTTCAACCCTGCACAGTAATAGCTAAATGGCAAGAGGATCTTATCGTCCGTGCAAGCAGGTACGGGTGAGAAAGAATTACATGTTCTCGGGCAGCAGCAAGCAGCGCTCCCAATTCCTGGTGCGCAATTTATTATCTTAACAAAAGCTCTTTCTGCATTCCCATGTGTAAGACACTGAAATCACGCTAGCAATGTAAGTGAAAATGAAGTGATCTCATATGTACCCATGAAGAAGAACAGTGCAGACGAAGGAGGAAACGAGTGGGACTCACGCTAACGCGCCGCCGCGGGGAGCGAGAACGGAAGGAGACGATGGGAGCGATGCGGCCAGAGGGCGCGGAGCTGCACAGACGCGCAGGGTTCTGAAAGCAGACCCGGCAGGGACGGCTGCACTATTTATTATTTCGTGCTTTAAGGGAACCTCTATTTCAGAAAGTGTCCAAGTGAAAAGAAAGGGCTTTGTTCACAAAAACCAGTTGGGACGCAAGAAAACTACCAAAATCGAATTATTATCTGGCAGCTCCTGTGACCACAAGTTGTAGTTTCTCCATTGGTCAATGCTGTTGACCTAAAAATCCCACGCTGGGTTAGTTTTTCCGATTGTTTTCTATTCTGTATTTCATTTATCTTCTCCAATCTTTATTTCCTTCCTTCCTTCTGATGACTTTGAGTTGTTTGGTTTTGTTTTTTTTTTTTTAGTTTCTTAAGGTATAAGGTTAGGTTGTTGTTTGAGATCATTATTCCTTTTATTTTTTTTTTTTGAGAATATTTATGAGTTTATTTGAGCCCAAACTGACAACTGCCAGGAAGCAAGACTTCAAATGCTCCTTTAAAAAAGATGCAGGCACTTGCTGCTATGAACTTTCCTCTTGGTACTGCTTTCACTGCATCCCACACATTTCGTACGTCTGTCTGTTTTCACTTGCCTCTCACTATTTTCCAAATTCCTTTGCAATTTCTTCATGACCCAGGGGTTGTTAAAGCGTGTTGTTTAATTTCCACGTATTTGTGGATTTCTGTGTTTTCCTTCTACTATTGATTTCTAGTTTCATTCCAACTGTGGTCAGCAGAGATACTTTGTATCATTTCAAATTCTAAAATTTGTTAGGACTTCTTCTGTGACCTGACATGTAGTCTTTTGGGAAGGATATTCCACGTGTGCTTGGGAAGAATGTTTATTCTGCCGCTGTTGGGTGCACGGGTCTGTTAGGCCCAAGTGGCCTTAGCGTTGTTCAAGTCTCCCTTCCCTTATTGACCCTCTATTTGACTGACTGATTTCCTGGTTGCTCTGCCCATAATGGAAAGTGGGACACTGAACCTCCCACTATGACTGGGTTGCCTTCTGTTTCTTCCTTCCCGTCGGTGTTTGCTTCATATATTTGGGTGTTCCAATGTTAGGTGAGTGTAGAGTTACAATCCCTGTATGTTTGTAAAGGTCAGTGAACGGTGAATTGATCTTTTTATCCTCCCATGACGCCCTCTATGTCTCATGGGATGGTTTTTGTCTAGTACAAGTGTGGCCACTGCTGCCCTCTCTAGGATCCTGTTTGTGTGGAATACGTTTTCCGCCCTTTCGCTTTTAATCTACGTGGACCCTTAGATAAAGCGCATCGCTTACAGAGTAAAGCTGGATCTTAATTATTTAAATCCATTCGGGCAGCCTGTCTATTAATTAGTGCGTGTAACCCGTTTGTGTATGACTACTCATGTGAAAGGACTCACTGTGGCTGTTCTGTCAGCTGTTTTCTGTGTGTCTCCCCCCTTGCTGTCTTCCTTTCTGCTTCACCGATTTTTTTTATAGTGACACGTTTTGATCCCTTTCTCATTCCCCTTTGTATGTATTCTAAAAATGTCTTCTTTGTTGCTATCATTGATGGGACAAGTTGCTTTTCTCTTGCTGCTTTCAAGACTCTCACTTTATATTTGATGTTTAACAGTTAAGATGTGATTCGATGTAGGTCTCCTTATGTTATCTTAGTTGAAGTTCTTCAGTTTCTCGAATCTGTTTATCCACTTTTTCTTCTTCAATTTGAGAAAGTTTTGGCCACTGTTTTTCAAACAGGTTCGCTGCCCCTTTCTTGGTCTCTTTTCTGGGACCCCCGTAATGCGTGCGCTGCTCTGCCCGTCCGTAAACACCTCAGGGTCTCTTCCTCTCGTTTCCTTCTTTGTCTCCTCTGCCTCAGTAGTTCTGCACGCCTTGTATGCAAGTCCAGTGACTCTTCTGCCTGCTCAAATCTGCTGTTGAGCCCCTCCAGGAAAATTTTCAGTTCAGTTATTATTATTCTTCGGTGCCTGAATTTGTTTGGCTCTCAACAGTTTCCATCTCTGTTGCTATTCTCATTTTGTTCATGTATCATTTTTCTGATTTTGGTTAGTGTCTGTGCTTTCTTTTGATTAATTCGACATCCTTAGGATGGTAATTTTGAATTCTTTATCTGGCTATTTACATGTCTCCTTTTTATAGGCTTGGTTTCTGGAGATCAAATCATCGCCTTTAAATGTGTCATGGTTGGCTGTTTCTTCGTATTTCGTCTTTTTTGCTGTTTGGATTCCGGTATCTGAGGAATCGGCCGCCATGCCGACTTCGTGGTCTGGTTTCATACAGGGGCGCTGTTCCCTACCTAGCCTGGCTGCGGACTCTGCAGACCTCTCGTCTCGCCTGGGCACGCGTCCTTCCGGGCCTGTGCATGGGATCTGCTGCCTGCAGGGTTTGCTGGCTCCCACCAGCAGCTCTTTCCCGCATCTGCAGCCAAGCCCGGCGCGGGGGTCCACCTACTGTCCGGCTGTGGGACTGCCAGCTCGAGTGCACGGCTGATGTCTCTGTTCTCCGGACGCCCAAACTGCCTCCCGTCCGTGTCAGGGCGGCAGGCCCTCACACAACGCCCTGTCGCTCACTGCCATTTCGTTGGAACACTGATGAGATGCTGTAGAAACTTAACTCTTGTTCATATCAGTTAGCCTGTGGTAAACAACTGGTTTCATTACACATGCTTCTGCTTCAAGTTGCAGTTTCCAAGAACCTATCGACAAGGGGAAGTGTGGAGGACTTGCTGTGTTTCGACACAGCAAGACAGACAGACACCGGTCTCTCAGGCAGGCCCACTGAAAGCCCGCCGGAGGCAGGCCCAAGTCCTCTCCCCGCCCAGGGAGGAGACAGGAGCTGGGGTGGGAGTCGCCATCACGGGAGAGTGGGACGTGTCGTGCACTTTCTGTCACGCGGCTGGCTCCCCACTAAGCTGGGGTGCAAACGCCTGTGAACTGGTTTCTGTGCTTCCCACAGAGGTCTGCTGTCAGTCTGCTGTGTTAGTCTGTCTCCACAGGAGGAGCAGGGTCGGGGCTTCCTGTTCTGCCCCCCGGCCGGTGCACCCCCTCACTGGCTCTGCAGGACTGTATACGACTCCCCGGGGAATGGACGCTGGCCTTCTTTCCAACCACAGTGAATGAAGCCACCGAGAATGGCCTTATTTACACATCCTCTTCCATTTTTGCCATTTTGTCCTTAGGCTACATTCCTAGAAGGGGCATTGTTTAATCAAAGTAAATGCACATTTATGCGAGATGTTGTGTAAATTCTCTCCACAGGGACGAGACCCTTCTCATTTCTGTGAGCAATGTACAGGAGTTCTTACTTTACCGATAGTGTCCAGAAGTTTCCTTGCCCAAGTTACCATGTCTTCTCTTTAATTATATCATTCAACTGAACCTTGCTTATTTATAAAGGGTATTCATTGTGAACACCAATTTTATACCTGTAACTTGACTAAATTACTTGTCATAGTTTTCCCACGGGTTTTACAGAAATACAATCGTGTATTTTACATAAAAGAATAACCTCTCCTTTTCAATTTTTAAGCCTCAACTACTCTCTCTTCTCCAGTGTTACTGGAGAATGATCACCAGCACATGACTGCATCTGCTCTGTTCTCTCTAACGTCTCCAAGCCCACCTTGCAGGCTTTCTTCACCGGGAGTCTTCATCTGAACCATCGGACACATGGAATGACTGCAGGGACTATCCCTCAGTTCCCCCAAGGGCAGCGCGTAACCAGTTCACTCTCGACGTGTAGGTGAGAAGTTAATAATTCATACAAATGGATGTGGTTGCCTCTGAAGGGCCGAATGTGATTTCAGCTCCTTAACTGTTCAGGAGGAGGTACACGTACACAGTCCTAACATTATTTCCGCCCTTTGAAGGCGACTGCCAGTCTGATGTGGCCCCCGGCGACAGTGAGTGTGACGCCCCTGCCTCAGGGTACTCCCTCCCAGAATGCTGTTTGAGAAGGGTACTAGACAATCAGTATTTGTAAATGCACTATGATGGTTTTATATATGCTGGAAAAATAAAATTACTAGACAAAAATGTTTCCACCACGGATACATATACAAGCACCAAGTTAAAATCTCGGAAAACTGTCTTCATTTACCTCAGTCCCCAAAAGTATATAGTTCATAAGTTATAACTACTTGAAAAGCTAACCACAAAGGAAATTTTTAGACACCACGCAAAACCATTTTCAAAAAAAGTATCTCTCTGTAATTTCTTATGTATGATACGGTAGCTTCTTACATGTTTTAAAAAATGCTTACGTTTTACTTAACATAGGCCACAAATAATTCTCTAGCTGACGCCAGAGTCCACAGGACTTATCCAAAGCAGCATCCGGTCCAAATCCTGCGCTCGGGAACAAAGATGATCAGCTAGGATCAGAACTTCAAGTTGATCACTTTGGTTCACGCTACGCTTTCTTTCCATTCCGCACCTCTGCTTGGGACCTCACCTGTCATTTCAAAGCCTGTTGCCCTAGTTTGCCTCTAAACGTGGATCTGTTTTTTCTTCAATATGACAAGAACTATATTATCCAAAAAGTTTTACCTCGAACAAAGAGAAAACTTCGAGTTCTTTGCATCAACAAATGAGTACGGTGAGAATGCACACAGCACCGTACAATGGTAAGAGCTGAGGTGCGGAAAACGAATGAAAGGAGCATTCCGGTAAGGCTTCAGAAGCACCACACCAGTCTGAAGCTCGTTCCTGCATCCTGTTTATACGTTTTTTCCCATCATGCTTCGGTGCCCCTTTGATTTAAGTAAGTCAGAAATCAAGCTGCGGATCTAGGGAAAGGGCATCACTTTAAAATCACAGAGAAATTCAAAGCTGCAGCTAACTGTTCAGAGGTCTGCCCTCCACGTTATGCATCTGCCTTCCATTCCAATTCAGCCACCAATGAGAAAAAGGAGCAAACCCATTCTGAAACCTCTAACAAGAAGTATGTGTTTCCAGAAGATAAAAGTCACACTCTCACTGGTGTACTCAATCTGCTGCTTCTCGCTGGGAAACAAAATTCATCACAG
>CM052551.1:3019987-3046927 GCA_028533065.1 Trachops cirrhosus | reverse complement strand
AATGTGTCATTACTGTGTGGCCATTTCAGTAAATGGAGTTTGCTTTCCAACAGTAAGCCAGATGCCTGGAATGTCTTTATTTGGCACGTTGGGGCTTCAGTTGTTCTTTATTGGGCTCCATTAAAAAAAATGCTTTCTGAAGGCCAAGTCAGAAATGCTGGTTTGCCCTGAAGACTTTAGAAGGAGCATAATTTTAAAACGATGCCACCCAGAGAGACCCACGGAACATTCAGGGACGAACAAATACCAACGGATGGGGTGTTCTCCACCCACAGGCACACACTCACACTACAATCCGCACACACACTGCATGCGTTTTCCCTCTCCCCCACGGAGAGAGCTCCGCACTCTGCAGGAACGCCTCGTTCCTGAGTGTCGCCCTGCAGCTTGTTTCCCATTGATTAAGACCGTGCTGGCTAAGAAATCATCCCAACACGTTACTGACCTAAAATAATCACTGTGCTATCGTTCATCTGGAGCCTGCGAGCACGCTAATGCTGCCCGAGCTCAACGGTCAGCGCAGGCAGCAGAAATTTAGTAACGTAAAGAAAAGCCTAAGAACGGCCACACAGAAACATAGCTAACGGCGGTCATGTGATCTCTGGGTGGCCATCCTGGCTGGCTTCTCTTTGTCTCTTTCTACTTCTCGGCATTTTCTGAGCGTCCTACACTGACTATAAGTTTATAATCAGAAAAAGCTAAAGAAGTTTTCTTACTCAGAATATATGTAATACAAACAAACAAAAAAACATAAAAAAGAGGCTCAGAATGAAAGAAAAAGCCAAAAAATGCCCACAAAAATATCAACATCGTTCCCTGCGCTGGTGGAACTGGAGGTAATTTTTTCCCTTATCCTTTTCTACACTTTGCCAAGTTCCTTTGTCAGCATAATTATTTCCATAATATTTTTAGAAACTACTCTTCAACACTCGAGGCTCCTCAAATCCTCAGTCTCTTTCCTGAGCGGCCACATCAAGTCCGTGCCCCACCTGGAAGCTGGCTGTCCCCCAGGACACTGTGTCCCCACAGCGCTGGTAGGGAGGCTCTTCCCCTCCCACGCGCACCCCTGGAGCTGCCGCACATGTGGGCGTCCTTGTTCCTCACGACCAACCCCGAGATCACTGTTCTCCTGCTCCCCCCGCCAGCACAGCTCCTCCCAGGCCCAGGCCACGGGACCCCCACCCCCACCCCATCCTGATCATTGGCGGGAAGCTTCTGGCTGGCTCCCCTCTCGTCACTGAAGAGTTTGGTAAAGGACCTGTCTTCCCACCTCTGCCTTCCTCATGCCTCTGAATGTGAATGTCCCCGTGGGCGACGTGGGCGACGCACTGGACACCCAGCCTCCAGAGGGGGGGGGAGGGGAGATGACCTATCCTGGATCCTGCCCTGGGCTCACACCTCCGACCTTCGACCTCAAAGCCAAGCTCCGGACCTGGTCCGAGTCCCTCCACTCTGCACGCCTCCCAGAACTCCAACCTACTACCCCCATCATGTTGGGTTTTTTGTTTGTTTTTTTTTTAGCATCTATTACTTCCTTTAACTTCCCACCACTCTAACCCTTGCCTTGCTACTTTGTCACTGCCACCACTTACCCGACACCCCAAACCTGTTCAGTGCGACCCGCTGTCTGCTCTACACCCAGCCCAGCAGCCCAACAAGACCGGAGAAAAACAGACAAGCCGCCAGCTGTTCTCACTTTGAACTCAGGACCACAGACTTCAAAGAGGGCCCGGCGCTGCCAGGCGAGCACGCCGCTCGCTTTACAGCAGAGCCTCGCAGAGGAGTCCGCGGTGCCCCCTCCCCCAGGCCTGTTCTAGCCCGCAGCCACCTGGACGGGGCCTTCACGCCCCCCACTCCCCGGGAGTACCCCACCCCCCACACCAACAGCACCGTCCCAGTCCCACAGCACCCACTCCGTGTGAGGCCAAAAACAGCGTGGGCTTCTCTCTCCCACCCTCTCTGCCCCCTGCAGTGGGCGGTCTGCCTTCCCACCATCCTGGGGACCAGGCCTACTTGATAAACTCACGTTGAAAATGATTTGTGCAGTTTTTACTGTGTTATATATATTTCAGCAAAAAAGCTTTCTCTGTGAGTATGTGTATGTACACTTGTGGAATCCCTAAATGGGAGTGGAACTAAGGAATCCTATTTGGAATTAGAGAAAGTAATTCTCTGAGGTTGACGGAACGTTAGTTCATTTTGATTCAGCTCTAAAATGCACCAGCTTTTGGCCTGGAAGCGTCAGGTGGGGACTAGACAGCCATGGAAAACCGGCTGGCCCCCACGGGGCGTGGAGAGACAGGGAGACTGGCTATGCTGACTGGGAGGAAGCGCCGTGCATGGGAGCAGCGTCAGGGGCCCGCGCGGCCTGGACCCCTGCGGGCGGCGAGAGGGACCACGGGGTGAGCACATGTCACCTGGGAGACGGAAGCCCCGAGCAGAGCCCGGAGTCCAACAGCGAGCGTGCTTTCAGGGACCTGGGAGTGACCGACTGTGGCCGAGAGCAGGGTGCACAATGACAAGGGCCAGAGCGAGACTGAGGAGGTGGACGGTGACCGAGTGGAGCCCCACTAAGGGGAGCAGACTTTTCCCCGGGGGTAAGGAAGAGCCACGGAGGGACCTACCGAGCTGTTTTCCTGAGGACCACACTCCTCATTAGAGAAAGACGGCTTTGGCCCCGGTATGGAGAAGGGTCTGGGGGAGACTTCCTCTTCCCAGCCACCAAGGGCGGGAGAGTTAGGGAACCGGTGCAGACAATGTGAGTGGATGTCCAGACCCCTCCCCGAGAAGCATGAGGAGCAGCTAAGGGTCACAGTACGGAACCCAGTAAACGAGCAGTGAGCGTGCAAGTCGAGAGGTGCACTCGTCAGTTCCCGAGGGTGAGGGGTCATTTCCACGGACCGCGCGGCACGAAGTCGGACTTTCAGGGGAGTGTAGCGAGTCTCACGGAGGTGAAGAACAGGCAGGCCGAGCTTTATAAAGGGCTTTGCGGAGCTGCTTCCCAGTGCAAATGACGGAGAGAACACTTAAAATGAATCTCCATATTTAGAAGGTATGTCCTATCTTTAAGCAAAAACTTAAACATCTCCTTTTATGACTAGTTATAAAGAACTGATTATGACTAATTGGAATTCCACTATAACTTATTAAGTCTATTCTATCAAACTAAGCTACAAAAATCATCACAGTCTGTCTGCTAGGTCTTGTCACCATTACCAAGAAATATTTATTAACAGTATAACCATATGAATAAAGCAATCCAATTCAAGACATAGCTTTATAAATAATTCAAGAGATATAAATAAAGTAAATTTAAGGGATAATGACTGTACACACTGGCCCCACGATAAGCAACAGGGAGCTAAAAAAGCTAAAAGGCGGATCCTTCCCCAAGAATGTACCACCGGAGAGGGGGCAGATGAAAGTATACCTCCGTGAGCGCTTTTCCAGGACTTCTGCAAAGTAATGTGCAGACTGAAAACAGCCCTAGAAGAGACGCTAACAGTCTGTGCATCTGGCAGAACAAGAGGGAGATGGCAAAGAAAGAAGACTCTAACTATGGTGAAACCATTTATATTTCTAGTGCCCTACGCTATGGACACGGTGTTGGATCCACGAAAATGACTACTGACGTGAATGGCAGACCATCAGAGTAACTGCGAAACGCCTGCAGGAAGCCTCACACCCCAGGCAGGGGAAAAGGGAAGGGCTCTCTGTAGGAATCTGTTATAGGCCAGGGGAAAACCGGCACTACCGTAACTCAGAGTGACCACCTCGCATTCTCGTGACGCAGCCACAGGCCCCACTTACCTGATGACAATGAGCATGGCGATCAGGATGGAGCAGATAGGGTCTGCGATCATCAGACCGAAATTCTGCATCAAGATGGCGGAGGCGATCACCCCGACGCTCCCCAGGGTGTCTGCCAGGATGTGTAAAAACACACCTAGAAAGAGAGCACCCCCAGAATCAGAACAGCATCGTCTGAGCCCCTGAACGTCAAAACCATTTCCTCAACCTGTTCTTGATTCCCTACATCAAATGCGACCCACCAACTTGAAAACCGGTGAGAAAGGAGATTAATTGTTGAGTGATGTGGTAACAGTACCTTGGGAGTTGAGATAATCTTTCCTGTTTCAAATCATCAAGGGTTACTCTATCTGATGCAGAATACTATAAATGAGGAAGTACAGAAATAGATTCATCTCTGGTTAAAAGAGCTCAGGAGTTAATTAATAACCTGTTAGAGAAAACTTCACTAGGCGGAAAGAATCTGTCCAGAGAACAGGGCTGTGACCACAAATCTCACACTGTGCAGTGTGGATCCGCAGAGCCCTCTGCTGGTTGCTCACGCTCCCGTTTGAGATGAATTTCCTAGCCATCGTAACTCCATTAAACCCTGACATTTTTATTAATTATCCTGAAGTTTTTGTCACCTAAAGTCACATACGAAGCTCAAACCTAATGTAAAAGAAAGTGGAAATTTGGATATTTTAAACTGGATGTAAGTATATTTGAACTTTTAATAATTAAATATTGAGTTGATAGGCTACTGATATTCTAACTGCCCAAGAACCTAGATATAATATTTACGTTTAAGAATTGACACTTGACAGGAAAAACATTAAAAAATGTCAGGCAGTAAGTTTAATATAAATTATGTTTTAAAAATTTTAACTGGATAAATTATTCAACATTTAGATCAATAGGTAAAATAAACACCATCTCTGAGACCACCTTCAACCAGATGTGGCTGGAAAGAGAACTTTCTCCAACAGCATCGACTACTCTATCTGAAAAGAAATTCCTAACGTGTAAAAAGCACGTGGCTGCTTTAGAAATACTTGTTTTTCTCATTTATTATTCACCGAACACCAAATAAAACCACTGCCTCATTACCCATGTACTTTCTCACTTGTGTTACCTTTGTCATCTCATGGCACACATAAACTAATGCCTGAAACTCTGTGGCACACCAAAAAATACTTCTGCCAATCTGAAAAAATAGGTAAAATTTTGATCAACAAAAAAATATAATAGCAATTACCTACTCTTTTTGCTCCAAAGTGACTTTTTTAAAACACCAGGTGCCTATACTTTACATAAGGATTTCTGGGGCCAAGAACTAGCCAATCAGACACAACGTTATGATGCAATGTGACCAATAAGGTGCAACTCTATGATGTGACCCACACATCATGGTTCCCGATGGGGCTTCCACACTGGCTGCGGTGCTGGCTGCTGTCATTTTTTTCTGGCACTCTGAGGGAAACGAGGTCAGTGCCCCTGACTAAATAGTCGGGGACTGCATGTTTTAAAAATTCTTGCAGCACACAGTGGAAAATCACTGGTATGGGGTATTAACCTTTTAACAATCCTTGAAAAAGAATTGACAATTTTTCTATCACAAAAATATGTTAGAACAACACTTGTAAGAAAAAAATACTTCAATAGCAAAGAATGAATAAGTAAGTGTTGGGATCTCCCTAAGTTTTAAAATTAAACTGGAGAACAATGCACAGCAAAGTGGACTAAGAGTCCCTGAGCTTCAAAACTCAAATCTCTCTATTTTTTAATCAGCGTTTTGGTAGGATCAGAAATGAAAATAGCTCTAAATACCAGACGGAGACAGAAAAGAACCATCTATTTTTGATTACCCTTTGACTGGGAAGTCCCTGGCTACCTCTCACTTGTTGACCCAAACACGGGCACTACCCCTGGCCTCCCGCCTTCCACCAGTCTGCGTCCGTCACCATAAACGGATGGACACTTGGAAAATATAAACCATTTTCACGACAGCTTGCATAAAATATAATTTTATGTCCCCTCAAATTGTGATTTCCGAACTAAAAATAAGCTCTTATTATCGAGGCTCATTTATCGCTTTGGATACAGAGGCACTGCATATGCACGACGACTACACGCCAGTCCCGCAAATGCTGTTCCAAAACAGTTCTATTTGCTTCGCAAATGGGAAACCGGAGACTAGAAGACTTGGGCAGGCCTCCTGAAGTGACTCCTGGGCGGGAGAGGCACATTCCCAGCGAGAGTGTTCCACGAAGGGGCTGTGTCGGGAACCAGAGGAGACCCCCGGTGCGGTGGAGACTGGACCGCAAGCCACTGGAAAGCCGGGTTGAACTCAAAGTTTATGAAGGCAGGAGGACGGCCGGCTGGGAGTCAGAAAACTTAACAATGAACTCTAAATGGAAATTCAGAGTCAAAGACCGGTTCACATCCCAAAAAGGAGCGACCGCAGTTCACAGACGAGACTGATCTTCTCTGGCTTGTAAAGGTGTGTAACACGCTGTTGTACCTGGTGTGTCAGCTTCTGTTTAGGTATCATTTTTGATGCCTGTGGCTGTAACTGAGGTCTCACTTTGCAGTGCATCCTCAAACAATGTAACCGACTTTAACTTGTAGGTTCACAGTGCGATTAAACAGGAAGACAGAGACCCTCGCGCAGCCTCTGCCCCCAAACACGCGCAGTCTCCCCACTGTGCACCAGGGCACACACGTGTCACAGCTGACGAGACAGCACCGACACGTCTCGTCACCCACAGCCCACACCAGGGCCCCTCCGGCACTGCACACCTTTGGGTTGCCTTACATTTGCAGCACCAAATCTCCCCATGACATCGACACGTACGGAGCACTACTCTCGGGAAAATTACTGGACAATCCCGCAAAGGGAAACGTACTACTATGTGTCACTGTGATCACTGCAATGGGTAAGATTCAAACCTAAGTGGGACAGTTCCTGAGTATTTTATTCTTCTCATTAAATCTGAGAAAACAGCCAAGTGACACATTAAAGGAATGTCTGCTAATACACCTAACAGTACAAATAAGGAAAATCACCAGGGAGGCTAACATTTTAAACGTAACTACTATGTTAAACATTTTTCTTAAAGGAAAGCTATGAAGCCAGTTTCACAAAAGTGAGACATACACAAGCCCCTTGTCATACCTTGTAGAATCTGTCTGCTGGGTCCTGTGGTTTCTTTTAAGGAGGGGCCATCTGTCGAGAGTTAAATTAGATTATTTTAAAACATGTCTTCAATTCCTGATTCAATGTTTGCAATTCAGAGTATCTTTCATTCAAATGTATAGCGAAGGATGCATGACTATATAGCCACATCAGACCTACAAAATTATTTTTAAGACTTAATACAGTAATTTAACAGAAATAGATGTAACAAGTTTCAAAACGCATCAACAGTACAGAGCACAGTATTTGGGAAATTATCACAGTAAGCAGTCTGGTAAAAAAAGAACACAGCACATTGGAAACACCGTGAAAGTCTTCTAATATTCGGAACATTCTACATACAGCGTGCTATGCTAATCTTATAATTAGAAATGCACAAAACACAAAACCACTGGCTGAGGTTATAAGAAGTCGAAGGAATAAAGCCAGGACAGCCTCAGGAAAACTGGACTGTGGCAACCGTGGCAAACAGTTTTCCAGAAGCTTCCAGACAGGTGTGACAAGCTTCTCACACAGAAGAGAGAAAAACACCTTCATTCTGCCTTCGTGATGAACAACAAAAAGACCCCTACACTCTGTACACCTAACTGCTTTGAAGGCGAGCACTTGGCTTTAACACGAAGCAGAAACAGTCGGAAACCATGTAGGAGGTGAGCACTGTTCACGCAGAGGGGGCATCGGCAGGACCGACAAGCTCTCGGATCTAACGGAGAGCGGCCCGGGCACGGTCCCTGGCCCAAGGCACTCTCGAGCTGGCTGCTCCCTACAGCCCGGCCAGAGCACCGTGACGTACACAGTGACCGATGACGCAGCACTGCCTGCGGACACAAAACTGCAGCCTTCTGGAGCCCCTGCTGAAGCGGCCCAGGCTCCAGATTCCTGTCTACAGGTAGCAGGTCCGGACAAAGACAGCCGTTTCTGATGACGCGATCAGCGTGAAAGGCACACCCGCTGTGCTAACATAATCGCTACCTAAGACAGCAACTCCCATCTATGCAAAATCTGAAGGTCCTTCTGGATATAAACCATGTCACTTCCTGCGGAGCGTGGCTAGCTGCTTGCCAAATGCCACTGTCCTCCCTCACTGGCAAACAACTAAACCACAAGGCCCGGGCACCCGGAGTAGGAGCTACGTGTGACTAAGGGGCGAACAAAGGAACGAGAGATGGAAAGCACTTCCAGGCCCCTCGGGGTGTCCCACACGGTCTTCCGCCGCCCTCCCAGGGTTACGAATGCCCATCCGCAGGGAGAGCCTGGCTCCCTGAATGGGCGTGAGAACGGGGCCCCCGCCCTGTCTGCCCAGCACAGGACGTGAACCCTCACTGTCCCGATCGCTGAGGTCCGAGCAGCTGGAAGAAGCGAGCGGCGGGCGTGAAGCACCCGGGGCTCCCCAGAGAGACCGCGGCATCTCTTCACGACGAAGCGTAAGGGCGGCCCCATCACCGCCGTGTCCTCGGGCTGGCTGACCCGAAGGCAGAGTGACAGTTAGGAGCGGGTTTTGGAGTCGGATTCCTCGTCTCGGAACCCAGCGTTTCTACTGACTAGTGTCATGATGTCTTCTTGCCCTGATGTCACTTTTCTCCCCCACTCACCATTCTCCTTCTTGACCAAGAAAAGGGCTGCCTCTCGCCCACCCAAATCTTACCACCGCGCTTTGCCCAGGGAACTAGAGAAACTGTAGCGCGGCAAACGGGGCGTCCACTGCAATGTCGGCAGTAATGTCAGAAAAGCAGTGACTCAGGTAAATCCTCCGTAAGCCACATGGTGCCCCAGTCTTCGCTCTCACAGAATGTGGGGACTAGCTGACGACGCTGACAGTTAATACATCAAAAATAATTTTGGATAACAGATCACTATGCAATCTTTGGGATGTAATTCTGAAGGGGTTCAAAGACTTCACTGAAACGCTACCACAGAATTTCCTCCTGTTTAAGGTTTCTTAGTGCGTACATAATAAACACAGGACCAGAACTGACGCTAAAACCTGCTATATGCTAATGAGCATTAATTATCCATAAACTAATGGAGAAAAAAGAGCTCCAATAATCTCATTAAGATACATATTTCAAATAAATGCTGCTCTTTATGATTATACATGATTCAAATTTGAAAGTAGAAATATTTTGACTTTGTTTGAACAACAAAACTCCATCCAAAAGAAATGCTCCAGTGCTAAGTCATATGTTCCTCGGAAATACAAAATTTTAC
This sequence comes from Trachops cirrhosus, assembly GCA_028533065.1. NCBI lineage: Eukaryota > Metazoa > Chordata > Mammalia > Chiroptera > Phyllostomidae > Trachops > Trachops cirrhosus. The sequence goes on along the minus strand of CM052551.1, from coordinate 3,037,731 downwards.
TTTATGTACATATTTTATTGCCAAGAATAATCGACGATCAATTTAAAATGTAACACAAACACAACCCATCATTACAGGATTCTATAAGTGGAATGGCCATAAAAGTTCAGGAGAAGAAGGAGGCTGTAAGGTCTGTGACTGCTTGCCTGCATGTTTCTGAATGAGTGACAGTGAATCTGGGGTCACTGCACTACTTAGTCCACGGGGTATATTCCACAAAGCAGTGGAGAAGTTTCATTACAAAACAGTACCTGTAATGTCTCAGAAATTAGATTCTTTGCAATTATTTAAATAAATCTTTTTAGAAATCATGTTTAAAAACAGGTAAAAGAGTTTTTCAAAATTATTTTGGGATGCACGTGAGCAAAAAACTCAGAAAAGCAAGGTTTTAAAGCATATCAGAGTAGGACTTACAAACATACAGCAAATTTTAGAGACTGGAAAGTTAACACTCAGACTCCTTTCCTATTTTCAAGCCAAAAGCTTAGTGTCCTGTTCACATGGCAAGTACACTAAATATTTAAGCATGTAATTTGTTTAAAGATTAATCAAACTACCACTTAAGCAGATCTGGCAATTTGCACTTGAAAATTTCATGAATAAACTATTTAAAATGGAGTTTTTAAATGAAATATTAATTAAGTTGCTAAGTACCTTATAACTTAGCACCCAGTGCCACGTAGGTCAGCACATAAAGATTCCTGAGATCATACCGAGGCAAATATCTACCAAAATTACAATGAAAATGTGAAGAATGGAAAACTCCTATCGTGTTTTGTAAGCCCATATACAGCACAGAGGGCCTTATGATACTTTACAAAAGCTACATCCGCCGCCTAACCAAGTCAACGTCATCGAACACTGAACCCGAACCCGCCCGGGGCCACGGAGTCTGATCCGTGAGAAAGGAAGTCCATCACGACACTTTCCAACACTCACCGTCCGCGAGGAAAAGGCCTGAGCCCCACTCTGCTGAGTGGCAGGCATCCGGCTGCACTCACCGTGGGAGTGGAAGTGCCCGTGGCTGTGCCCGTGGCTGTGCCCGTGGCCATGTGCAGCCCCGTGTTTCGGTTCGTGGCTGTGGCAGTGGTCTCCCCGGCCGTGGGCCTGATCCAGAGCACCGTTAAAGAGGGAATGGCTGTGTCCATGGCCTAAAGACAGTTTAGAGCAAAAGGAACGTAGAGACATATTACGTAATGGTTACAGCAATACGGGTCTCAGCAAAGTGAGTTAGCTCTAAAACCAGATTCCACTCAATGAGCACTGACTGGTGAAAAGTGTTAGAGGCATATTAAAAATAATACTCAGCTCTTAGTACATAGTACAGGAAGGAAATAAAAGCAGAGATTGACAAGCTAATCCTAAAATTGACATGGAAATGCAAGAAAGGACCCAGAATAGCCAAAACAACCTTTAAAAGAAAAGAATAAAGAGGAAAATTCACATATTGTGATTTTAAAACCCACCTCAGAGTTACACTAGCTGAGACAGAAAGGTGCTGGCGTGAGGACAGACACACAGACCAACGAGACAGAGCTGGGAGTCCAGAAAGGAACTCTCACGTTCACGGCCAACCAACTGCTGACAAGGGGGGCTGGACAGTTTGGCAGGAAAAAGTCATCTCTTCTACAAACGGTGCTGAGGCTGCCGGTCACCCGTACGTAAGAAAACACCAGGTCCATTCCTCACACCACGCACCAAAACCAACTTAAATGAGGACATTTTAACCCCAAAACTGAAGGATGGGTCCTCGTGAGAAAAGCGAGCCATGGGCTCACTAACTTTAAATTAACTAGAGGAGGAAACGACGTCACTCCAGTAGGTTCAGGAACCCCCTTGGCTGGCAGCGCAGCTCCACCAGGAACCAGCCGTGAGCACCAGACCCAGCGGGGAGGCCCGTGCGGCCCTCCCCATGCGAGCCAGGCGCTCGGCCGGGACTGCAGGGCCCAGTCGGGAGGTTCCGCACGCGCTGGGTCTCTCCCGCGGGGGTCCCGATGGGTGTGGACGCCCTGCGGCCAAACCCGGCATCACTGAAAGCTGCCCACGCGTGTGTCCCCGCTGACGCCAGGGCTCAGGCTGGAACTACGTCTACGCAACACCGTGCGCGAGTCCTGGCCGGAACTACGTCTATGCAACACCGTGCGCGAGTCCTGGCCGGAACTACGTCTACGCAACACGTGCGAGAGTCCTGGCCGGAACTACGTCTATGCAACACCGTGCGCGAGTCCTGACCGTGCACGAAGACGAGCAGGAGCGCCAGTCCTAACGCTCTCAACAAACGCCTTCACCTACCTGAAAATGAACCAAACGGAAACTAGAGATCTTCATTAAAAATGTCTGAGACGATTTAACAAAAGCCATGAAATTTAATAGGAGTTGTGCCAGCTTTTCACAATTAGCCATAAAGACGGTGAATTTCCAGTCAAAACCCCAACAAGATTTTTCGTAAAACTGGACAAGCTGATGAAAAAAACAAATAAGCAAGACAGGCCCCCACAGGTGGGACCCGCCCTGCCAGACATTAACACGTGGCGAGGACACGTGGAGAGGACAGCCACAAGCCCAGTCTGTTCGAAGCACAGTCAAGGATGGACAGACTAGCCCTGTGACACCAGGCGGTGTAATCCTGGGCACGTGTCCTTTTACACCCGGTGGGGGAAGGGCGGATGAATAAATGGTGCCTGGAAAACCACTTACTCACACGGAGAAGAAAAAGTGAAGTCCTTCCTCACCCTATCACAAAAATAAACTACACTCAGATGCAGGACCGAAATGGATGGGGGAAAGACACAGACCCAAAACCGTCTCAGCATTGAATGGTAAGAGAACAGGGTTATGACCAAGCAGTAGCCACCTCCTGTTAAGGAGAACGCATTCCTGAAAAAAATGTACGACAGAAAAACTAGACTATACCCAAGTTAAAAACCCACATGTAAAAGTTTAAAGACAAGCCAAAGATTGGGAGAAGATACTTGCAACACATAAAACAAAGGACTAGCATACAAAATATATTAAATATGTTTTTAAAAATGCTTGTAAGTGGATTAACAAGAAGATAATAGAAAAACAAGTCAAAACGTTAAAAGAACAGGTGACTCTAGAATAGAGAAATGCCAAATAAAGCGATAGCACTTCGTCAACACCAGCACAATGGCCTTAGACCCGTAATGCTAAGTTCTGACGCGGGCGAGAGGGAGCAGTGCCATCACTGCTGGGGCGCGAGCGGTAACGGCCCGTAGACGGCGGCTCCTGATAGCCACTGAACTCCACCCACACTGCGCGCCCCGCGTCCCGGCAACCCTGCTTGGACGCGCATTCCCGCGCGGGGCAATTCAGAGCGTTTCCTCCGACGACGGAGGGAATGTCCGGACCGGGTGTCCGGCACCGCAGCCCTGTGTGGCTCACGAGCCCCGAAATGCCATCAGCGTGACTGAGTGACTGTGTTTTTAGTTCGCTGTGACTAAGGGCTGCCGTGCGGGACAGCGCGGCCCTGGGAAAACACTCCCCCGTGTCCGTCCACACGGTGAAGGTGTGGAGCTGCCATCGCCTGCGGCCGACCTGTGTCCGTCCCTTCACGGACAACCAGCAGAATGGACCAGGAGTTCCGTGTGTCTGCTCACGGGAGAAGGGAGACGGATACAGGTGCCAGGTGAAGGACCTCGGCACAGAGCGCACGGGAAATCTCACGCCCACACACACCGTCGTTTGCTATGATTTGTTTTGTGGTTTTGACGTTTCGTGTTGGTTTTATGTGAACGGTGTCATCGTCGACAGGTGGGCTCCAGAGTTCTGGAAGCCTCCACACCCGAATGCTAACACGTGCAGCTGACAGGGTGCTGGGGTGGGGGCGCGGAGCACAGAGAAGCAGAAGGGATGGTGCAGGGGGGCATAATAGGAGTCTGTTACCATCATCAGTTTCATTGTGGGAAATCAACAGTTTAACTTTAAAAGTCATCAGTTTTCAAAAGTGAGTAACTACGACAGACACCCGAGGATGAAGCAGCAAAGGGCTCTGACCGTCATACCAGAGCCGTGGGAATGCCCATGACCTCCGTGCTTGAAGACGAAGATTCCGACCAGGTTCACCACAAACCCGAGGATGGAAACCAGCAGCAGCCGCTCGTGGTGCACGTCAGGCGGGGCCAGCGCTCGCTGGAAAACACGCAACACAGACCACGGTGACGTCACTTCTGGCTGCTCGGCGGGAGCAACACAGACAATTTCCCGACATTTTTAGCCATGTTCCCAATTAAAACCCTCCAAAAACATCAGCCAGAACAGTAACAGAATTAAAACCTGTACTCACATACTGTAGAAAAGGTAACAATAACTAGCCTTAAATAAATACAAATATTCAAAGGCATGAGTGTCTGCTCTAAACCCATCCTTCTTTGGTACCTTAAAATAGTGCCAATCGTTTTAAGTTCATTCGTCTTCAAATTCTCCCTCTAACTAACACACCAAACAGTGAGGATTCACTGGCAAAACTTTCAGAGCTCGTGCGAAGAGCTCCCAGCGGACCTCACTGCCGGAATCGCACCTTTACTTTCATTTGTAACGTCAACGCTTCATTCCCGTCTGTGCTCAGTTTCGAGTGCTCACACACCTACTTAACTTTGAACCGTTCTGTAAGCCCCTCCTGTGCACGCCTCCCATTTTACTAAGCCACGGCTATCCTCAACACTTAGCGATCGTGCGAACACGGGCTCTATCACGCGTGTCGTTAGCGAACAAACATTTTCATCACAGACATGTAATTTACTGACTTGAGTCATTATCTACTATACCTCAACTCCTTCTGAGAAAATAAAAAAAGCAGTGAAGATCAAAAAAAGCCCATTGACAAAGCCAGCCAGAACTTCCGCTCTGACATACCTAGAGAAGAGCAAAGTAAACTGAATTATTATTTCTTACAAATCAAATCGTAAATTTACGTATGTCAACGATTCTAAACCCCATTATACGGTTTTAAGTGGCCAGCAAAGTCCCAGGATTTATAGTATAGCATGTTTTATTGTACATACATTCTAAAAATAGAGGAATTTAATTATGATGAGTGATGTTTAACAGCAGAATGCCATAAAATACATAGATCTCTAAACACCAAAAAAAAAAAAAAAGAAAGAAAGAAAGAAAAGACCCGCTTAAAGTAGACTTAAAAAGACCTTCCCTGGAGATGTGACTCTCAGGCTGCCACTGGAGAAGCAAGAACAGGGCCAGAGAAATGGGCAAGAAGGACCCAAGGATGAAAGGTGGAAGAGAAAAGCTGGAAAAGGGGGTTTCGGGACTCATCAATTCCTTCTTTGGAAGAACGCCTATGCTTTCTGCTTTGGGCTTTCCCGCTTTCGGATCTTCACAAGGTGGAGATTTGAGCTGAAGGAGAACGTAACTATTTCTGAAGTATCCCAGAAACTTGAGACTTATATTTCTATCGGTCCTCTTCTAAGATTAATAAATGTAGCGAAACCTCCTACCTAACTTTAGAATCAATTTTAGCTTCACATGATGCTAATTAAACTATTTTTAAAGAATACCTGCCTTTTCCTCCACGGACTTCTGAAGCTTCCGCTTCCCAGCTGTGTGAGGCACTGGGGAAAGCTTTTGTTTTTCCATAAGCTATCTCTGGCCTAGTTCAAATCATCAGAAGCAACTTGAACTTGGCAGCTTTACTTGTTCAAACATTATTCAAAGGGCCCTCACAGCAGTTAATCACTCTGGTCCTTCAAGAATAGCGTAGGAACATCAAATATACCGTTTTTTCTCACTGTGTTAACCTCTAGAAAATACAATTTTTCCTGTAAAAACACTTGTAAAGGAAGGAATGCAAGCTCTTATAATGTACTCTGTCCCGTTCTGTTGGAACTTACCCTGTGCAGTGCATTCCAACATAGCACGTATTTCTACACTCAAAAGTAACGCATATTTCTGCCTTCTAACACATATAAATGAATTAAGTTACCGTATTACTTGTCAAAGCATGTACTTTTTCTGGAGAAAAAGTTCATCAGATTTAAAGAACTGACAGCCTGCTCTCCACGGCCAGCACTCAGCAACGTCTCCGAGATACAAGCACTTCCTTCCCCCACCCTGAAGTCCCACGGACTGCTTGACTGAGGGACCTGTGTCCTGACCTTCCACCAGGTTTCAAGGTCAAAGGCAGGAATGTTTCCCAGGCATCTTTTTGTGCCTAGCTTAGCAGGTGCTCCGTAAATTCTGATAAACTGATGGACCACAGTGATTTACTTCAGTTTGATATATCTGCTAAACTCAGTTGCAGGATAAGATGAAAAACCTTGGGAAGCAGACACGCTAGCCTTTACAGATGGCTGTGTTTACCATCACAGAGTGAGTCTAAGAATCAAACCATGTAGCTCCTGAATGTGCCACTGGCTAATTATGACTGCATCTGAATTCTTCTGCCAGGACAAAAAATGAAGCGAGTCTACGTTCAGACGTACGTAAGCACGTCCATATGATTCGTATCTCCCTACCTGCTGGGTGTAGTTCCTTTCATGCTGGCTTTGCTCTTTCAAAGACACACAAAGGTGACTTTTATACACAGAATACCGGAAAGTCTTCGCTGCCTCTCGGACCCCTCCCACTGTGTTTTCCATGTAGTCGGCCTGCTGTGGCGATCATACCAAATCGGGGCTTTGGGACTCGTCCCCAGGCTTCGCCTGTTCAGTGTCATTTTGAGGTGCCGGCACCTGTATTTCACTCCTGCTGCCGTGTAACTACCATAGCAATTATTAAGAGCCTCAAAATGTGACATCAGGTTCTACTCCCTAATTGTTTCCCTCTCAAAGAAGTTCTTTAAAAAGGCACATCGGAGAAGACAGGATAAGCAGTAAGAGGTGGCAGGAATATTCCTCTCTCCTGTGCACTAGGTAAAGCTGAAGAGCACGGCCTGCCCGGGTAGGGTAGGTTTTGAAGCTAGTCGTGAAAACCACCGCGCACGGCGGGCCGTGCGCTCTAAACAGAGAGCAACAGACGCCCCGAGAATGAAGGAACTGGGGGCACTTTATAGCCACCTACTGTTCACCCGGAAAGATTATTGCTTAGGATGGTCTCACTAGACTTTCCATATTCAGTATTTATGAAATACTCCTTTTCCGATACAAAGTTGTAACTTTGCATACAATCTCTCTCCAATAATCTGAAATAGACTCGAGAAGCTTTTGGTGTTACAGCGCCGTGGAAAATGTTCTTTTCCGAGAGTTCGGTCCCTTTAGAGCTGCGGACGGAGGGCCCCCTTGCTCTAAACCGACACAACAGTGCCGTCGGTGCCTGCATCTCACTCTCACGGCTCCACGAGGGGCCGGGCCCCTGGGCGGCACAGCAGACCCCCGAGTGCCGGCTCGGACTCCCACCCACGTCTCCGCACCTGTGCCAGCCAGCGTGCGGCCACCTTCACAGAACCGCTGCCCCCGCAGACCACGGGTCCCCCAAGGCAGACGCCACACCTTCCTCATCTCTGCATCCCTGGCCTAGTGACGCTGCGGGCCCTCAGCCTCTGGTGACAACAGAGTATGTGCGAGGGACAGCGAGCACTTGCTCCAGAGCGAAAGCTAAGCTGGACGGGAGGAGGGTGGACGAAGGGAAGAAGGAACAAGAGCAGAGAAATGGAGACACTGCCCCAGACAGGGCCACCAGGGGAGGGCCGGGGGCCACTAGGGGAGGACCGGGGGCCACCAGGGGAGGAGTGGGGGCCACCAGGGGAGGGCTGGGGGCCACTGGGGAGGGCTGGGGGCCACTGGGGAGGAATGGGGGCCACCAGGGGAGGAGTGGGGCCACCAGGGGAGGACCGGGGGCCACCAGGGGAGGGCCGGGGGCCACCAGGGGAGGGCCGGGGGCCACCAGGGGAGGAGTGGGGCCACCAGGGCAGAAAGAGCTGAGAGACAGAGCGTGGGGCGGGGGACAGAGAAGAATAAGAGAAAAGACGTGACGGGGAGAAGAGGGAGAACACAGGCCCAAGACACCAGAAGGAATGAATGCACAGGGAGTGGAAGAGATGGGAGGGAGAGAATGTGTGTGTGGACGTGGATGAGAGAGAGCGAGCAGAGAGAGAGAGAGAACAGAGAGAAAGGAGAGAACCCGGGAAAGGCAGTGCAGGAGGGGAAGGTGCGGGCACTGGGGTGGGGGGCAGGAGGGAGCTGCAGGGAGGAAGCTGGTGGAGGGGGCAGAGGGGAGACCACGGGTGGGAGAGAGCAGAGGATGCTGAGAGGCCGAGGAGCTCAAAGAAAACATGCAAGCCGGCCTCCCGGGGCACCAGGCTCAGCGGTGAGCCCAGGTCTTCAGCATGAAAACTCGCTCCAAAGAGCTGATGAACGGTCCGACCTCAGCAAGCGTAAGAGAAGGAGTCTTTTACATCAAAGCCGAGGTGAGGAGAATGTGTAAAATGAAGCCATGTGGGGAAATAATGATATTAAATCCCTCCTAAAAAGAAAGAGGAGAAACACAATGATGTGCATACACAGACTAAAACTTCTTCTTCATCTTCTTCAAAAAACTAGGGGAAGAGTTGAGAAACTCCCTAGTCTAGTAACAACCTCACCTAAAAATTTTTGGTAAAATCAAGATGCCCTACCTCTAAGCAAAAAACTTAGATGCAAAGAAAGAAAGAAAGAAAGAGAGAGAAGGAAACCCAGTGAAACTGTAGATGACAGGTGTCTAGTGTTCTAAAACAGGTAACACTAGTCCGTGGCGCCAGGAAGGTGGTTACGTGTGGGAAGAAGCCAGAAAGAGGCACGAGGGAGTTTCAAGGGTTCAACTTCCACAAGTGTGTTCAATGTGTGAAAATTCTTTCAGCTTGAGATGTGTGAATTTTTCTGTATTTCTTACACTTCAAGAAAAAGGTTTATAAAAAGTCTTACCCATAAGAGAAAGCATCATTATCTCTCCATTTCGAAATAACAGACGCTGCCAATCCAGCCAAAATGGCAGTGCTGTCGAAAAACATGTGAAAAGAGTCGGAAATCAACCCTAGGCTGGAAGAGAACAAACACGGTGCACATTAGAACAGGAACCAGACCGGAGGCGTCCTCATCTGAAAACCTAAGACTCAGCCTCTGCTCATCAGGGACTCATCTAAGAAGACAGTGAAATATGATAAAGAAGAAAAGGAGTGGGAGAAAAAAACGGAACAGGTACATTAGTTTCACACATTAATTATTCCTTCATTCTTTCATTGAGCAAATATGTAATAGGCGTACTATGTATGATGTAATAAGGTGCCTGAATAAGACAGAAGACCCCCACTTTGATAAAGCTAACGTTCTAGCGGAAAGGTCAAGGGCCATGGACATTCAATGTGGAACTTTTCTGTTCTTCCACTGATGACATATTCCCATCATGAAACGTGCAAACTATAATTAACTTATTCCTTTAAAATGAAGGTTCTGAACAAGAGTCAGAATGTTGCAACTAGACCAACTGTTTCTAAGAACCTTTATTTGTGAAGCGTGAGAATATTTTGTCCATCTTTTTTCCATAACAGAAAAAAACAAAATTGACATTTCACGTTCATAACATCTTGGAACTTAATTAGTACAGAATAAAAACGAACAGAGAAATGACAATGACAAAGTTTCAGTGAGAAATTTACTCAAGGAACGAAAATCTAATTGCACCTGGAGAAGCAGAGGTAAGCCAGTCATAAAAAGAAACTGGCGCTCATTCCACGAAGGGAACTATAAACTGTGGCATCTCAAGAAGACACAGAAAGCCAGCTTGTGAAGAGGCCCCGGCAGTGTCCAAATCTGCCCAGGCATCAGCGGGGACACATCTGTCCCCCCAAGCCTCTGATAAAAATTAGTATTAGGGGACAGCCGGCGGTGGATCTGATGGGGACCGGGACGATGAAAACCAGCGAGCCGAGCCAGGCATAATGCGCTCCGGTTCAGAGCTAGGCTTCAAGTCCAGGAGACAGCACGGCCCGACCCGGAGGCGAGAACGGCCTCAGAAGACCAAGCCACAGAAGAACAAGGCATATGCCGCTGATGTTTCCCTTACGTGCTGATGGCTTCTGACAATGACTTGGGACCCAATGGTTTCAGCAATTTCCTCAATAGAGCTCTACAGACCAAAAGAATGACTGTGGACCGAACTTTCCATGAAAGCGGCAGCCTGGGCACTTCAACATGAACCCCTTGAACAAGACAGTTTACGTAGCAACTTATGCAACAGTAGGCCACAGTGAAATATAATTTAGGAAGAGTAAACTACAGAAATATTGTGTATTTACAATAAATTATGATTATTCCAATGCAACCTAAGGCAATACAGTTGACCCTTGAACAACACGGGGGCTACGGGCACCCAACCCCTGTGCAGTCGAAAACGAGTGTAACTTTTGACACCCAAAACTTAGAACTACTAAGAGCCTACTGTTGACCGGAAGCTGTACCAATAACATAGACAGTCAATGGACACAAACTGCGTATGTTACATGTATCATATACTGTATTCTTTCAATACAGTGAGCTGGAGAGAAGAAAATATTGTTAACAAAATCACGAGGAAGAGAAAATACATTTAGAGTGCTGTGTGTACTGATAAGAGGAAGATCTGCATGTAAGTGGACCTGCACAGTTGAAACCTGTGTTGTTCAAGGGACAGCTGCAGGTACCATACACAGAAGGAGGGTGACATCACAGGATACATGTATCCGATCCCCAGGGGGTTAAAAACAGTTGTTACAGATGTTGAGTGTGATCATTTCAATATGCACGTTACACCCAGGTCATTAAACCAATAACCTTCATACTTCCTGAGTATTGTGGACAAAACTGAGTTCACGTTTGCATCGAAAAGTAAGCCCACTTTTCGTATAACAGTGTACAGGTCATAAAAACTGGTGATGTTATCTAATGTCAATGCTCAGTTTAAATAGCAATAAAGATCAAGGACAGTAACCGTCTGTGAAATGGACCTTAAAGGACAGAGACTGAGTTTAATTAATAGAAAACAAAGAATAGCATAGGTTCTTAATCAAGGGTCCAAGAGCTATTTCGAGGAACCCAAGAACACCCTGAAGTTTTATATAAAATGTCGAGTGTTGGCTTCATCAGATTCTCAAGTGGGTATGAGATTTATGACGAATCAGTACACCTAGAAGTGTGGTGATCATACTGTTGAACAATTTTATAAGACCTTAAGGTATTCAACAGCATATAACTACATAATAACATTTCCTTTCCAGAGTTAAACTGGATATACCCCTTCCCAAAGCAGTAAAATAAACAAACAACAGAGGTGACAACCAAAAACCATCTGCTCAAGAGATGTGAGTTTTTACCTGTCAACAAGTGAATCCCAAAAACAAACTAAGCAAACAAGAACAGAGGCAGAATCATGGATACAGAGAGTGTTTTGATGGTTACCGGATGGGAGGTGGGTGTGGGGGAATGGGAGAAAAGGAGAGGGGATTGAGTACAAATAGGTAGTTACACAATAGCCACGGGGATGTAAAATACAGTATAGGAAAAGGAGCACACTGGTGCGGGGACTGTCTGAGGGGGTGGGGGGTGCTGGGGCAAAGGGGAAAAATTGGGACAACTGTAACAGCATCATCAATGAAACAATAAAAACTGTAAGGGATTTCCTACTGCAGTCGAGACCAGAGGGAAATCATGAGACAGTTTCTGCATAAAATTAAAGAGAGAAGAGAATGACGCACAGTTCTCCAGATATCTGCTTTATAAGCCTCTTCCCCATTCCAAGACCTAATAACAAATTAAGTAAAACCTCTCAGATATAGCCTCTCCGGAGTCTTAGGGGTGACACACAGATGCCACTCCCCCACAGACAGGCAAGGACACTCCCCCGTGGAGGCAGAAAACAGGTTTCTCCCAATTCCAAGGAAGTGGGCAAAGCTAAGACGTGGGGTTAGAAATCAAAGACTCCCTCTACCTGCCCAAATGAGGAGGAGCCCTGCCACTCTTGTTTGACAGACTGGGGGGTGGGGAAAGAAGTGGGGACCCAAATCTCAAGACCTGCTGCTCGCGACGGGCCCGGATGTTAAGAAATGTAACCACGCCAGGCGGGTATGCACAAGACAAAGTAACTGGGCAGAAGAGGTGTCGGCACAGGCAAAACCTGAACTTCCCGGTGACAAGCTACGTGGCACTAGGCAAACAGAGCTTGGAATCCGCCACCCCACCGCTTCCGCCCCAGCCCTTCCCGCTTCGGTTACCAGTTGCTCCAGATGCCGTAGAGTAGTTCAACAAAAGCGAAAGATAGGTTCAGACACAGGAAGAAAAACAGGTTCCGAGACGTCTTGTCCGACAGGATAGATCTGGGACGACAAAGTGGGGAAGCGCCCGAGAGTCAAGGGGGTGCCGGGACCGGACGCTGGGTCCCCTTTCCGGACCCTCCCGGTCTTCACAAATGAGGGTGCCCGTGACGCTCCCTCCCTGGACCTGGGGCCATCCTCCGATCTGGGCCTTGTCCCCCTCCCCGTGCGGGACACCCACTCCCCGCAAACAGGGCACCCCGCACCTAAACCAGCCCGAGATCTTGCCGAACAGATTGAACTTGGGTGGTTTGTATTCATCGTCTTTGATGGACAAGGGCAACATCTTCAATGCCCGGCGAAGGGCCGGGTCTACTCCCCTCTGGCAGTGGCTCCGTGGGTGACAGTAGTGACAATGCTGGCGCCTCAGACGGGAATCCCCAGCGAGTCTGCCGGGCCGCGCGCAGCTGGGAGACAGACACCGACACACGCCCGGGAACTCGCCGACTTCCGGCCCGGGCCGCGCAACGCGTCCTGGGACGGGAAAGGGGGCGGGGCCGGGGCGGACCCAGCGCGGTGGGCGGGGCTTACGCCGGTCGCCCAGTGGTTGCTGCGCTACGGCCGTGGGGGCGGAGCGGGATGGCAGGTAGCGCTAGACTGTCCGGGACCTGGGGTAGGGCCCAGCCACCTTCGTTGGAGAAGAAACTACTGGGGTGGGACTGGAAGAGAAGGCGTTCGCGGCCCCCGCCCCGACCGCCTCACCTATTGTTCCGGGGTGCGCTGCGCCCGGGGCCTGCCGCGTCTCCGGTTAGAGTTAATTCCCGGCGCGTGCCGCAGCAAAGCCCGAGAAAGCGGGCGTGGATTGTCCTCTCGCTGCTGTTCGGCAGGTAGCGCAAGTGATGGTCCTGTCGGGTGCATTCTGCGGGTCCCCCAGTTTTTTAGGGCCCACACAGCCGCCCCTGAAAGAGTGGGGCCCCTCCGTAGGGCCACGAGACGGAAATCGGGAGATGTGCAAAAGAATCTGGAAGCGTTTACGGGGAGCTGCTGCGAGCCCGCGCTCAATGGGGGTTTAGTTGGTGCATTGCTCCCCCAGTCTGCCCGCCGGTACTCCCAGGGGCGCCCTGGGCCGCTGCGGGCTGACCCTCCCCGCCTGTTACGAGTGCGGGAGAAGCCGACTCGTCCCAGCGCCCATGGGGCGCCCGGGGTCGTTGGGCCATGCCTTCAGGCGCCTTTCAGGGGCTCCGTTTGGGGGACGGTCAGGTGTATCACGTGAATGACTGACGGCGTTACCTTGGGGAAGAAACGGGGCAAAGCAGGACTGGTTCGGCAGTGGGTTGGGAACTGGAAAACCAAGCTTCCTGGGAAGGGCCTGCGCGGCCACAGGAAGTAGAGCAAGAGCGGGGGCGGGTGGCCCGGCGGCCGGGGGACGGTCCCAGCTCGGGGCGCTCACGCGGCGGGTGCCGAGTCCTCCCTGAGACCCGCCGGCGCCGCAAAGCGAACGGGATGCGCGCCGCTGGGTTTAGAACGACTCACGCACGAACATTAGCGAGCAGGCGAACCGCCCCTTCCGTTTCGTGACAGCCGAGCTGCGAGCAAATACCTCGGCGGCTCCGCTGCAATCTCTGCTCTCGCGGTAAGGAAATCGCACGAGGCTCTCATGTTAAAAGTGTTTGCAATGAGGGTGATGCGTGTTTTGCTTCGGTTCTTGGAACTTTGTTGGTGGGGAGGGTAGTGAGTGGGTGGTTTTATTTTTGAAAATATAATGTATGTATTCTCCGATTTTTAAAAAAATGTTCATGTTCATTAAAACTGCTGTGCAGAAACAGCTAGATTCCAGAAATTAAGTTCTGGAACGAGTATCTTGACTTTGCCTTTGTTGGCATATATTTCATTAGTATTTTAACTTAAATATAGAAATATTTTCAATTAGTGGCATTTATTTGTGTTTATTAGGAAGCTTTTATATTAGCCATAGACTTTGAATTTTACTCTAACATTAAGTGGGTGCAAACCAGGTTAAGGATAGGTAAATACTTCCATGGCAATTGGGTTTTTCTGCAAAACGACTTTATTTCAATATGATGTAACGTAGGGGGCAGAAAGAAGGTTTATAGAAATAACCAAACTTCAGCAACCAATTTCCATAACTCACGGTCAGCTGCAACTTAAGCCCGTATTTTTGTATTATGCCTTTGAAAATAAACTGTACAGTGTGGTGATTACCAGAGGGAAAGGGGTGTAGGGGAGGTAGGAGAGGGTAAAGACGGGATAAATGGTGATGGAGGGAGACTTGTCTTGGGGTGGTGAGCACACAGTACCATATACAGATGATGTGTTATAGATTTGTACACCTGAAACCTATGTAATTGTATTAACCAATGTCACCCCGATAAAGGCAATGTACAAATAAATAAATTGTGCATTTTATCCTATACTGCTATAAATGAGAAATTGCTCCACCGGTTTATGGAGAAATCTGCAGTACCCCTTTTCAAATAGTTTTGAAGTGAGTTGGAGAAATTAAAGTTTCATTTCATTTATATTGGTTTCCTGGGACTCCCAAACTCCTTTTCTCCCACCTCAAAAATATAAGATAGGTTTCCTGTGACCTGGAGGTCCTGCTCCTTTCCAAAGTGGCAGTGCCACTCAGAGCTTCCAGTCTTGGGTGGCATGGTTACCACCTCCAACGCTAACGGCGTTTCCGTGGAAATATAAACTGAGCACTGCTGCAATCAGGAAAAGTTCTATGAATGGAAAATGTTTGTGTCTCATTTCTTTCGTCATCATGAAGTAATATTTGTCCATGTATGTTAACCATTATATGGTGACAAAGCCGAAGTTACTTTTCTTCATTCATTCAGCAATCATTTAATGAGTGCCCACTGTACAGCAGACTCCGTGCTGGGCACGGGGGCAGAGTGGGGGAAGGAAGTGGGTTACAAAGCCAGAGAAGTCCAAGTTCTTTCCCCAGAGGAACTGGTTGGAGGGAGGAGCTGACATGAGGGTCCGGCTAGTGACAGGCAAATCAGCTGTGAATTTTAGAACAGTGATGCATGTGCACGCAGAGCTTCCCGGGGTGCAGGGAGGAGGGGCCTCCAGCGCTCAGTGAGCCTGTGATGCACGCTAAGCCGTCCTTCTGCCCTTTCAATAACTTGTATCATGAAAGAGCATGATTCTGGAAAATCAAAACTGATTCTTCAGCTCTTTTCAGGTGGTCATTACAGAGGCAGTATCTTTAAAGTCTCCAGTCAGATTCTTAACTCCTTCCTATGCTACCAGATTAAATGGCTGTATAAGATTACAAAATATATGATATCGTGATGAACATTTTAAAACTAATAAGTGGGTTTCTACTCTGACTATGTTTAAGATCTGTTTATATCATCTCCTAATTAGTTGCATTAGGTTAACTATGCAGACTACATCGGGGGCGGGGGCAGACCAGTTTTTCAGACACGTGATGGAGGCTGTGAGAAGTGAGAGCAGAAAGAATTAAGGGGCTGAGGCTCATCTGCAGCCAGGGTTCCGGCTCCCCTCCAGTGACAAGCAGTCAGGAATAGGAAGGGTGCCATCTGTCATTCCTCAGTCCTCAACCCTGGCATTTATTTATTTTTTTATTTTATTTATTTTTAGAGAGAGGGGAAGGGAGGGAGAAAGAGAGGGAGAGAAACATCAATGTGTGGTTGCCTCCCAGGCGCCCCACACAGGGGACCTGGCCCCCAACCCAGGCATGTGCCCCAACTGGGAATCCAGCCAGCGACCCCCTGGTTCACAGGCCGGCACTCAATCCACCGAGCCACACCAGCCAGGGCTCAACCCTGGCATTTACCTGCAACCTATTTTAGGTCCCCTGGTTTTTTAGATGCTTCCACTGAACGCCCCGTAAACATTTAGTGGGAAAAGGAGCTGTGGTGAAGGACAAAACTACAGATGCTTAAGAACCTAGGATCTGAGTATAAGCCATAATGACTAATACACTCAGAGATTTTGCTCCAGCACATGTATGTTCTGGTTTCAGATGTGTAAACACATGTAAACACGTGAGATAGGGGGATGCTCTGAGCTCATTCTGCTTCTGGTAACTCAAGAGAAACACAAAGACAAAAATGTGGCAGTATTGGCAGCCGCCTGTAGGAAAACATAATCTCCCTCATTGCCGAAATGTAATTTTTAGAACACAGGATAGCCAATTTATTTTCTAGAAATAATTCAAAGCCTATGGACAATGGCACTAAAAGCATTTTTTAAAAATTCCTACTCATTGACAAAAACATCACAGAAGATTCTGTGATTTTTCTTAATAGCATCAAGAGAGTGTGTTGCTATCAATTACCGAAGCCGTGCGGAAAAAGGGCTGCGACGGCCACGATGAGGTAGGTGCCAGTATGTTCTTGCTCCGTCTGGGTTGTGACAAAGTACTCGTTTGCCATCTTCGCTGGTTTTCAGTGAACATTTCAACAGTGGTGAGTATCTTTGCGTTACTGAACAACCCGGCTCTAAAACGTTTTCACTCTGCAAAACAGAAGCTCTGTACCCACTGAGTAACCCCCGTTCGCCATTCCCCAGTCCCTCACAACCGCCATTCCACTTTCTGTCACTGGGACACTGACCCCTCTCGCTTCCTCAAATGAGTGGCCTTGTAGAGTATTCGTTTTTTTGTGTCTGGCTCATTTCATTTCGCACGGTGTCCTCGCGGTTCAGCCATACTGTAGCATGTATCAGAATGCCCTCTCTCCCTCCCTTCCCCCCTCTCTAAAAATAAATAAGCATGAAATCTTTAAAAAAAAATGTCCCCAGACTTTAGCAAATGTCCCCTGGAGAGCCATATTATTCCCGGTTGAAATCTCCGGTGTAGAAGGTGCCAGAATAACAGTATGAGAAATAGCCGAAAGGGTGTGCCCCCCACCTGTGAAGAACTGGTGTGTTAACACGTGTGCAGAAAGTGTCATCCGGGGGTCTTGGATTTGTGTGGCGTGCGGCATGCATAAGCGCACGCCACAACCGGCGAAGCACACGGTGCCGGGTCTGATAAGTGATCAACCCGCTGTGGTTTGCTGCCGCCGGTACTGCCTGCTCCCCATGTTAGGGTCCTGCGTGTGATCCCATGAGGATGAACGTGGGCTGTCGAAAAGTCGGTTTGGAGTTAGTACACTGCATCGCGGTACGCGTATGTCAGAACATCCCGTTGCACACCTTAAACATGGACGGTCTGTACGTCTGTGATATCTCAGTAAAGCTGTCCGGTAAATGAGTGTACTGCCAAGGGAATCGTGCCATTTGAAAACGATCTCAGTTTTTAATTATTTGTGATAAAACAAGGGTAAATTTTAAAATGCACGGCTTAACCCTAACGGGTCGGTGTAGAAGATCTCCTGTCTGCAGCGGCCAAGGCGGCCGGCCAGCAGGGAGGGTTCCTCCACGGGTCTCGCTGTCTCAGGCCGAGGCGGGAGAACCGAAACGGAATCAGCGGGAACCAGACCCCCGCTCCCCTCATTGAAAAAGCAGAGCAAAC
>CM052551.1:3001762-3019487 GCA_028533065.1 Trachops cirrhosus | reverse complement strand
CGGTGGAGACTGGCGGGAAGGCTACCCCTCGTCTCCGTCCCCCTCCAGGTGTCGCCACGTCTGCAGACTCCCGGGCAGAGTGCTGGGCGTCCCGGCCGCGCGCCTCTCTCTGGCGGTCGTCCTCGCCTTGCTGCTGGTGGCCGGGGCCCTGACCACCTTCCTCCCCAGTAGCAGAGACGACAGGGTGCTGGAGCTGCGGAGGGAAGTGAAAGCCCGGGGCAGGCCGGTCCGCGACGCCTTCACTCTCGTCATGCAGACCTACAACCGCACGGACCTGCTGCTGCGGCTGCTGAACCATTACCAGGCGCTGCCGCGGCTGCACCGGGTGATCGTGGTGTGGAACAACGTGGGGGAGAGGGCGCCCGAGGACGTGTGGAACTCTCTGGGGCCGCACCCCGTCCCCGTGGCCTTCAGACCGCAGGCAGCAAACAGGATGAGAAATCGGCTCCAGGCCTTCCCCGAGCTGGAGACCGAGGGTGAGTGGACGCTGGGCGCCCGGCCTGGCCGCCTGCTTGTCCTCACTGTCTGGAGAAGGGCAGGGAAGGTTAGCCGCAGGAAAGCGGGTGGAAAAGCCGGAGGGACAGTTTCCACTCGTCAGGAGGCAGTTTCCTGGGGAGGAAAGCACCTGCCCCTTGGCAGTGAGGAGCGATGATGTCGTGAAGGAAGCTGGGCCGTAGTTACTCAAGGTTCTGGTTTGCTTTGAAGAACGTCGGTGTTATTTATAGGTTCATTTTTTATAGTTCCTTATAGTTAATTTATAGTTCCTATGATAATGGGTGACAACTACATGGTAATTTTCCCCTCGGGCTGTTATAAAATTAATTACAATTCAAATAGCAGCTTCCTGCTACACAGATCTCTCCGAGAATACGTGTTTCTTGTTTCCTCGCTTAGTGGAGAGAGAATACCCCATCTGAAGGGTCTGTACAGACTCCGGTGTATCTTACTCCCTGTGTCTTCACTTCCAGACTGTCCCGTTTAAATGTTCTTCCTTTCCTTTCAGCGGTGCTCATGGTAGATGACGACATGCTAATTAGCGCCCAAGACCTTGCGTTCGCTTTCTCCGTTTGGCAGGTAAGGCTGCTGAATGCTTTGTGAAGTGGTCGGCAGGAAGTCCTGCCTGGAGCTAACCAGAGCAGCGCGGTTTACCGTGGGAGCCGCCCTGCACAGGAAGGCAGCGTTTATCGGAAAGGCCGATGCGCTGTGCTGTGGTCCTCTCGGTCTCCTGGGCTCAGTAAGCCCGCCCGAGGGGCACACTGTCTTGTACCCATGTTTGAGTGACACTTGGGATTCTGGGCAGAGGAGCCAGAGCTGCCTTCCAGAGGGCAGTGTGGACGTGACCGGTTGTGTGGTCAGCAGAGGCTGGGATCCAGAGGTGTTTCCTGCAAGGCCACCTATGTGTCTCAAACGAGAAGTGCACTTCTGTATTAATACGGTGTATAGCCTGCATTAGAAGGAAGCGTTTAGTGCAGCCACAAAATCTAATCCTGATTCTGAGGCCACTGTTTAGAAATGAGTAACAGTGATTCTCCAGGCACCATGCAAGTGGCAGTTTCTTCGTTTCTTTTTCCCCCAAACCCTGGCTGGGATAGGCGGGCACAGACCACTCAGTACCCCGCTGTTCTGTGGGAGCAGCCCTTTCCTACTGAGGACGTGCCCGGGGTCGCCGGCTGTCAGAGGCCGCACGCCCATTCCCAGGAACCAGGCTGCACACACATGCGCAAACCCTGCCCCACACGCGGACGCTGTGCTCCGCGGTGAACAGTCTTGTTCGCACGACCGTGACCCCGCCAGCTGGCTCCTTGGGGCCGAGCAGCAGCAGATGTGAGCAGTGAGCGGTCACAGGACTCCGCACACACCAGCGTTCTCAGACTTCGGTTTTTAACCTCCTGCCTGTGTACCGATCGGCAAGCAGTTTCCCTGTCGCTGGTTTTTTCCAGCCCTGTAAATAAAAGCTGCTTACGTAAAAAGTTCTCACATAGTACTCCAGCTGTGAGATTTTTATTTCAGGCAAAAAAAAAAATCAATTTCCCTAAAACGTCAGGGGTTTGGGGGCATGGTGGGGGGGAAATATGAGGACTGTGGTTTATTGAAACGATACAAGTAAGCTGTAATTAAAGACAGATAAAACCTTCAGGTTTTAATTGTAAAAATCTCAAGAACAATTGCAGTCACTGTCCCAGAGGATCTGGCTCCTACAGCACGTTGCCACCTGTGCCCTGCACGTTGTGACCACCTGGGTACAGAGACGAGCAAGACCAGATGTCTGTGCCTCCCCCTCAAACACACCCCCGCCCCCTGACGCTTCTGCCGTCCTCTACCCCGTGCAAACGCACATCTTCCCCGGAGCCCCGCAGCCTCTGTTCCCCGTCCCCCGGCCTTCCCTTTGCCCTTAACAACACAGCTGGCCTTGTGTCTTGTGTCCTCCGCAACCCCATGGCCCCCCAGCCGCACCCCAGCCTTTCCATGGCCCCTGGTGCCTTGTTCACCGGTCATGTCTGGGCTGTGAATTCTGTTGTCGATGGGAGAGCATCCAAACTGTAGATAATTTTCGTGACAGTTTATTGGACCCAAACAGAGGATAAGCCGGGAAGCGAGGTCTCAACAGCCTGAGAAATGTGCTCCTAGAATGGCCGTTTGCAGCTTTTGTGCTTTCTGAGTTGAGGAAGGTGGGACAAAGCCAGGCGGGGACTGGATCACAGCAACAATCTTTAGCCTTTGTCATCTCCCGGCACACACAAACCAATTACTGGAATTCTGCAGCACACCAAAAAAATACAGTTTTTACCAATCTGACAGAAAGAATAGGTATAATTTTGATTCATTCACAGCTATTGTTGGCTTAGCTGTTGCCATTTTTTAATTTGACAGCCTAAGGGAAAAAAGAGGTCAGTCATTGCATGTTCAAAAATTCTTTCAGGTCAGACATTGCATGTTATAAGATTCTTTTGGCATGCTAGTTGAAAATCACTGGATTACAGGATGCGTAAGAAAATGTGCTGTCTTAAGGGTGGCTTTGTTTATTTCAAAGGTAAGTCCACCTACAGGCACAGAAACAATGGACAGGGCTGGCTTCAGGCAAGGGTCAGCCTTTCACTAAAGAAGTTACAGGCCTTTAGTTACACTAAAGAAGTTAAATGGGACTTAGCCCATCCTCAGTGTGTGTGTGTGTGTGTTCCTAGTTCAGTGTCTGTTCAGTAAATGAGTGAAACTCAAATGATTTGCGGGATTAAACTAAGCCTTTTAACCCTGTAAGTTCTTCCCTCCCTCACAGGCTTCCCTGGTTTTCTTTGGTTTGCTGATTTTTTTAGTCACCGTCACCTTAACGTTCAATACTCTTGCTTTACTGCTCTCCTCCCTTCAGTCATCCTGACACATCTACACACACACACGTGCACATACATGTGGTGCACATACATGTGTTTAAGAAGGAAACACCCAGGCTGAAAAGGGATAAAAATAGAATGCTAAAATCAGCAGTGACTTTCAGGAACATTGGCATCAACATGGAAAACCAGTAAAATCATACCTGTAGATCTGTAATTCTGTATACCCCTTAGAGATTAAAAGTTTTTCAGAATAACCCCATCATGGCTCCTCATCTCCTGGGATAAATAGCATTCATGCAGCCAACTCCCTTGGGCCAAGCTTTGAAGAACCAGACTCTGGGGACGAGAGTTTATTAATATCAGATGATGTGCAGGTTCAGAGCAGGTGGGTGAGGGTAGAGATTCGGGTAGTGATGGAACTTGACCTGTACACTTACCAGGATGTGGATGTGTGAAGTTGCCTGGAGTTATATGGAATGAGGAATAAAATAAAGTTCACAATTTGTGGAATTCTCCCTGTACTAACTCGTTGCCTTTTTCACCATGTCTGCTCTAAGAAATAGCCCACTTAATTGTTCTTTTTCCATCTGTTCAGCAATTTCCTGATCAAATCGTAGGATTTGTTCCCAGAAAGCACGTTTCCACTTCATCAGGCATCTATAGTTACGGAGGTTTTGAACTGCAGACCCCGGGCCTTGGGGACGGTGACCAGTACTCCATGGTGCTGATCGGAGCCTCCTTCTTCAGCAGCAAGTACCTGGACCTCTTCCAGAGGCAGCCCGCGGCCGTCCGTGCCCTGATCGACGAGACGCAGAACTGCGACGACATTGCCATGAACTTCCTCGTGGCCAAGCACATCGGCAAGGCTTCGGGGGTGTTCGTGAAACCTGTGAACATGGGCAGTTTGGAAAAAGAAACCAGCGGGGGCCACTCGGGAATGTGGCACCGAGCCGAGCACTTTCTGCAGCGGTCCTACTGCATCAACAAGCTCGTGACCATCTACGACGGCATGCCCTTGACGTACTCCAACATCATGATCTCCCAGTTTGGCTTCCCGTATGCCAACCACAAAAGCAAAGCGTGAAAGTCCAGCAGAAGTAAACCTCACGGCTGTTCGGCATCTGAGCAGCTTCTCCGCGCTGTGGTTGATTGTTTTGCATTTTTAAGCAGCATGATGAACTTTTATCCACTCCAGAAGTTCAACAGAGGAAAAAACGTACAGTGCTTCTAGGATAGAAAAGTCACCTGAACTTCAAAAACCCAGAAGCAGGGGGGTCTTCTTGCAAGGGGTCTTCATCCAGGGATATAACGCCTAGGTGGGCAGCTTGATCGTTTGCATGCGGAGACGGTCCTTTGATTTCTGGGACTCCCGGCATTTGCCTTGAGGACCCAGAGCGAGCTGTTTCCAGGATCATAAACTGCAGGGAAGCACTTCTCCGCTTTTCCATGGAAGGATGCTCGCTGTTGCTGGAAGCCTGGAGTGCCCCTTGGTAAAAGCCATGTGAGGAGAGACTGGTCTCGCTCCCACATCAAAGCCGAGACTCGGTGCTCCCCCGGGGCCCTCCCAACTGGCCCGGCCCAGTGTCGGTGCAGCCCCAGGCTTTTCTCTCTGTTCCTCAGTCTGTCGTGACTGTGTGGGTCCATTTAACAGCTGGAAAACGTCCAGTGTTGTGCTTGACCTTCGTGGGCACTGACTGCATGGGTCACAGGGCAGGGCAGCCGATGATTTTATGCAACTATTGTAACATGCAGCTCACTGCCCAACTAGATTCAGGTGGTGCATTTTTGTCCCCAAATCTGACCTTGGGATTGCACGTTAATTCTTATGTCTTCCATAACATGTGTATTGTTCAAGAAATGTGTATAAAATAACTTCTGAAAGAATGTTGAGAACTGGCAAAATTAAAACCCTTAGTATCAAAAGATCCTTATTTCGAGGACATAGGTTATCTCATGGATACTAAAGAGTCGTGTGTAATACACACACAGTCAATTTCTGGCATTCAGAACTTTTTTTTTTTAAAGCTCTAAAGCACTGTTCACCATTATGAACTTTGGGTCACGCAGATGCGGAGCGAATGCGAGGTCTGCGTCGCCGTGGAGGAATGCTGTGGGGAGTGTGCCCGGGGAGCCCTTACGTTGCCCGCCCTGTGTTCTGTGGGCTGGGACCCGTGTTCCGCGGTGCTGGCTTGATGCTCGCTCAGCGCCGGCAGTGAGGAGCACGGAGGCCTCTGTCTCCCAACCGCCACCCCTCTCTGCCGCCTCCACCTCCGTCTCCCACAATGCCGTTATGTTCCCACAGCTGCAAAGCTGTGAAAATGTTATCCTAACCCTGGTTTATGTTGCAACCAGGAGGTCTTTGTGTAGTTGGTTCAGTATATGTTGTTGCTTTGCTTGGCACATGTGTGCGTGTCTTAATGCAGTCAGATAAAACCAGTAGTACGCGGAACTCACTGAAAATCTGTAGTGTTAATTCTCTGCTTTGTTCGAACTTGGTAGTGATTTTTGGCCTCCTGGGATTACATTGTCAGATAAATAAAGTGAAGTTTTACATCCAGGTGTTCTGTGCCAATGAAGCGACCCACATTTCAGCGGTCGGTGCTTTTGCACGTTTCTAAGTAGTGCTCTAATGTGAGGCAGACGCGTTAGCGACATTCCTGAGTGTGTAGATACTCCCAGATTTTCCCCCACTTTGTGTTCATGAACTTGTCTTCAGCGTCACATAAGCTAAGTATATCATGTCTTTCAGACGTTATAGAGCAGATGTGAAAACACAGTGAAGTACAGTCTGTTACAAAGACTCTTACGTCGTGGCTAGAACTTCGCTAAAACTCTCTTTCCCTGCACACCTCCTATTAACTCAGACCTGAAACTGTGTTGGGGAAGAAGGTGGCTTAGGGTTGCGTGTTGCAGCCAAGCACTGGGGTCTCCCATGCTTCCTAGACGTCCTATTTACTTAACTTCTTAGAGCCTCAGTTTCTTCATCCGCCCAAGTGAGACTCGTGTCTGCCCAGGGGTGGTCTTAAGGAACAAAAGAGAGAGCGTGTGTGAAAGTAGCCTTCCCCATTTAAAATGGTCATGAATCTGCTGGCTGTGTCGTTGGTAATAGGTGCAGTTAATTGTACAACTCAGCACCTGGGTATCAGAAAGGCTCTTGGACCCACCAGGCGACATATTCAGGAAACTGCTCCTACATACAGTGGGCAGAGAACCACCACAATTTTTGTTTCATTTTCTTTATTTCCAGAGCCCTTTTTCTTATTAAAACATGACAACATCCATACTCTAGCAATTTCGGCATAATCAGAAGAGCGTAAAGAAGAAATTAAAGCCCAAAACCACATTAACAATGGCCAAACATCTTTGTGTCTCTTCCTCCCGACCTTTCCAGGCATGTATGTTAACAGCATGGTTTGCCTGGTATTTCATTGGCCAGATAAGCCATCATGTATGTAGTCGATCACTTTACTGTTTTATTTGACAGTTTCTTGCTAGGAAAGCGTGTGGGTGGGTGTCCTTGCCCGCGAGCCTGTCTATAGGGATTTCTTTCAAGTCCAGCCCCAGACCTTCAGTGCCCGGATCTGTCGGGCGTCGCATGCATTTTCTGAGTTCCTGACTCCTGCTGCCTCAGGCCTCCAGAAGCGTTGCCATAGCTACACTGCTACCACGTCTCAGGGCACCATTTCCCATCAGACTTGCCTGCGTTGCGTAGCGCCTAACGTTTTCTTTCTCTTTCCCTCGAACAAACTGCTCGAATGGCGCAGGGTTTGGGCGTGTTTGGGCCGTGTCGGGAACTTTGTGTTAAGAAGGCTGCAAAGACAATCAACTGTCAAACAAAAGATGGGAGGGCAGAAATCGGGAAGACTTAAAGTGCTTCTAGACACTTTGCCCCGGCTTGAGTACAGTCGAGGTAAAAAAGAAAAGTTCACACTTGTTCCTTTTGCAAAGCCCTGGGCTTTGGCCCCAAGATCAGGAATGGATAGGCGTGTGCGTGCACATGTGTGTGTGTCCGTGTGCATGCATGCACCCACACGTGCCTTCGGTGGCGCTGGGAGGGTAGGGGGTAGAGGAAAGGATGGAGCGGGGGCAGGGGTAACGCCGGGGTGGAGGAGGGGGGTGGAGGAGGGATGCGGGGAGGCCAGGTCTCCGGGTGCTGGGCCTTCAGTGGTGAGAGGGGACCCCCCTCTCCCCCACGCTGCTTCGTAAGCCAGTTTTTACTGTTCTGCCGGGGTTCGCCCAACTTCCCCTTCTCTCTCTGTCTCCGTCTCTCTCTGCCCCTCCCTCCCCCTTCTCCTTCACTTCCCCCTTTTCTCCTTTTATGAAGACTCTTCAATATAAAACCCTAGTATTTTCTTTTTTTAGAGGCGTATGACTTTTACTATTTTTATTTCATTGTTGTATTTTTCTTCACATTTAGTGCCCTGTACCCCCTCCCCCCAGCAATCACCACACTGTGGCACACGTCCATGAGTCGTTTTTCCTTTTTGCTCGATCCCTCCCAAATACGTTCAG
This sequence comes from Trachops cirrhosus, assembly GCA_028533065.1. Classification (NCBI taxonomy): domain Eukaryota; kingdom Metazoa; phylum Chordata; class Mammalia; order Chiroptera; family Phyllostomidae; genus Trachops; species Trachops cirrhosus. The sequence goes on along the minus strand of CM052551.1, from coordinate 3,011,646 downwards.
AAACACTCTCACTGCAATGGAATTCAGAGAGCATCCAGGACACAGGAGGCGGTGCTGAAGCCGGCTCCGCCCACTTCCTCATCTGCCGGGTGGCGCTCACGCAGGGGCCCTGCAAGGTCACTGGCGGCCTTCGGTTTCGAAGGCGGAGCGCCTGGCCATGTTGCGGTGATCATCGGTGGTGTAATTCGGTGACCCCGAATCTGATCAGAGAGCCAGACATTTCCCTGGCTCGGGCTTATTTCTCACTCTCGATCTTCTCGTGCCTCTTTCCGTTTTCACATCTGGAGGAGCGGACGTGGAGCTGCCCTTCCTGGGCAGGACCTGTGAACACACGTGTGTCTCCGAGGCGCTGCAGAACAGTGTTACATGATACAGCACTCGCTTCAATTACACGTTTCTGGTGAAGGTCGGAGGGTTGAGTGGAGGTAAACTAAATATAGATCCCCAAATCCTGCGTATGTGTGTTCAAGTCATTTTGTTTTAAACAAGAAACTTAATAAAAAGCTAGTGAAGACAGCTTTTATACAGGAAAGAACCCTGGAATGGGAAAATGAGGGAACACTGGTGTCCTATCGGCTAGGGAATAAGTTACGTAAATCTGGGTCTCAGCTTCCCCATCCACACAAGAGACAGGTGAACTCAATGATCAGTACGTTTCTTTCCACCTGTAAAATTCTGCAGCCCTCAATCTGAGTGTGGAATTGGTGGGTTGTAAAGGAGCCGGGTTCTGCCTCTTAAGGCCACGAGTCTGGCTCGGCTGAGCTCACTCCCTCCCCGCCACCGAGACCTAATTTCCCAGGAGTCCGCTCTCAGGGTGAAGACTGACTTAAGCAGTATCACTACCGTCGTACAATTTTAGGACAGAAAGGCGTGATGATGATGGGACGATAGAGGAGATGACGACGGTGGTGACATGGTTCAGTGGAAAACACCGACTGGGAGAGGTTACGATTTGAAAGGCGTGCTTCCCGGCCGGCGCACAGCCCACGCGGACCACGTGGGACGGCGAGTCAGAAACCACAGGCACAGCCAGTCATTTTTTAAACCCCGATTACAAGTTTTAGTGACTAAAACTGATTTTATTGACATTTGTAACACAGCCTTTTTTGGAATTCACTGCTTTACCAGCAGATGTCAGTGTAACCCACTTAATGAACGTTTTTCAAGCGTTAAATGCCTGCCTACTGGAGTGAAGTACAAACAGCAGGAGTGAAATTCAAATAGCAAAGTTAAAAACCTATTCTCGATGTTTTGGATTAGGAATACCTTACGTGGAGCTATAGAAAAATTAATCCAAAAGTCAAGTCACCAGGGGCCCTTGCCTGGGCATATCATATTATGGAAGGTATAGCTTGTATGTGAATGGTTACTACATTCTGTGTGACAGCAGCGTTTGCAGGGACATAAAAGACATGGTCTAAATTAAGTACAAAAATGCTAACCCGTGGTAAAGTACAGGAATAACAGTCTTTTAAAAATTCCCATCATGGACATTCCAGCCGAATGGAACTCGCTTGTCTCTGGTGACAAATTCACAGCCCCTGCGTTCCCACAGAGCCCTAAATCACCACAGCGTGGCACCGCCTTTTCCTAGGACGTAGCCCTTGCCTTTCACACACGCAGTCACTCTGACGGGGGTGACAGCAGCGCCTCTTAGGAGGGAGACACGGACGTGGCCCCCCACAATCTCTGGAGCGACCCCGCAGTGCGGATACGCGATTGCCCCACGTCTGAGGGCTGGTAACCGATGTTCGGAGAGGGTCCGCAGCAAGGCAGAGTGAAAGGCCGCAGGCGACCCGCAGCTGTGCCCGTCTGGGGGTGTGACGCCCAGCCCTCTAAAAATGCTTCTTCTCGACCCGGGGAGGAGAGCCCCTTCCATGCTTTTTTGTCACTTGGAGTTAATGCTCTGTTTTGGCCGAAAGATTCCTCCGACAATGATATGGGACGCAGCTAGAATTAGACTGAAATTAGGGTAAAATAAAGACATATGTGTCAAATTACTTTTATAAAAAGCAAAAAGCAGGTTTTTGCAGTGTTTTCAATATGGCCTTACCACGTAACCTACCACCCCACGCCTAGGTGTTCACCCAAGAGAAATGCAGACACACATGCACGAAAGACCCGCACACAATGTCCATTAAAACTTCACTCTGGTCCGTCATCGGAGGCTGGAAAGGACTCAAGCTTCCATCAGCGGGTTAAAGGGTGAACGTGCTGTGGTTTGTCCTTGTAACAGGACGCTGTTCAGCGATGCAGGGGAACAAACTACGGACACACGCAACCACAGGGCTGAATCCCAGCTCAGCCAGCCAGGGGCAGGGGGCAGCCCGAGAGGCCGCGGGCCGTGTGACTCCGTGTGCGCCACTTTCTGGGAAAGGCAGAAGTGTAGGGACGGGAACGGGCAGTGGTCCCCGGGGCCTGGGGGTGGGGGTGACTCTGTACGTTTGTCAAAACTCATGCAGCTGTGCTCCCAAAACTGGTGAGTTTCTATTTCATGTAAATTTTACCTCATTGAACCAGACTTTTCAAAAATAAAAAAAATGAAAGACTTCAGGCACATGCAAAATATTCCTACTGCATTGGCAGTAAAATTCAGGAATAACTGAGTCAGCAGAGAGTTAACACCTGACTCTTGCCCTGGAATGGCAAGCCCAGGACTCTGCTGTTAGCCGGCCAGACCCTGTGCGTGACCTTGGGCGAAGCCTTCTCTCCATCTCAGTGGACTTGGTTACAGAAATTGCATGAAACACTGTATGTAAATTCTTTAACCTCGAACTTCTCAACCTAGATTTATCATTCCATAAAATCTCCTCCACCTTGCTGTCATTAAAGGAAAACCCAGGTCGAGTATGTAATTTCTTTGGTAGAGAAGCAGAGTTAATAATAACTTTAGCTTGATTACCCACCATTCCTCTGGAGAGGGAATTACATGGTCTGGCCAGCAGGTGTCAGGTTCTCATCTATGAAAAACTGACAATCCTTCATCTCAAAATGCTTTTCAAATTAGTATTTGCCTAATACTTTCAGCTGCAGTGGTTATGAACCTTGTTGCTCTAAACAAATGCTCAGAGGAAGGAATATGTTCTAAACAGTTGGCCTTGCCCTCAATTTTTGTTCCCCGCTCTAATCAAGAGTGGTCATAAAATCTATGCACCACCACGGAAAAGAACTCTCTTGTACTCCATCGTAGTTAGTGTCCAAGGAGTTTCAGAAACGGGCTAACAGCGTTGCAGACATCACGTATCCGGTCTTGGCAAACTCAGTCCTCAGTGCCATTCTCTTTGTGCTCAGCGGCCCCTCCATGGGACACCTTCCTCTGGCATCTCAGAAACCACACACCTTCATCTATCCCAGGAAAACAGTGTCCACGTTGTCCCGTAACCATTGTGTGTGAGTCTCTCTCTTCTCTCTTTTTTTTAAATTTTATTTATTTTTAGAAAGAGGGGAAGGGAAGGAGAAATAGGGGAAGAGAAGCATGTGTGGTTGCCTCTCACGTGGCCCCCACTAGGGACCTGACCTGCAACCCAGGCATGTGCCCTGACTGGGAATCGAACCGGCAACCCTTGGTTCACAGCCCGAACTCAATCCACTGAGCTACACCAGCCAGGGCTGTCTCTCTTCTCTTTTGACCGCTCCCCAAGCCATGAATCCCTAGGAGGTCCCAGCGCTGCATCCCCAAGTAGGTAGCGTAGGACCTCGTGCTCAATGATGTTGATGGTGAGCAAAGACGTAAGCGGATGATTGAAACAGCTGCACCATCTCAGAATACACGGCATTTCGATGACCAGGAGAAAAGGAAAAGGACCAGCAGTGCGCAGCTCTACAGAAAAGCACACAGAGACACGACCGTTTTCCCCGGAGAAACGTTTGGGACACACCCGCTTACCAGAACAAGGGCAGCAGCATGTAAAAACCAAAAATTCGGGAGACGGCGCATGGCTTATGTGCTGGATTAGGAGGGAGCCTTAGTCCTTCTGTGCCAAAGACCCCTTGACATCTGGGGGAGCCTCTGGACCCCGTCGCAGAATAATGTTTTTTAAAAACAAAATAAAATATGTTAAGGTTACAAAGAAAACTGGCTACATTTACATACAGTTTTCAAACTATGTTCAAACAATTTGTTAATGAGATCTAGCGGCAGGTTTGGTAACCACCATAATTTTATAAAAGTGATGAGTGTAAATGATGTTTTGAAAAATCCATAACAAAAACATGATACAAAAATACACTTCTGACCGTCACAGGCACTACTCATCCTTTGAAGTTCTTGCCTACTTTCACAATTGATGAAAATGTGAAACTGCAGACCAGGAAATGAAAGCTGTCATTTTTCCCCTCACTAAATTTGAAGACCCCTCAAGTTCTAGGTGCAAACCACATGAGGGGTCTGTGGACCCCGTGTTGAGAATCCCCGAGCCAAGTGAAGTTCGGCTGGCGGAAAGGAGGAGTTGTGGAGGATGCGGGAGCAGAAGGACCCCCACTCCACGGGCCGCCTCTCTCTGTCTTTCCTTCAGAAGGCTCAGTGCTCGCCTCCTCGCCTGTCCTTTGCTCCTCGCCGCATTCCGGCGGGGTTGGTGCCGGTCACCCCCAGGAGCCCTGGTTCCCACACCTGCCTGACGTCCAGGCCCGACATCATCATCCGGCAAGTGTGTCCTGGTCCTTCCCTCACTTGGTTTCTCGTTGGCTTTTGCCCTGCTGACGGCTCTCCTCTTAAAACTTCTTTCCTCTTGGGGCTTAACCCTTTCCCTCCCCCTCACACGTCTCTGGTTCCTTCTCGGCCTCCTGCCCTGCCTCCTCTTCTGCTCACCCCTGTACCCTGCCGTTCTGCCTCTGCCCCCACCGCCCTGCCCCCTTTCCGGGACAGTCTCATTCATCGAGTCTGTACTGCGGCCCAAGCCTCTGTCCCGAAGCCCAGTGCCCATGTTCGTCTCTGGATGACGCCGCTCTTCTTAACAGTACCAGGGGTCCCTCAAACTCAGTATTTCCAGAATTAAACGTTTCACACACGCTGATTTACTTAATCCTCAGATCGTCCCTCGGGGGAAGATTTATTATGCAGGGTTAGGATCAGAGCATCGGTGTGCGGGACCCCAGAGCCCTGGGCCTTCTGTTGGCCTCTGGGTCTCCGGCGTTGCTGCCCTCCAGTCTGCTCATCACAGTGCCGGCGAGGTGCTTCCTCTCAGAGGCCAATGGAATCACCTCGCTCTGTGCCTGTGACCTCTCCGTGCCCCCGAGACCGCTCACCAGGGAGCTCCATCCTCCTCGGGGCTGCCTGTGGGCTCAGCCTGCTTCTCCCCTGTCCCCTCCGCTGCCACCACCCAGCTGGCACTCCACGCGCAGATGCTTGTCCTCCCACCACATGCTTCCCTCTCCGGTCCCCACCGCCTCTGTCCGCTCAGGCAGCATAACGGAGCACGGCCGGCCAGTGCCCTAACCACCAGCAATGTGTTTCCTCCCAGTTCTGGGGGCTGGAAGTCCAAGGTCAAGGTGTCCGCAGGGTTGTTTCCTCTGAAGCCTCTCCTTGGCGTGCAGACGGCGGCCTTCTCCTGGATCCTCACGCACCTTCCCTCTGCGCACCCACATCCCTGCTGTCTCTCAAGTCTCCAACCCCCCTCTTCTCTCCTACAAGGACACGTTTCAGAATATGTGTTATTTCTCACACATTCTGTTTATGGCTGCTCTGACCCCTCCAGACTGAGCTCAGCGACCAGAGTCCTGGGTGTGTCCTTCGGCGGTAGCTCACACTCGGTCCACTGTATTCCTTACAAGGCTGCCCGCAAGCTCACGGAGGTCAGCATCAGCATCTGTCCCACTGTTGCACCCCGGTGCCTTGCCCAGCACCTGGCCCACAGGAGAAGTACAAAAACTCGAATGAATAAATGAACAGATTTCTTGGTATTAGTCAAACCTTTCTCACCTACCCTCAATGCCCAAGAGGGAAAGAATAAGTATAAAAAGAGTTGTAGAGCCCTTTAAGTTCCATCACCGACTCCAAGGAAGAATCCTATATATAGCATCTCTACAGAGTCAAGCTTTTGCTAAAATATTTCCAGAAGAGGGAATATAATTAGCTTTTTCCATTTATGGCAGATCACAGTTTTAGAAAGTGCTTTTTCAAATTATTTAATCAAACTGCCTCCTTGATTCCATCTGCCCTTTGGAGTTTTGTAGATTTCCACGTCCATCGTATAAATCTCCAAAGTTGCGCAAAAGACACAAAATCGAAACTGTTTTAAAAGTGGTAGAGACGGGTTATCGTGCATAGAAATCAGCTGGAATGTCTGCTTTTCTGCTCCGAGGAAACACACGGGCCTTGCTGTCGAGCTAGGATGTGCGCAGAATGTCAGGAATGAAGACGGACAGGAAGACGGCCGCGGGGCCTTGAGCTTGAGCTTCAGCTGGGATGGGGGAGAAGCTGCCTGGGTGCGTCCGTGTCTGGAACCCGAGGTCAGGGTTCAGTTCTGGTCGTGGCGCCTGAGAGTGGAGCGTGCTGGGCACAGTGTCTCTATGTGCTTTAGGTCTGCCTGTCCCCCCGTCGGTGCGGCCTGTCATTGTCATCTCAATTCTGTGTCCGAGAGGCCAGCACTGCCTTCCCTCCTTCACCAGCTCGTCCTCTCGGCCCCTTCGTCACTGGGCACAACCTTTCCTGGGCTGCCACCCCCCAGTCACCCACACTTGCCCTGCGCTGTTGTCCACCCCCACTCGGTCCCCAGTCCTGTGGACAGGTGGCCCTCGCCTCAGGCACACCACACTTCCTGCTCTCCTTCCTCACTAGGCTTCCACCCCAGTGTAGTAACCAGGGCCGGCCGCAGCCCCGGGCGGCCATTGCAACCCAGGGCGCGCCGGAGTCCTCACCCCTCCCTGCCTCAGAGGCAGACCCCTCCGCATCGCGCGCGGGGTCCTCGCCCCCAACCCTCCAGCCCCTCACGCCCAGCCCTTCCGGCTGTATTTGAGCTACGGCACCTCCCCAGCCACCCTCCACCCCCAACTCCAGGTCCACTCTCGTCAGCACCGCCCCTCCCTGCAGCCCACCTGCGCGGCCTGGTCACATTGCGTTAGAGCGGCCTGCCCGCTCCTTCAGTCCCGTGTCCTCCACACCTCCTTGTCCCCACTAGTCCAGGCTTTACTCCTCGCCTTTCCTCTCTCTCCTCTGTCGTTTTTATTGTGAGTTATAAACAGCAGTAAATAAAAGTATATGAACAGTTTAACAGACGATTATAAAGAGAACACCCAGATCACCACCACTCGGATGCCAAAGAGAAAGTTACCCAATTAGTGGGAACCCCCCACCCCCACACCCGTCCCCATGGACCCTTCCCAATCAGGTTCACAGGATGAATTTAACACGACTTATAACGTAACACTTAGAGTCACTAAACACCATCTTGCTTTCTGCTGTGGCTCCAGTGTAAGGATTTTATTCTCCCTGCGCAGCCGTAGGCCCTGCAGGGCGGGCGCCCTCCGCAGAGCGCTGCAGGACTCCCCAGGGTCTCCGTGGCGCTGAGCAGTCCTGCTGTTCACGAGAGGCTCCCTCTCTGACTACAGACAAGGAAAAGCTTCCTGTGTCTCTGTGTCCAGGAGCTCACACTGCCGCACCTTTCAAACTCATGGGGACCTCACCCTGTTCCACGGGGCCACTTCCAGTGACCCGGTTTCACCCGGGGTCCTCTCCCGTCCTGTGCTCCCTGGTTTCAGTTGCCTTTTCCTTCTCGCGGCACTGAACTTGCTTGGGAATTTCTCGGGGAGTTTCCAGTTTTGCGAAGCACAATGAAGAGGAATGTCTCGTGGGTGCCTGGAAGTCCGTGGCAACGCGACAAAACACCAGGCATTCTCTCCCGTGTCGGTCAGAGCGCTGCTGGGATCACAGAACAGCCCTCCTCCCCCACCGCACGGTCCTCTCCTGAGAAACACTGTGCCTGGCCACCCACTGTCTTCAGGATGAATACCTTAGCCAGCGCCAGTGCCGTTCCACATCCTAAAGATTTCCTCGCACAAGACTTCCGGCAAGGACGCCGTGCCAGGAATAGACAGGAAAACATATACTATGCAATTAGGAAGTGCACGTTAACGACGACAACAAAGAAATCTCTGGAGGAACTCTCTGGAGGTAAAACAGACCTGACTCGAGGCCGTGGGGCACTGTAACTTACAAAATTCATGAAGCGTGCCATGACGGTCACAGAGAGACAGCACGCAATGATTCTAATCTTTGGTCAGATATACGAACCCCTGAGCTGTTGGGTCGGATACGTATTCCTGCAGAGGAGGGTCTGAGATTTAGGGACGGAAGGGAGGAAATCCACACTCTTGTCCTATCCTAGACCTTTCACAACTGGGGCAACATTGTCTTGGAGAATTATTGCCGTAGGATAAGCAGGAAGAGAACACACGCTTGTTGAAATGTTGGGGTTTTTTTTTTTATAACAACTCAGTTCAGGCATTTGCCAGTGAAGCATCTCTCAAGCAGGACAGGAAGCCACCAAACCAGCCCCTGCCCATCAGCACTCAGGCAGCCGAGCAACTAAGCTTCACTGCTGAACTTCAGCCGTGAAGAGAAAGGACGTGTGATCCAGAAGATGGTAAGGCTATTTCTGGACAGCTCCGATTCAAGGAACAGTGACTTCAAACACGTAAATGGGGTTCCATATATATATACACACACCATCATCCAATGAGGGTGACTCAGCAAGTGGACGGGAGACCCTGACATCCTCGGGTCTGCCCGTATCTGAGGACGTGTCCTCTGGCCAAGCAGACCACCGTGTCTGACGAACTTGTTCTGGAGAGAAAGCAGAAGAGTTCGAGTACCCTATCAGCGACCTCGCCGTGGCTTCCAAGCGCCTTCCTCACCAAGCTGAGCTTTCAGCTTGCCGTCCTGGGAGAAGAGCACCGGGATGCCATCTGCTCTGGGCGGTCTGCACCCACCCTGGGTCCCTCCTCGGTGGCCAGCGACCCTGTGTGTTGGGGCCGTTTTTCCCTCTGACCCTCTCTGGCCCCGTGGCAAAAAGGGGGCTGATTTCCTTGCATGCACAGCCTTGAATTTTTCATAATATCGTTTCTGTTGGTTTTTAATTTATTAGGAAGAGCTAAATGTCTTCTAAAACCCCAGAAAATTTCACGGTGTTCTCTCTCTCTGTCTCTCTCTGAAGATGACTTCCTAAAGCGCTAAGGGAGGACAGTCCCCGTCTCCTCCTCAGCCATCCATGTGCACGCCGCATGCACACTTAGTTGAGAGCAGTGTACCAATTCCAGCACTTTGACCCATTGAGTTAACAAATGCTCGTTTACCAGACCCTTTCCGGGTGGCGACCATGCATTCACAAACACATCAGGAGCCAGGTGGAGACCCGGCCCTTGTTGAGCGTACAGCCTAGTGAGGAAGGAAGAACCGCAGAACACCACCTCTGTCGTGAGGACAGCAACCTCGCGGCGGCCGCCCGCGGGCACCCCCACTGAGTGTCGGGTCCGTGACACAAACACGGGGCCGGCAGAAGTAACGCCATTGAGTGTGGCTGGTGGGTCGGTATGGGAATGACTCACACGAGATGGACAGCGATTTGAACATTTCACCTAAAAAGTCCTATGGCGTGCTTGAGTGCGCTATTGTCGTGTTCCAGAATTACATGCTTATGGTTTGGTAATGAACGATTTTTATGCAATTAGAGCAGGGGCGTTATTTGTGCCGGAGCCCGTGTAAACATCCGTGGAAGCCCAAAGGTGCTGCTTCTCTGCTGGCTCCCCGACCAGTACCAAGTGGTGAGCGGGTTTCCGTAGGGGACCTAGGTGTCCCTCACCTGAAGCCTCGGACAAGCTCCAGGCAAGGCCGGAAGCGAGAGGCACAGGGGAGAAACTGCCGTTCGCTCCCGCGTGGCACTGGCTGGTGC
>CM052551.1:2976950-3001662 GCA_028533065.1 Trachops cirrhosus | reverse complement strand
TTTGTTTCAGGTGTGGCTGTTAATAATTGTGAGTTTGCTGTCATTTTACCACACATGTTTTTTATCTTCTTTTTCTTAGATAAGTCCCTTTAACATTTCATACAATAAGGGCTTGGTGATGATGAACTCCTTTAACTTGACCTTATCGGAGAAGCACTCTATCTGCCCTTCCATTCTAAATGAAAGCTTTGCTGGATAGAGCCATGTGGGATGTAGGTCCTTGCCTTTCATGACTTGGAATACTTCTTCCCAGCCCCTTCTTGCCTGTAAGGTCTCTTTTGAGAAATCAGCTGACAGTCTGATGGGAACTCCTTTGTAGGTTACTATCCCCTTATCTCTTGCAGCTTCTAGGATTCTCTCCTTCATTTTTACCTTGGCTAATGTAATTATGATGTGCCTTGGTGTGTTCCTCCTTGGGTCCAAGATCTCATGCGAGGGACATGGCAGTTCAGCTGGGGAGGGGACGCCCAAGGGAAGGATTCCTAGTTCTCTGTCCCTGCAGAGCAGCTTCCTCAAAGACAGGGATGGGATCACTTTGTTACAGTCATGGTAACTTTCCCTTTCCTTCCCGGAAACTCTTCCTTACCTTGGTCTTGTGTTATTTCAGGTTTCAACAAATCTCCCTGTTTGGTAAGGAGGCCCCTGCTTCCACCGATGTAAAACGTGCCACATTCCACGGGAAGCTGGAGTGAACAGAAGCCTCCTGAGTTTGGTATTGAGAGGCACCGGGTGTATAGAGTCAGCAGCGTCAGCAGCACGGGACCTCTCAGAGTTCCTAAAAATAGGATGTGTTTTCTGCTTTTTGGACAGGTTCCAGCACTTCTCTCATAAATGCACATTTTAAATCACGTCTGTTACATAACTCTCACCTCTCTTTTCCTTCCAGAACTTACATTGAGCAAGAGGAGGGGGTTTTGCCACTGTAACAAAATGGGGACAGAAAGCAGACTGGGCTTAGGACGTAATCTTAGTGTGTGTGCTGTGCTTGGAAAAATCTTCCTTCTGATCTGCCTGAATACAAATATTCACAGCATAAATCGATGCCCACCATAAACAGTGATCTTTATATGATTAAATAGAAAATGCAAAATGAGGCCTCTCATTAACCAGCTCTGTGTCTTGGGGCCCATGATGTAAGCCTCTGGGCTTCTGCTTCTTCTTTGCCATCCAGGAAGGTGTTGGGTTGAATAAAGCTTCTGCTACTTCAAAATTCTATCATTAGGCTTTCATTTCGCAATAAAATTTCCAGTCAACAAAGAAGCCCAGAAAAACATTAGGAAAAATAACAGTATATCAATTATTGTTACTGAGTTTCAAATTCCTAACATTTGGTGGCAGTTTGTGAATGGGGTTGTTTATTATCTTCACAGGGGAAAGAGTAACACCCAAATGCTTGCTTTGCTGGGATGTGTTATCTTTAGATTTGTATCACCGAAAGGCAGCAGCGGGAAAAATCCCTTTCTATTGTCTAAAGGAAATAAAACAATTCCCTTTTTAAAGCAACAAATTAGCTAAGTGAAAGTCGCAGGCGCCACACCTCTGGGAGAGCACCGTACCCTGGAAGGAGGATCAAAGTCTTTTCACAATCTTTGTACCATTAGAAACTCCCACTTCTCCTGGGAAGTTCCCAGATCCGTGAAATTCGAAAAAATCTCAAGATTCGGATCTGACGAAAACTCAAAGCAAAATCCTCTAACAATTGTGTTTATACTATTTCAAAAGAATGAAGTTTCAAATCTTAGTGGGCAAGTCAGGTCGGATATAAGACATTCCGAGACCATCTTCTCTGCCCTGATTCCCCTGGAAATGGAAGATAAATCCAACCCAGGGGCCAGGAAGGGCCGTAGTCTCTGCGTAGAAATGAGAGCTAATTTCTCTGACAATAAGGAAACAAAACAATGAAAACTAGAGAAGGCGAAGAAGAGGAAGAGAAGCTTCTAACTCTTATAAACAAGAAACGGTTTACCCCACAAGCCGCCTGTGGCTATCTTCACCACCGGCAGCCCACCATTTCAAGCCCTGAGCCCAGGTCCGGTGGGGAAGTTTCGTTCTGACCCTTCCCGGCACGAGGGCAAAGCTCAGCCCGAAGCTACTAAGTGCGTCCCCTGAAGCAGTTCCCGTGTGTTTGCACAGAACTGGGCAAATCTGTTTTCATGAAGGTGCTGAGGTTCCTTCTGAAAAACAACTCAGGGAAGGCGGGTGAAAGCCTGTCAGGGCAAAAAGGGTTTAAAGGACATGGGTACTAACTAATGAATAAAAATTAAGGACAAGTATTATTTTTAAACATAAGGAAAAACTATGTTGTGAAAAGTGATAGGAAACAGATCCCCATGGTAAATATTTATTTAGGCATAAATACAACCAAGGCAGGGGAGAGAAAGCTAGAGACAGCCGAGTGTCGTCTCACTGGGTTAAAGTTTGTCTGCAAATAGACTGATTTCCGCATGTGGGCTCGAAATTGTCCCAGTTGTCCCCTTCTCCCCCTCTCCACCGGGGTCCCCCCTTTCCTCCAGTGACACTCCCCTTAGTTCATGTCCATGGGCCATGCATGTAAGTTCTTTGGCTTCTCCATTTCCCATACTATTCTTAACCTCCCCCTGTCTGTTTTCTACCTACAAATTATGCTTCTTATTCCCTGAACCTTTTCCCCCATTCTCCCCGCTCCCCTCCCAGCGGATAACCCTCCATGTGATCTCCGTTTCTGTGATTCTGTTCCTGTTCTAGTTGTTTGCTTAGTTTGTTTTTGTTTTTTAGATTCACTTGTCGATAGTTGTGAGTTTGGCATCATTTTAAGGTTCATAGTTTTGATCCTTTTCTTAAATAAGTCCCTTGAACATTTCATATGATATGGGCTTGGTGATAATGAACTTCTTTAGCTTTACCTTGTCTGGGAAGCACTTTATCTGCCTTTCAATTCTAAATGACAGCTTTGCTGGATAGAGTAATCTTGGTTGTAGGTCCTTGCTTTTCAACCCTTTGAATATTTCTTTCCAGCCCCTTCTTGCCTGCAAAATTTCTTTTGAGAAATCAGCTGATAGTCTTATGGGAACTCCTTTATTAGTGTTATTTTTAGTTTTGTTATTATTAGTGCATTCTCAACACACACATGCCATGAGTGGCAATGAATCACATTTTAGGATGAGATACCTTAGTAAGTTTGTGGAAAGCCTTGTCCACAGCTTAATGTCAGATTCAAGGCTTCATCTTTAGCAGTTCTCTCTGCTCACGTCTGTGCCCCTCCTTGCACGTTGTCTGATGACGCTGGGCAATGTTACTGTCATTGTCCTCATATTCACCTTGTAAATGCCTCCAATTGTATCTCCCAAAACACCTTCCTCTGTTCTCTCTGCCTCGGCCAACGTGCTTTTCTTCACGTGGATGTCGAAGCTACATGTACGAGACTCACTGCTGACTTCACCTCCTGGCGGGTTCTGTGGGCACCTCGTCGTTTCTAGAAAACCCTCCTGTTCCCCCTGCAGCCCTGTGCTCCTCGGCAGCGGCATCACTGCCGTCCGTCAGTGGGGGTCCGCCTCTGACCTCCTCCCCAGTCCGCTCTCTGCGTTCCTCTCACCAGCGCAGACTTAGTCTCCCCTCCCCCCGCCTCAGACGCCCCTGTTCCCTCACTGGGCAGCACCCACTTGCTGAGCAGGTCTTTGGAGACTCTGGAGAAACTACAGATGCCTTCCCCAAGGCTCAGAGCTCTGAGGAGAAGACTGGAACTGGGAAATGTTGAAACGCTGTTAATTATTGGTGAGTTACTTATCAGTTTATCAAAAGGTATCTTCTGAGCACCTGCTATGCGCCCAGCTCTGTTGGACATCACACCCGTTGTGTCGGAGAACACAATATAAAAATCAAGGAACATCTCCTCACTCTGTTAGCCGTAAGCCGCGTGTCATGTCCGCCACCAGGGCGCCATCTGCGCCTTCTGTAAGGAGGGCCGCCCGGCACTAAAATAACTTCTGCAGTGACTTCGATATTGTGACAGTAAATCTAACAGATTTTAACATTCAGAAACTCTTTATCATGCTCCTCTCCCTCCTCCTCTCCCTCCTTCACCAGCCACTATAGAAGGTTCAAACTAATTTCCCTGCAGAAAGTCAATGACAGAATTGTGATGTCCTTGGAATGTATTCCAGAGACACTTGATCACTTGGTGAAATGTATTTTAAGAACCATGATATTACTGACCAAATAAGACATCTAATTACCTAACATACTTTTTACATAGCAAGCAAATCCATACTGCTGTTATAACTGATGGAGAAAGGGAGGGGGAGTGACTGGGGAGGACACACAAGGACCGGTAGCAGTCTCTTGAGAAGTCAGGTGGCCCGCCTTATCGATGAGCGATCTTGCCGACACATTAGTGCTCAGCGCCCAAGTTCCACGAAGAGATCATGTTTTCTTCAAATACACAAATTCTATACATCTTTTCATTCTCTAACTTATGCACCTAATAGAATCTCAGAGTCGTCAGAAAACAAGAAACTCCTTTTTATGCTAGCATTTTTCCATTTTCCTGTGTTCCTACTTTCCTAGAAGAATCATCCTTGTTCGAAGTCTACTTATGACAAAATCCCCCTTCTCGTTTATGCCATCAGAATCCTCAAAGGGCACCTGGGGAGACCATGACGACCCCGCGTGGACAGGAACCGGCCAGTGCTGAATTATGGGAATGCCACTGTATTATACAAATTAACTCAGAAATTGTACGCCTGCAATAGAACCATGGGTGCCCTTAGAACCCTTCCTGACAGGCTTATCACCGCCCTCACGTTTCTGGAACAGAGTCACAGCCTGTATGCCTGCAAACACCCAACAATTGGAATAATTGAAACTATGAGTTCTCGTCTGAAAATTTGCCCTATAAGTGCTTTCCTTAAGTATCAGCAAACTGTTAAAAACCCATGGTTCTGTTGTTATAGCAATCATCATACCGTAGACATACGCAAAGAAAAGAATGCCCCTAACCAGTATCATCAAATTATCATGACAGTTTCTGTGTTGAATGACAAACCAATATCTAACTGCGGAAGCATAAAAATCAGGATCAAGCCACACTTTCAGACCTGTTTAGCAAATGTATAAGGGTGATAGTGGTGGTGACAGGGGATGGGCCTGGGAAGGGGAGACTGGAAAGGAGAACATAATATTAGACACCCATGTAAAATGAGTTTAATTGTGCAAAAGTTAAAATTCAGTACTAGGTCCGAACATCCAGGCACTGAACTGCTACTAAAGCCACTGGCTCCTGTGCGAGAAGGAAGTGTGAGGTTCGTGTTGTACCCATCCAGTAAAAAAGCTCACCGCGCATGCGCGTCCTCAGGGTGGAAAGAGGTGTTTGTAGCCATCCCTCCCGGCCGCTCGGACAGGCTGTTCCCCTGAAGCCGGGAGCGTCTGAATGCAGAGCTCCAGGCAAGAGCCAGAGCACGCCGCGAGCCGGGAGGGAGGGTCACACAGCGTTCAGAGAGCAGCTTCTGCCCTGCGACCAGGCCCAGAGGGTCTGTGGCGGAGGACCTGACCACGAGGCAGCACGTGGCTGTGTGGCCGGAGCCTCTCTGTTGAGTTTTGTCAGAGCCCCCAAGTCCTAAGAACGAGCGGGCCCAGCCGCAAGTCACTGTGACATGGAAGGGAATGTAGGTGAGCCCATGGCAGCGTGGGCCAGAGGGCACAGTAAGCTCCACGAGGAAGTGTCCCAGACCCACGTGCCACCAAACACTGTGGCATGGAGCCGCATCACTACCTCACACCTACGGCCATGGGGTTAGGGTGGGGTGGGGTGAGGGACGTTCCTTTGTGGTGAGCTGGTGGAGAAGAGAGGAGATCACGCTTGGATTATGGGGGGGTCGGCTCAATGTGGGGTGCAAGGGAAAGGCCTGCTGCTGTCCCACCCTGTGGAGGGGCGGCCCTGCGATTCAGCAGTGAGGGCAGATCCTCACAACAGGCAGAGCTTTGCGGAGGGCGTGCTTGTCTCTGTGGAGAAGAAGTGGCCCCAAATAACAATATACACAGACCCGAGGGTCATGGCGAGTGGCTCGGCTCCGTATTTAAGGGCCTAGAGAAAGAAACACTTGGTCACAGATAGGAGAGTCCGGAGAAGAGGCACGTGGGTGACTGAAGGGAGTGGGCGTGAAACATGAAGATCTTTGCGTCTCATCTTAGCCCCCGAGACAGACCACGTCGCGTGGCAGAGACCCCAGACAACAGAGAGACGGAGCAGCCCGGCCGGGGGACACCACGCGGCCTCTGCCCTCAGACCCCCCTGGGCTGGCCCAGTGGACCGGGCCTGTGGCCTGGGGCGAAGGCTTCGGTGCAGGGCCTGCGTGGGCCCCGTCCCCCACAGCTGACCCGGTCACGGCTGCCGTCAACCCCCCACCTGCCAGCAGCCCCGCCCAGACGCAGCCTGGTCCCCCGAGGAGACCAGCAGGCCGCTGGGGAGCAGCAGCACACACTGGAAGGCCGCCGAGCCTGCTCCGGAACCGTCACAGGGCGCAGCGCTCAGGCTGGGTTTGCGCGTGGCTCGCTTTTCTTTGAGAGTCAGATGTTAGAGACGTTTATTTTAATCTTCCCGATGAAAAATTAATTTTTAGCCTGATGTTCTCCACCCACTAAACTGCAGCTGAGTCTTGCTCGCTAAAATGGAAACGCTCCCAAGTTGAGACCAGTCATCAGTGCGTCCTCGGCGTGACCAACTCGTTCTGATTAGATCTGAGTTTTACCGAGAGCAAAGTTGAAGTCATTGACCTTTTTAAAAATTTCATTTGAAGAAGGCGTATTTTATTTTTAGCGTATCTGTGTGTCAGAGGGCTGCAGGCCCTCCGTCTGCTGCCTGCCATTCAAATTCTCAGTCAATGCGGTACAGTAGGTTGAATTACTTTTTCCTTTTTTATCCTCACCCAAGGATGTGCTTATTGATTTTAGAGAGGGCAAAGAGATCGAAAAAGAGAAGGAGAAAGATCAACCAGTTGCCTCTCAAATGCACCCCTGACCAGGGACCAAACTCGCAACGCAGGCATGTGCTCTGACCGGGAATCGAACCGGGATCGACGCCCAGCCCACTGACCCACACCAGCCAGGGCCGAGCCCAGCTGTCTTTCCATAGCTGAGCTGCAAACACCGAAGCCTCCTCTTCCGCGTGCCCTCGTTTTCCAGCGCCCATTAAGAAGGAGCCTTCCTCCCGCTCACGAAAGGCCAGGTCCCCTGGTTCTGCTCGCGCCTTCGCCTCTGGGTCCAGCTCATGTTCCGTGTCTCCCTGTGGCTGTTCCGTAGCTCTGAGCGGCTACCCGGTGTGACTACCAGGACTTGGAAGCGTCCTGGTAGTCGCAGAGGCAATGTTTCGGGCTAGGAAAAGCCCTGGGAACTATGGAGAATGAGAGAGATGTCTCCTGATGCCTCGTTTTCGGTGACTGCACGGCAGACAGCGTCTGTGTTTTCAGGCTGGTGGCCTGCAGAATTGCCCCCCGGGGGGGGGATGCTGTCAGTTCTCTGCGCCGTGTCTGCTCGCGGAGCCTGGGAGAACGCAGCCCGATGACTCCGGGTCTGCCGTCCCAGGCGGGTCTGCCTTGTACTCACCTTGCACTCAAAGTCCCCCGAAGGTCTGTATGTAGACGACGCGGGGGTCAGCAAACTGGGTTGAGGAAGAGTCTTGTCAGGGGCCAAACTTGCAATCAGTCCTGGGTCAGGCTCAACAGCGGTGGGGGGCGCCAGTGCTCTTCGCCAAATACTCCTGTTTCCACCCCGTGCTGGACTTGGGGGAGGCTCCCACGGTCAAGCTTGTTTACTGCAAGGACGGGAACTGTTTCGGCCAGTGAGTCACGAGTGAAACGATGCGTGTCCCTTCCGGGTTAGAGCGCTCCGTGTTCACGGTGAGACCTCGAGGGCTTTCTCTTTCCCCACGACGCCAAGAGAAAGGTAATATTAGCTGTGTCATCTGAGCGACTGGGATAAACGGAGTCCCCCCGCACCACCACCACCCAATTCTGCTACATTCGAGGATTAAATGTGTGTTCTGTTTAAGACCTTGAGCTTTTGGGGGTGATTGTTCCTCCAGGTCACTCTGACCTTCCTTCTCCGCTGCCCATCCTCACGAGGGAGCAGACTTGCGAGTCGCCAGCTGGATGCGACAGCAGGAGGAAAGTGCCCGGGGGGCAGGGCGTATCTGACCACGCAGATTGCTGGACGTCTCGCCTGCAGTTTCGCAATCTGCTTGGCTCGGACTCGCGGCCAGATTCCTTTGACAAGGGCGTATGTCAGCGCTAAGAGTGCACTCGACGGCATGCCTCTCAGATGGCTTCCCGGTATGCCCAGCACCAGATAACCTGGAGAGGCCTCCCAATAATGCGGTTAAGATAGGTCCTTGCGATTTCTAAATTTAGTCCCACTCGTCACACTCAGCACAGTGGTGGAGACAAGCACCATGTAAGACACTGCTTTATACTAAAACAGTCAGGCTGGTGGGTGGAGGAAATCCACTTCTTTTTCTAAGCATGTTGTACTAGGGACCAAAATGCATCTTCCCAGTGAAGCCCGAAACCTCACGGGCCGGACATTGCCGTGTCCCCCAGCAGGTGACGGTGACGACGCATTGTTCTGTGTGAAGCATTGTGGGAGGTGCTCCGTGTGCCCCGACTTACTCGTTCACCACAGAAAGCCCCGGGAGAGGGAGCTGAGGCCCAGAGAGTTCCAGAACGTGTCCCGAAGACGCACACCAGTCAGTGGCAGAGACGGGGCCCCTACCTGCTTTCCAACCCGGACTTGCTCAGCAGCCTGGCGGGCGCTCTGGAGGGGCTGAGCCCACTAGGAATTCAGCATCTGGTGGGAGGATGACTAACAGACGTTTCCTGATACGGAGCCGAGAGAACCTCTGGCAGCGCTGAGTGAACACAGCCTGTGAGCTCCTCTTATAAATAACCGTCCCTCTGAGACGCCCGCCGCTGTCCGTCTGTTCCGGGCCTAGCGTCCCCTCGGCCTCACGCAGCAAGCAGCTGTGACACAGGGAAGGACCAGTGTCTTCATCCCCACTCCCGGGCACTTGCACCCACTCCAGAGCCTCTCTGAATTCAGCATCCTTCCCTCTCTCCCTCCCTTGACTCAGCCTGACTGGGAATGCGGGCCCAGGAGGGCATGTTTTGGTAGTAGGACGGCATCACTCACCATCCCCTGCAGGTGCTTGTTCCTCCTAACTGAGCCGGGCCTGTGACCTGTCCCCAGGCAATGGGAGAAGCCCACACACTGTGAAACTGTCCCTGGAATAGAGATGCAAGGTCTGAAGACGGAGGAGGGCCCGACGTGGGCACAAGCTTTTTCTTTTGTTTATGCTCAGTAGCACCTCCAGCTGGGTTTCCAGGACTGAGTTGCCCAAGTGCATCCCTTCCGCTAGACGCATCATTCTGCCCGGCCCTCCACCAGCCCCTCAAGGTCGCTGCCTTCTCTGTTCTCGCCACCACAGGCTCAGTCCCAGCCTCACCGTCGCCACGCCGTCCGTATCACAACAATTTGTCGTCTCCACGATAATCCTACAGTGTGAATCTAATCATGTTTCTTTCATCCTTCAAAACATTTGTTGGCTCCCTGCTACCCCTGGGGGGCAATGATCAAGCACTGTAGCCTAACACGCAAGACACTGAAATCCAGTCTTAGCTTCCTTCTCGATCCTCCGTTCCTGACACCTCATCCCAAATCTCCTTCCTGCCCCCATTCCCATCTCAGCGGCCGCCTGGCAGCTTCATCACCGGACATGAGGGTATCTCATGGCTGGCTCTTCAGGTCTCAGGCTTGGAACCCGGCTGGGACGCCGACCCTGTGACGTCTCCCTCTAGCAAACTCGTACTTATCTTTCAAAACCAGCTCAGGAGTCAGCTCTCGGGGGCAGCCTTTCCCAGCTGCCCCCAGCAAAGCCCATCAGTTTCTTCAGGGGACCTCAAAGCACCTCCTTCCCATTGACTGCACGAGTGTCATTGTACAAAGCTTATCTATCCATAGGTCTCTCTTTTCTACCGACTCGGGAGCAGGGCACAGTACAGCTCATGCCCCATCTATTTCCTGTGACTCGGCTAGTGCTTGGTACGTAGTAAGTGCTCAAAAATGTTTGCTCAAGAAAAGGAGAAGTATTTTCCCCCTCAAAATAGAGACCAGCAGTCCAAATCAGGATTTCGATCGTAAGAGACAGACACGGTGGTGCCATCACAACAATTTGCGCCTCGGGTAGCTGCCTTTCAGACGTGATCCCCGGAAACAACAGCAGACCTTTGACCCACCCACACCTAGCGAAGCAGCATGCTATTTCGGGCGCCTGTCATCTCCCACTTGTCTGCAGAGCATTGTCGAAGGTGCTCTGCGGCCCCTCGGGAGACTGAGGAATTCGAGCTCCGTGAGCTGCCGCCGCCACCGCCATTTGTCCCCCTGTCACCGCAGCCCTGGGCACAGGCCCGCCACACTGCGTGAAGTGTCCCGATCCTGAGCACATCGAGACAGGCCGCACCGCCCCCCCGCAGGACTCGGGTGGCCGAGCTGCACAGCTCTAGGCTGACAGAACCCTTTGCCCGCGGGGCATGAACATTTGTTTACAGTAACACGTCCTCGGCTCGGAGGACGAAGTGGACAGCAGGCACGGGAGACTCACACACATCTCCAGCAGTTTACTTTGGACGTGTTCCTAGAAAATTCTTCTCCCATTTATTCCCCCTTTCCCACCCATAAAGACCCAATTAAACCCCCACCCTGCACAGGAAGCTTCCCCCACTGCTCGGCCGCAGTTGCGGTATGAGATAAACTCCGAGCTGCTCTTTCCAGAACCCACGATTGTCAATATTTCCCCCAGCGATTGCCAATTCCGATGATGCATCCCTGCCAAGACTCACTTATCAGTCCTCTGTGAGCCTTCCCTGTAGACAAGTCTGTTTACACGCACACCCGTACTCCAGCGGCAAGGAACCCACGGGCGGACTCATTCCGCTGCAGCAGTTGGGAATCAGCAGTCCGCCCTAACTCCGCTAACGGAGCCTTCACGTTACATAGCGGACCCCACTCCCTCCCTGCTCCCACGGCCAGGGTGCTTGGGGAAGGGGTCTTGTTATTGCAGTGCCTACAGCCATGTGGTTTATTTTGTGTTTACGGCTCTTCGTTCCCACACTCACGGCTTCAGATAGCGGGCGTGTTTTGGAGGTCATTCCTTCGGTTCTGCTTATAAAAATTTCCCCCCAAGCCGTGCCGACTCATCAGCATTGTAATGTTGCAAAACATAGTTGCATGGAATCGCAGCTCAAGTTCCTTGCTAAGCAAAATCAGGAGAAGATGAGATTTGGCACTTTTAAGTTTTTTTATAGATAGTAAAAAAAGACGGAAGGCATGGTGAGCGTCTTTTGCTGTCTAATAAAAAATTCATATCAGGTCCTGCTACTTAGTTTGGGTTATCGAAGCCGTCACTGCCGAGACAATTTTCCTGCAAAGAGTAAAATAGTAGCCATGGGAATTCAGCATGCCTCTGTTATAGGACCAAAGAGACTAGACTGTGAGAATTTGGACTCTAGTTTTCCAAATTTCCATTTCCATAGCTTTAATGTGGGGAATGCACCCAAAATGGTGTCTAACTTTTCCTGCCTGCTCCCCCCACCCCTTCATCTTCTCCTCCTTTTCCTTCATTTTGCCCTCGAAGCCTAGGAGAGCTCCTACAGGCATGGAGTCCACGTGTGACTGGAAGGACAAATTCCTCCCGACGTACCCCAGGGCCGCTGCACGCCCAGGGCTCACAAAAGCCCGTTCTCTCCCATCGGCGCTCAGAGGGTGACCACGCCCGCTGGAAATGCTGTGGGGGCTGAAGTGGGGGAATCTGGTCACCTCGTGGCTCCTGCCGGGCGTCTGACAGGCAGAGGGTTGGAAAGGGGCGCTCTCTGCCTTCCCAGTCATTCTGGTCCCAGCCTGGGAACCAGAGCCCGGACAACGTGACAGCAGCAGGCCACCCTCTGGGGACTGTCCCCTTGATGGCAGAGGTCTGCACAGATTCCATCACTTGGGGAAACCCTGTGACCTTTAGTCCATGGAGCGAGGCCGCACCGTTCACGAGGACCAGTGTGTCGTTGGGAGGCGTTTTGTCCACCTATGTATCCGATTCCTTGGCTCAGCCTGGGTGCCCAGTATGGCTTTCTGTGTCCTGGACCCCACCCTGGGGGAGACCCCCTGGACCATCTTGTTAAAGCGCCCCCCCATTAATCTGAATAAACCCATCATTGGAAATTGCATTGTGGGGGATTGTCTATCCCACACATTGTCTCGTGGGGGAAGGAGAGGAATTCAGATGAACTTAATTCCCATCTCTGCACCCCCAAGCAGTCTGGGTGACAGGTGACACCCGTTTTTCTGTGTCCCTTCCTCCCGAACCCCAAACTCTCAGATGTGTGGAGTGCTACTGTGTTCAGCGACAAGCTCAATCGGTGTCTGGCCATCTGTCCACTCAAGTGACTGCTGCGAAGTCACCATCCTTTGCAGTGCGGCCGCTCTGGATCTCTGCAGCTCTTTCTCCAGCTGCCCGCTCTTCCTCTTCTCTTACCCCGCCCTCCCTTTCTCCCCAGTGCAGGGGGCTCTGCTGGTGGGACCTGATAGGGGAGAGCCCACCGATGGCTTCGCGCAGACGTGCGGCAACCTCTCAGGCTCCACACGGATGCATCAAAGGGCCGCTTCCTCCGAGGTCCCCCACTCAGAGAGTGGCCCTTCCTCACGGTCAGGGGCCCAGGCTTGGAGGTCACCCTGGGTTCCCCTCCCTTCCTCATCCTCCTTGTGCCAGCACTTCGGCCTTGACCTCAGAGGCCCGGGCAGCAGACTGGAGGGCGGGAGAGGGAGAACACCGGTGCTTCCCTCCCTGTGAGCGAGCTTCCCAAGGGCTGGCAGCATCCCTCTCCCTCCCTCCCTGCCCGGCACGGGGCGTGACGCTTCCTGCTGGCAATGACCTCTGGGAGCTCTCACCTCCCTCTGTGCCTCCTCGGCCCTCCCATCACTTAGGTAAACACTTGCCCCTGAAATGTCTGCCCTCCACCCTCATCGGTCAGGCCCGCACCAGATGCCCACACTGAAACAAATCGCTGGCGAGAGGGGGACAGGAGCACAGCCGGCTCCTGTCGGCCCGCCTGCGTCCTCGGGGCGGGATGGGCCTGGAGGCGCCTACCTGCCTGGGGGAACCTTCGTTCTATCATTTCACCTTCTCCCGCTTCTTAATTAAAAGAAGGAGAAGGTAAGGATATGCAACTCTGCTCCTCTCTGCCTGCTTTTGGAGACGTTCAGAAGCATTCTGAGAAGTTTTTCTGCCTCCTAACAGGCTTCTGGGGGAGGCGGGGAGGTGAGGCGCAGGGACTTGCCCTGCTTTTGTATTTTGCTCAAGAATCTCGTCTTTCTGTCCCCTGGTTGTCATCTGTTGAAATGCGTCACCTTAGGCTGTGCCCTTATTTGATGGCTGTGGGTGGAAAAAATGGCTATTTTTAAAACTAATTTTCTCATTGTGTATTTATTGGGAAAGAGAACTTCTGCGAGGAAGTTTCTATCAACCATTTAATGCAGAAGTCAAATGATATTTATATAAAATGTAACTACAGGCAACATTGAAGTACAACGTACGGGGTGAATTGCTAAGAGGTCACACTGTACAGGGGACCAGGGAGGTGAAGCCTCTGGAATGCAGGGCGGCGGTTCCTCCGGAGCCCTGGAAGGTCCCCGTGCTGGCGGTGCTGGCAGCTGGCCGGGCCCCAGCTCTTCCCTGGGTGGCGATGCGTGTGCTTCGCAATTGTTTTCCAAAACCTTTAGATGCGTCTTGTGCAGCTTTTCCTATGTGTGTTAAAATTCACGATTGAAAAAAGGTTAAAAACTTAGTAGTGTTTTATGTGGTTTTTCCTATAGGTGTTATAATTCACAATTGAAAAAAGATAAAAAGTCAATAACAGCCATACACTGTAGGAGATTGTTCCTTAAAAGAAACACAGATAACGCTACTCACATCCTGTAGCATGATCCTCTGTGGACCACAGCACTCTCCCCAGGCCATGGGAGTGGGCTCCAAGTCCTCCCTGGGACCCCCCACCTGGCCAGCTCCTCCCACCCGCTGCGCCCTGCTCTCCAGCCCCGCCCACGTCCACCTTAAAGTCCCGGGCTTTGCCAAACCCATGCCCACCGCAGGGTCTTTGTACTTGCTGTTTCCTCTGCTCAGAGTGGCTCCCCGAGCTCCTCACACGTCCGGTTGGCTCCCAGGTCATCGTCCCTACGGTGCCCCAGGTCTGTGTCCGATCTTCAGCATCCAGCCCGCCCTCCGCCCCATCTCCCCACCACTGCACTCCCTCCATCGCTTTGCTTTTGCTTCTTCCCTAGACACACCACTGCCCGACGTTACGACATGTAAGCTGCATTGCACGTACTGGCCGCCGCTGGAAATTGCCCTCCTAACGTGTTTGCTTGTCCATGGCCGCCTTCTGCTGGAACGCACACTCCACGAGGGCAGGGACCATCTCTGCGTTGCTTTTATCTTCGGTGCCCAAAACCAACTGGCACACAGTAGGTGCTTACGTGCTGAATATCTGTTGAATACGTGATGTTTCTCTGTAACGGTCTCCGCCTGGGAATGTAAGTCGTCTTTTCTTAAGGTATCTTTCTCCCAGGCACTGAAGTGCCTCCTTAAGGGGATTAAAATGGGGGTCCATCAAGGGCACCAGGGGCAGGACAAGAGACATCAGTGAGGGAGGTGTTCCGGCCACGGACAGACTAGTGGTGAGGACTCAGGGTCACTGGTCAGGGTGAGACCCACGCGAGGTGGCAGCGTCCACCCCGCTCCAGCCGCTCAGGGCCACGTGAAATTAAAGGGATGGGTAAGAAGGCAGAGTTTTATTCAGGTTTCAGGGATAAAGTCAAATTTTTTCCAACGACAGTTTTGATTCATTAGTGAAGCCTTGATCTGTACACTTAGGCCCCACCTGCATCTGTTCGATAATTACCAAACGTGACTCTGCTTTGCATATCACCAGGCAGAGCAAAACCAATGGCCTGCTAGGGCCTCAGTCCCCATGGGGTGGTCACGCTTACTTCTCCAGACCAGGAGTTCCCGCAAATCTGAAAATGGTTCAGATCTCTCCGCTGACGCGTGGAGCGAATCCCCGCTGCTCGTGGGCATGGCGCTGGGGCTGCTCTCCAGCTAACGGGGGGCCAGCGGGCTCGTCTTTGACGGCAAAACGTGCCTGACACCAGACCCACAGCCCAACAGTAGGCAAGGACGTTTGGCTCTAGTGACAACTCAGCAATATGAGCACTGGCAATAAAATGTGGACGTGGGAGGAGGGGATTTATATAATGAGATCAAGGGTGACAGGGATGGGGACTCAGTGGGTAGGAACCAGAATAAAAATAAGGCAAGGGGAGAAAATGAGAAAGAGGAGAATGACTTGGCGGTAGAGGGTCGAAAGGGAGAAGAAGAGAGAATCCCAAATTATAAAAGGAAAGTGGAGAGGGGACTATGGGGAAGGAAGATAAAGGGCTAGAGAAGGAGGACAGGAGGGTTATCTCAGTGGCAGGAAAATGGCCCCAAATCCGGGGTGTCTGAGAAATCTTGCCATGACACGTGTGGCTGGGGACACAGGAGGTCACGGCAGAGCATGTCCTGGCAACGGACTCTTAGCAGGTCCTGGTGCTGACTCGAGGCCGGCCGCCTCCCTGACTTTGATTTCGGCTCTGGATGACAAGCGGTTTGAGCTGGGTGCCCTGAGTCCCCGTTCTCCAGGTGCAGCTCAGGCGTGCGACAGGACTCCTCCTGAGGAGGGTCCCAGCTTGTGTGGCAGGGGACTTTGTCACACTGCCCTGGAAACAGTGCCTCCCACCGGGCTCTGCGCCCCACGGTCCCCCGAGCACAGCCCAAGGTCATCGAATTCAATCAGAAAGGCCCATTGTTCAGCATCTTTCTCGTCGGAGCCTGCCCTCCTAATAGGGCCTTCAGTGCCTTGTTTGACGGCGTCTCACTGCAGTCTTGAACCTCCCCAGGGCAGGGCGACGGCCGTGCCAACGTTAGCACGCAGTGGTAATCCCATCACAGATGGGACAGGGCTCAAACGCAGTGCCAGAAATCACAGAGGAAGATGAAGACGCCACATAAAAGCCCTGCGTAAATGAAAAGCAAGTTTAAAAAGACGCCAACAACAAGCTGGAGAAAATATATTTTTCAATTTATTGTGGACTTCTGAATTGCCCAAGTAATAAATGCTCATTGTAAAAAAGAAAAAAATGCCGGCGATATGGAGGGCACCTACGGAGAAGGGACTGTGACTCCCCGCCCACCACGCCCTACCCCTGCCTCTGTTAGCAGCTCTGTTCTGCCCATGTAAAAGGGCCTCGTCTGCGCCCCTATAAACGTGTGCACCCCAAGCTTCTCCTCCAGTCCCCCTCCCCTCCCATCTCTCAGGGTGACCTCTCACCAGCACATGTAGGGGAAGAGATTTTCCTTAATGAAGGGTTTTCTGGGGAAATACACAGTCAGCGGAGTATCTTCGTGTCTCTGCTCCTCCTTGGGCCACGTTCCCGTGGCCACTGACACCCCTCGAAGCCCTCAGGTGACCTGCAACCACAGGATGCTGTTTGCTCTGCCCACGGGAGCCACGAAAGGCCTGGCGGCCCACTGCCCATGTTCCCCCACGCCCCGTGGCCCACGGCCCCCGCAGCACCGCTGCAGGGGGGCAGCTTCAGTGAAGGGGCAGCACTCACGGGAAGGCAGAGCACTGTGCACCGAGCACGACTTTCCCCCGAGGCTCAGGGAGAGCGAGCACCAAGGACTCCAGACTGCAGCCCCGGGCGAGACTCGGACCCCCAGCTTCCTAGTGTGGCTCTCCTGAAAATACCTTCTTCCAACTGCCTCCGTGGTGTGTTGTTTTTTTTTTAAAGGAAAACACAAACTGCTGTCATAAAGATCGTCTTATAACTGAGTCATTCCCGGGAGGCCCTAGCAGGGCGGTCGGTGGCAGCCGGCGCGCAGGACGTGCCAAGTGCTGGGAGCAGGCTCAGTGGACGGAGGGGAGGGGAGCCCACCAGACTGAGCCCCCGCAGGGCTCCCCACGGACGTGGCCCAGCCACCTGCTCCCGTCACGGGCGTCATGTGCTGCGTATTCAGCCCAACGCACGCACACGGGCACACACAGTTTCAAAGTCAAACACTAGTTCTCAGAGGCCGTGTTGCAGGAGCCGTTTGGGGGCTGGAGACTGCGGGGATCCAGTACGGCTTCAGAAGGTGTGTGGTGTGCACTTCACTTTGGAATTAGTATTTCACGTTATTTTGCAGAACGGAGTTATTTGCTGCGTTCTTTCATTCTCAAACTCTTTCAAATTGGGCTCCTCAGACCTATGTGGGAAAAGAAAGGGTTGGCGGTAGCTTTAGCTCACCAATTCAAAATTAATCTGGCTTATCACGGTTAAACTCTTCATTAAGAATTTTCCATCTGACGGTAGTGAAAACCAATTTTGTTCTTCCAGTAACATTGCACCCGCTGGCATATGGTGTTCTATTTGTACTAAAGGGAGTAATACTGTACACATTCTAAAAGCTGTCGGGAAATATATTTGCAGAAAAAAATGTGAAAGGGTTAATATCCTTGACAAAAGGAGCTCTTATAAAATTCATAATAAAAACATTTGTAACGGCTAGATAGGCAAAAGACCAATTCCATTTAGAAAGGAAAATAAATAGTAAAATAAAAACGTTTGACTCAATAAACACATAAATCAAAATAAAGCAGCAGTGAGACACTATGTTGTCTGTAACACCATGGAACCCTTAAAAATGTTTATGGAACCGCTTTTTCCTAACATAGGAAAAGCCATGTGATATGCTTAGTGAGCATTGGAGATAAAATAATTATCTGGACATCAACATAAAGGTGTATTGATTGGTACTTAAGTAAACAGTGGCTAATTCTAGCTATTTGGGGGTTGACGACTTATCCCTTCTCCATCCCTTGTTTGTTTGTTTATTTGTTTTTCATCCATTGTTATTTTTTCCAAAATTTTTCCACAATGGCATGCATCACTCTAATCGGAAATAAAATCGTTTGTATTTAAAAACCGCAAACAGAGCTGACAGGCTGGGCCTAGACAAAATACCAACGGCACAGGGGAAAGGTGGACTCGGAGTCTGACCGCGGGGCCTGCTGACCGCCCGGCCAGGGTCTCCACACACAGGCTTGCGGCCTGAGACCTTAGCGACCTCAGGCTGCATCGCACACCCGGACCTGCGGGCCCTCTGAAAACCCGGGAGTGATGGCTTGTGAGTCAGACTGCCCCCAAGAAGAAGAGAATGTCCATCCCTCTTACTTTAAAGTTTACTTACAAGACAGTATTACTACCCCCAAAGTTATAGTGAGTTAGGCACCTACATTTAGAACAATATCACCCTATTATAAAAAAAAACCTGGTGCTTACCTGTATAATGTTCATGAACACTGATGTATATATTAAGAAGTATGTAGCTAAAAAGTAATTCACACTCTGAGGAAGTTTCAAAATTATAAATTAAATTCAAAACTATGTAAATAAAGTAAAACATGTCCCTTAGGACAGGGCTGTGTAGTGATTCAGATTTAGATAAATCGATTCCCACGGGAAGCTTTCGCACGGAGGGATAAGCCCCGTTTAACGAAATCTATGGGTCTTGCAGTAAACGCCCTGGTTGGGCAGTTAGTCTGGGAATGCTCGGTGGGCAGGCTTCAGGATGAATTCAGCGTTTCTGAAACAAGAAGTTCAGTACGAACTGAGGAAGCAAAAACATCCCTATATCCTTTCATCCAAAGGGCAAAGGGCCAAGCAAGAAGTTCACGGAAGTTCTACTTCGATTTAGTTCTACTTGAAAATCCTGCACAGAAAACAAGAAAGAATTCACATAGTTATTTCTTAGGCTGAATGGGTTGGTTCTTCGAGACGCTTCCCAATACGGATTAGCAGTTTAGAATGTAAAGTGTCTGTGAACTTGAAATCGGCTGAGAGAGTGGACCTTCCCTGTTGTCACCACACACACACACACGAAAGGTGGCTGGGAGGTGATGGACACCTTGATTAGCTCGATTGTGGTGATTGCATCACAACCTGTATATACACCACATGGTATACTTTAAATATCTACAGGTTTTGTCTGTCGATTATACCTCAGTAAAGCTGAAAAAAGAAAAACAAAATAATTGAGGGGATATGCCAGAAACAAAGGTGGCACAGATGGGGAGCCTCAAAATCCACTTACAATAACTCGGAACACTGGCTAAATGCTGACCACACATACACAGGCAGTGCTCTATCAACAGCAAGAAGGCTAAGAGAGCTGAAGAGAGATTTTCATTGTTACTCTTCTAAAGAGCATTTGGGGGCCAAGTCCCACTCATTTAAGGGACACTGGTAACCACTTTGGGTGTCCGTGGAAAGCTCAGAGGGCCCAGGCCTTCAGAAGAAGACTGCATTTCAGGGCAGAGGGGCTCACTCTACGACTATAGGCAGCACAGAAACAGTCTCCCTCCGAAAGGGCGTACAACCAATCCTCTGTGACCTGACGCAGTTAACTGCCTGGTAGGAAACAACGAGACATTCTTCAGAGGAAGAGAGCAGAACCCAGAATCTTTACATTGTATTACCTACAATGTCCAATGAGCAGGCAGAATGAATAGATGCACCAAAACATCAAGAAAGATAAAACTCAACCAAAGGAAATGATTCAGATGCTGGAATTAGTAGAAAACGGCTTAAAACAACTGTAATAAATATATTTAGAGTCTATAGAAAAAGGGGGGTGTAGCGGATGTAGAAATGGGTAATTTCAGGAGAGATTCAGAAGCCCCATAAAAGAGGACAGTGGAAATCTGGAAGTGAATAATACAACATGTAAAAGGAGACAGTTTGGACAGTATTAACAATAGATTGCATACAACCGAAGACAGGACCACAGCAGCCGGGCAAGCTGGAGCTCACAGAGAAGACAAGGTGGAGATAAAAGAACTCGGCCCTAAGTGGCTTGTCGGAAGAAGCAAGTAATAAAATACGTGTAATGGGAGATTCAGGAGGACTGCAGAGAGGGTATGGAGCAGGCAAAGCACGAAGAAGTATTAGCTGAAAAATTGCCAAATTCGCTCAAACAGGATAACCCACGCATCAAAGAATCTTTGCAAACCCCAAGTAGAATAAAACAAGCAAACAAACAAAAAAACACACCTAAGCACGCTATCACCAAGCTGCTGAAAACTAGAGATTAAAAACAGAACAAGCTTAATAGCAGCCAGGAGAATAAAGCACATGTTAAACGTAGGTGAACAACAATAAGAAAATTGATCGAGACATTGAAAGCTGGAAGACAATTGAATGACATCTTTAAAGTGCCAAAGGGAAAAGATACCAACTAAGAATTCTACATTGAGGAAATTATCCTGAACATCAGAAATGAAAACAACAGTTTTAGCACAATCCCCATCGAAATTTTAACAGCAGTTTTTGCAGAAATGGAAAAGCTGATTTTCAAGTTCATATGGACCTGCAAGGGTCCCTGAATCGCCGAAAGAGTCTTAAAAATAACTGAGTCAGATGCTTTGCACTCCCAACTTCAAAGCTTACTACAAAGCCACAGAGTAGTACTGGCATAAGAATCGACTAATAGGCCAATGGAATACAATTGAGAGCTCAGAAAAACATCAATATGTCTGGGGCCAATTGCCTTTTCACGAGGGTGTGAAGTCCATTCAGTAGAGAAACAATAGCCTCTTCAGCCACTGGTGCCGAGGCCACTGAATTACCATATGCAAAAGGGTGAAGTCACCCCTGCCTTACACCAGCAGGTCAGGGAATCTGAGCTGAAACTGTCAAACTCTTAGGAGAAAACACAGAAGTCTTTATGAACTTAGATATGACGATGCATTCTTAGCTATAACACCAAAAGACACAAATGACCAAAGAAAAACATCAAAATAAAAAACTTTTGTTTATCAAGAGGGATGATCAAGAAAGTGAAAAGACAACTACAGAAGGAGGGGAAATATTTTCCAATCGTGTATGTAATAGAGGTTAATATCCAGGCTTTATTTTTAAAACTCCCTGCAAGTCAACAAAAAAGACCAACCGTCCAATGATAAAATGAACAAAGCCCTCTGAAAGACATATCCAGACAGGACGTACAAGTGGCCCGTAAGCACGGGGAAAGGTGCTCCACGTCGTTAGTCACTGGGGAGACGCAGGTCCAAACCACAGTGGGTAGCGCGTCACACCTACTTCCGTGGCTACAATTGTTTTTTTTTTTTTAAAGGAAAATAACCAGCGTTGATGTGAATGTGGATTCACTGGAATCCTTGTACATGGCCGGTGGGAATGGAAAATAGCCTGGCCTTTCCTCAGAAAGCTAAATATACACTGACCCAAGAATTCTCAGCACTATACCTCAAAGAATTGAAAACAGTGACGCAAATAGATATTTGTCTGCCAATATTAATTGCATCGTTATTCATATTAGCCAAAAAGTGAGAACAACCCAAGTGTTTAGCAATAGATGAACGGATATATGACGTGTGATTATAAACATACAATGGAATCTTACTCAGCCACAAAAAGAAATGAAACTCTGGCCTATGCTATAAAATGGATGGACCTGGAAACCTTATGTTACGTGAAATAAGCTGGACAAAAAGGACAAATATCATATGGTGCCACTTACATGAAATGTTTATAATAGGCAAATGCACAAGGACAGGAAGCAGATGAGAAGTCCCCGGGGCTGGGAGAAGGGGGCATGGGAAGTTGCTAAATGACCATCGACAGCAGAGTTCGGGGGCTTAAGAAACCTTCTCAAACAGGTGGCGGCTGCACACCATGAATGTGAACATTTTCAAACAGGTGTGACGGCTGCTCACCATGAATGTGATTAACACCGTCTGCCCAAGACGATTAGGATGGCAAATTTCGCTACACATATTTTACCCTAATAAGAATTTTTAAAAATACATTAAAAAGAAATTTTTTAAACTATTAAAAATAATACAAAATAAAAGCAAATACATTTTTTAGATAATCAAAAACAGCAAATATGTTGTCAACAGCTCTGCTTTACAAGAAATGTCAAAGGAAGCTTTTCCACCTGAAAGGAAATGATCTAAACTGGAAATCTTGATTGAAAGGAAGGAAGGAAATGAAATATGTGGGTTAATGCAAGGGCCTGTCTTCTTTCCTTAATTTCTTTAAAAGGTAATTGACTAAACCAAGAATAATAAATATGTGCTTGGGTTTAAAGCACATGCAGAAGTAACAGGGACGACAGTGGCGCAAGGGACAGGAAGAGACGCAAGTGAAACTGGGCTGTCGTAAGCTTCTTACATTATGTCTACAGGTGTGCTGGGAATTCTAGGTAGCTTATAACCAGTTAGAGATACATATTATACATCGAGAGAAAGCACCAAATATAACAATACAGAGAGGTGAAGACATGGAGAGATAGAATGAAATTCTAAACAATACTCAACAGAAGAGAAGGCAAAGATAAAAAAAAATCCCTAAAATAAAGGAATTAGAAAACAAAGAGCAAGATGCTAGATTTAACACCAGATCATCTCAATAACTGTATCAACCTAAATGAACTAAAATAGTTAAAAAACAGAGACTGAAGACTAGATTTTTTTAAAAAGCAAGATCCAACTATTCACAGTTTAAAAGGGACGCAGTTTATAAAGACACTGACAGTTTAAAAAAAGCTGGAAAATACTCAATAAAAATAGCAAGAATGATACAGTTAGCAGTCTGCTATTCATGTCAAAGAAAGGGGTCTTCAGGACAAAGAATGTCAGCAGATGTGAAGTGACTTCAGAAAGACAGAAGGGTCGATTTATCCAGAGCTAACGACCCTGAATGTGCAGTTGTCTAGGAACAGGTTAAACCACATGGAGCAGACACTAACAGAATGAAACGGAGAAGCATCGGCAGAATGAGCCGTTGCCCGTCGCTGGATCTGATTGGCCCTGCGAACCGGGAGACTCCGCATCCTCACGACATCAACCCTCTGGGCGTGTAGATTCAAGGCAATCCCACGTAAAATCTGTCCAGGCCTTTTTCTTTTGTGTAGATACTGTGATTCTAAACTTCAAATTCATGTGAGAATGCAAAGGGCCTGAAATATCATCTTTCAAAAGAAGAATAAAACTCCAGTTCTTACACCAATGGACTCCAAACCAATGAAATTATTTAAAAGCTGCAGTGATCGAGCCATGGGGATTGAGAAAAACATGGATCGATAGATCGGTGGGGCTGTGTGGGGAGACTAAAGATAAACATGCACAGTTTAAAGAGTCAGTTAATTTTTGACAAGACATCGAGATAAGTTAATGGAGAAAGGGAAGTCAACGCTGTCGCTGTGCCCGCAGGACCTTTGTACAGAGAAAAAACAGTCTGGACTCTGTGTCATGGGATACACAATGATTACTTTGAAAAGGATAATGGGACAAAAACTAAAAAACTAAAAATATAAAGCTTCTAGAAAGAATGGAAAAACTCCTTTATAACTTTCAAGTCTATGGAGATTTCTTAAAACTCTAAAACCCTTAACCATAATGTAAAATATATACCATAGAATTTATGAATATTAAGAACTGCTCTCAGCAAAACACTGATAATTAAACAAAAATGCCGCAGACTAGGAGAATATAGACGAGTATGTACATCTGACGAAGAAAAGGTGGACATATAAAAAGGTGCTCAACCTCGCCAGTCATCAGGGACATGCAGATCGAAACCACAGTGAGAGCTCACCTCACGCCTGTCAGAACGGCTGTCGTCAGAAAGTCAGCGAACAGCCATTGCTGGCGAGGGCGCGCAGAGGAGCGAACCCTCGTGCACCGTTAGTGGGCTTGCACACTGAGCCATTCGTTATGCAGAACAGAATGGAGGTTGCTCAAAAAATTAAACCTAGAACCACCCATTCCCCTTCTGGGTAGTCATCAGAAAAAAACACAAACACTGCTTCGAAGAGCTATCTGCATCCCCGTGTTCATTGCAGCGTTATTTACAATCGCCAAGACAGGGCAACAGCCCAGGTGTCCGCGGACAGAGGACTGGGCAGAGAAACCGTGGTACCTGTGTCCTACGGAGTGTTGCTCGGCCACACAGGAGAATGAAATCTTGCCATTTGTGGCATCATGAATGGCCCTAGAGGGTGTTGTACGAAGTGAAACAAGTCAGAGAATGACAAATATCATATATCACTTATATGCAGATTCTAAAAAAAAGAAAGAAACAAACAAACAACACAAAAACAGACTCATACAGACAGCAAACGGGTGTTTGGCAGAGGGGAGGGGCGTGGGGGATGGGTGAGAAAGGCGAAGGGAAAAGAGGTACAGATTTCCAGTTACAGAACAAATTAGGGGGTGTCGTGCACAGCACAGAGAATATAGTCAATGACATCGTAATAACTTTGCATGGTGACAGATGGTTGCTAGGCTCACGATCGCATCAGAAGGTATATAAATGGTGAATCACTACTGTGTTGCACACCTGAAACTACTCTGCTATTGCATGTCGGCAACACTTGAATAAAGAATAAATTTCAAGAATCGCTGGGCCTTTTTTCCATTCTGACGTCACGACTCTGCAGCATCTGAACCTGAATTGCTCCCTCCTTGAAAATCCCTCTTTAGCTTCTGTGGGAATACATCTCCCTCCTTTTTCTTACCTTTCTAGCCAGTGAACCCTGATT
>CM052551.1:2898629-2976450 GCA_028533065.1 Trachops cirrhosus | reverse complement strand
TGGTTGAAGTTCTCCCAACACAGTTTAATACAGGAGTAATGGACTGTTCTCTTTGCCCCTCGAAGTCAGTGTAATCTTATTCTTTTTTACTTAATGTATTGGGGTGACGTCGGTTAATAACATTATATAGGTTTCAGGGGTACCGTTCTCCAACACATCGTCTGTGCACTGTGCTGTGTGCTCACCACCCCAAGTCAGGCCCCTCCCATCAGCATCTAACCCCCTTCACCCCTTTCCACCGCCCCCACCCCCTCCCTCTGGCCGTCACCACGCTGTTGACACAGGGGTCTCACTGTTGTTGCTTAACCCCTTCACCCTTGTCACCCATGGCCCACCCCTCCCTGTGCCCTCTGATGCCCTCTGACAGCTGTCAGTCTGTTCTAAGCGTCCATGCATCTGTTTCTGTTTTGTTTGTTAGTTTATTTTGTTATTATTTTTTTCCCAAGACTGAAAGTTGCTTTTTCAGTCACTGGATCAACTCTTTTTTTTTTCCTGCGTCACAATGCCTTCAAGAGTCCCTCCAATGAACAAAGAACTAAAAACAATGGCGTTCTGTTTCCAAACAGCATTGTCCTTCACTGCAAGCCCCGAACTTTGATTCCATTCGCTTCAGGAACTCTTCTCGAGCAAGCTCCTGATTAGCGTCGTTAGAGAGAAGCCTTGTTCTTCAACAGTAACAAAACCCGAAAAGCCGCTGCACACATCACTTCTAAGAAGTGAAATGTTCACTTCTCGTAAAACAAAAGGCATTTCAAAAGACATCAGCCACGTCCCTGTCCTCTTGGTAGGGGACCGTGGCTGCTAAGAAATCCTTGCAGAAGCTACTTCCTAGTATTAGAATTAACGTAAATGTTTAATTTGTTTCTCAAGCTCTGTTCAAGTTGATGAGCACGGGATAAAAACGAAGACTGCTAGACCTTCGTTTGGCTAAACACGAAGGGAGAGCCTCTAAAATAAGTGAAAGAGAATTACCTAAGGCATGTGTACATTTTCAAAGACCACTGTGCTTGAGCGCAGGCAAGGACCTTGCAGTTTGCTGGGAGAAGCTGCATTTTAGGGACAAGAAAACGGAAACTTTCTCGTGCACGAGGCAACTGAGCCCACCTGTTACCTTCCCCAGTGCTTTGATGGGCACTTCAGTTGGAATAAATATTTTCCCAAAATCTGTCATTAGCCAAGCAGAAGAGTCATTTCTGGGGATTCAGTAAGGAAAGCGGATGAAGAAGAAGAAGGAGAAGGAGACTTATTTTCTGTGTTAGGCCATTATTCGAATCTGCATTCATTCATAGAGAAGTTTTGGCGGGCGGGTACAGCTTCCCTTTATTTGTAAACAATCTTGAGTTCTATTTGACCCTTTTCCTGCATCATTTACCCAGAGCAGGAGAGATCGTGGCAAGATCGTTATAACAGGTGGACCGTCACGGATTTTTTCAGCCCGTTCACGAGTGGCGGTGTGCCGCCACAGTCTCCGAGAGGGAGATGGCAAACTGGCCAGTCTCATGAACACGACAGATCACCGGCAGCTGAGAGCAGACCCTGCCAAAGGTCTGCGGCAGGGCTCGAACCCATTTCTAAGACACTGATGCTGGGCAGTCTATTCTGAGAAATGGAAGTTCACTCGTGTCCTGAATGTGCTTCTCACGGAACTGCCCAAGTCAACCATTTGTTTCCTCCCCACTACAACAGTAGGCAAGTGAATGAGTGAGTTTCCAGATCTATAGACAATATGAAGCATGTCCACTTGAGGGGCGCCCTCACCGTCACACCAGTCAGAAAACACCCACAGTCTCCTCCAGCACCAGCTGCACCCGCATCCGAGACCCGCAGAGTCAGGTAACAAGTCCCTTCTTCCCTCTCACTCTGCCCCTCCCCTCTAAACGTTCTTGGAACTAAGACCGGGAAGAGGAGTGGGGACCTGTCTGTCTCTAGGGTGGGATGACCCACTGTTTCTGACCCCACACCGCCACTGAACTCCTGGGGGTAGAGAGTCCAGCTCTCATTTCTGAAAGGACTTTTCCTGTTGCCCCAGGGCAGATGACCCGTGGGGGTGGGATGGGCGAGGTCACCTGTTCCTCCCCTTCTCTTCCCACGGCACATACCCGTGCCCTTCTTCTCTCTCAGCCTTTGATTTTCAAGAATCTTCTTTTTTAATGTAAATTTTACTAACATGACCACCGCCCAGATTAAGCAACAGAACAAAAATAGAAACCCTAAACCGTCCTAGTGGGCTCCATCCCAACACCAGTGCACCACTGCCCCAGAAGTGACCTATTATCCCAACTTTAACACCGGCTTGTGTGTGCGTGTGTGTGTGTGCACGTGCTTCAGCTATATAGAAGTGAAATCATACAGTATGTACGTTTTTGTAAACACTTTTTAAATTTCAGTCAATGTTAGCCAGGACCATGTAAAATAATGGTTCTAGCATTGCTCATAATAGAAAAAACTGGATATTCTATTTATCAACAGAATAGATAAATAAATTGTGGCAAAATCTTTTAATACTATATGTAATATAGAGTAATAAATACTATAGACTAATTAAAAATGAATGACTATAGCTATGTACAACATGGGTGAATTATGCAAAAACATAATTACGACTGAAAGAACAGTCAAAGGCAAATTTACTATTTGATTGTGTTTATATAAAACTCAAAACCTGGCAAAACTGAATAATGCTTTACTTAGGCCTACCTACGTAGGTGTACAATCTCCAGAGAAAGTGAGGCAAAGGTGAATACGCGATTCTAGACTGGTTACGCTGAGAGAGGTGATGGGCAAGGGGCGTGTGGCGGCTGAGGACATCAGCGCACTGGCTCTCGGTCCTAGTGGTTCGCGCCTGGTGATCTCTAACTGCCTTTAGCAT
The DNA here is from genome assembly GCA_028533065.1 of Trachops cirrhosus. Taxonomy (NCBI): domain Eukaryota; kingdom Metazoa; phylum Chordata; class Mammalia; order Chiroptera; family Phyllostomidae; genus Trachops; species Trachops cirrhosus. Next base: position 2,973,581 of record CM052551.1, on the reverse strand, counting down.
ATGCGTGCTTATGCGGGTTCACGCCTTTGTGAATGCTGTATTTTCAACTCTTTAAATTGGAGATTCCAAGGACACAGAACCAGATATTTCAATTCAATGGGTTGAGATGGCACCAAGAGACCTGAATTTTTATCAGGTTCCCCTGGAGATTTAGGTAAAAACAGTCCGAGGCCCGCACTATCCCAGCATCCCCTATTATCTCTGTGGGTATGAACTCTTCCTCCTTGGAACTTGGGATTTCAAAAAGAGCCACAACGTGGTGAAAGCAGGCAGCTGATAATAAATAAACACAACTCTCACAAGTGCAGCAATAATCGCTTTACTATACAAACAGACTAGCCATTTACAAAGGAGGAGCCAAAGGAGTTGTGCTCTGAGGCCACACAGGGGAAGTCACACAAGAGCATGGTGCATGAACACCACCATCAAACGTCTCCGCGCCACGTCCGTACCGTCCAGAGAAGCCCAGCCAACCAGGACACCGTAGGTCCAAGAGTCTCGTACCTGAAAGTCACCCCCGTGCCCTCTCGGTTCATCATTTGCCTGTAAAAAAAATATAAAACCCTGGCATGTTTACCAATATGAAGCTGTTGTCCGTGAACTTTATAAGAATCAAGTTTGTTACAGGAAACGAAATACGAAAAGCGAGACAGAGGTAACCCGCCAGTCACTATTAACGTTAAAGTTTTCTGAGATGCAGTATGTTAGAACCATCAGTCCAGGCAACACTGTTTAATTATTTTGAGCTCTCGTGGCGGGCGCTGCTCTTCCAAGCAATCTTGCCGTGGCGTAATTTTATTTTACAAATGTACAGATCGCACTGCTGTATATACACATCAGGGGCCCGCTGCTGTCGCCGCGTCTCCAGGCGGTGCCTGCTTTTCGGGCAGAAAGTCTCCCTTTGGCGCCCTGCTCCCAGCCAGGAGTGGCCGCAGCCGGTTCTCTGCGAGAGCTCCTAGCACATCCCAGGAGGCCCCGGCGCTCCGCTCAGGTTTTCCTCGTGGAGTGGGAGGGAGGACTTGGACCGATAAATAGTGTCTCTGGGGGACATTTCAAGCATCTGCTACACTTTGGATTTCTGTGCGTCTACCAGGCTGTAGGAGCCCTTCATGTTGGCTCTCCGGGCGAAGTAAATGATCGTGCCGACGGCGGGGATGAGGAGGGAGGAGGCGCAATAGAGCATGAGAAATCCAGGGGAAAAGTAGTCCCTTTCTCTTCCTGGAAAATAAAAAAATGGGGCAATTAATGTCTGGTACGCAAAGACACTGCTTACCGATAATGCTGACATGTTTTCACAGTGCAACTCGTCCGCAAAGAGAAGCGGAACAAAGCGGTGGACAGGGCCGAGGGGAGCCCAGACGCACATTCCTCTGGGCCAGCCGATGACCAGCGGGCCGTGGCCGTGGCCGTGGCCGTGCGGGTCAGGATCATGCGCCGACTTCCACAGACCCGAGTCCAGTAGGTTCGGGTTCGCTCATAGAAGGGAAGGGAGGGCGCGACGTTTTAGGGCTCATTCACGAGCGTGAGCCTCGGAGAGGCGTGTTTGCTGCGGGACACGGGGACTTCTACTAAAGAGCTAGGACTCTGATTGCCACGAACTGCCTCGACCAACCAGTCGTCCGCTACAGTCCTTGCTACAGTCCTTGCGACGCCCAGAGCACGATCGAACAGTCAAACCCGGTCTGTGCGACCGTAAGCAAAGGGATTCCTGCCAAGAATTTTCTCAGAGATGCACGGGAAACGCATGTTTTGTAGCTCTGAAGTGGGGCGTCCCACCCTATCTTACTCCTCTTCACCATTTGTATCATCGCTTGACAAACCCACGTTTTTGGACAGGATCGTGTTTTAGCATAAAGGCTACTCAAAGAGGCTTCTCAGACCTGCATCTCCCCCAGCCCAGATACTCTTTTATAACCACTGTCCCTCGGTAGCTCTTACCGCAGCGTGTAAACATCTGTTGGTGTGATTATCTATTAAATCTGGCCTCCTCCTACAGACCGGATGTTACCTATTTTGGTTTTCGGTCCACCACTGAGTCACAAGTGCCTGGCTCAGAGCTTGGAGTAGTTGGCCCCCAATGTGTGTGTGTATATATATAAGTATATATATATTATTTTTTAAACAGTGGCATATTTTTTTCTTTCTACATCCTATTTTTGTCATTTGGTTGTAAGTTTGGTACAGAAGGTATGCAAAAACTAATATTAGTACTCTTTCTAATCTACTAAACCTCATCTGGCAGCTACAATAGTATTTAACATCTTAGCCTTGTAAGACCAGCTGAGAAGGCAGCCGGGCATTTGCTGGGGACGCCTCTCTGTTCGTACTTATGTCTGTGTGACCGCTCAAGTGCTACACGTCTTCAGGTGGCACGGGTGCTGTCTCCGCCCTGGGAGAAGTGGGTGTCTGACTTTGGGGATCTCCACCTTCCCCCTGGAAGATTCTCACCACTGGAGGCCACCCACTGGGGTCCCGCTGGGAAGTCAATTTTTCAAACTATTGAAGTTAAAAACCCTTCGCCCTAAACATAGTGACCATCTTCTCGGTTTCTTCCCCTTCCCCTTGCTAGAGTGGACCTCGTCAAAGAGGGAGGGTCACGTTTGAGGGGGTGTCCGCAATCGTAACTGGGGGTGGGCGGTAAAGTCGGTGACGTGTTGGGCAGGGTGTGTCTGCTCCTGCTGTTTTCTTTAAAGTAAATAAATACTATGTTTCGCCTTCATTCCCCCGCAGGCATCTGCAGCGAAACGCAGACTTGCAGCTGAGTCGGCTGCCAGAGCACCGTCCAAATGCACCTTTCGATTCGCTGTATAAACACTGAAAAGGCTCATGACTGTCTGTCATTGGACCACATTCAGGCCAAAACCAGACAGAGCTAATTTCAAAAGTCAGCTAAATGCGAAGGAGAAGTAGTTCAAACAGCCCAGGTGAAATAGCAGAGCCTTGTCCACATTCATCTGTAGTTATTTTAAACCATACTAAGTCTTGGGGGGCTGAATTTCCAGCTGACTTCCCAATGCTTTGAGCAGTAAGTGAAATAGCAAAAAATAGAAGTTACTAACTCAATAAAGCAGTTAGAAAGGACGACACTGTGTGAGAGAAAGAGTTAGGTAGTGGAGAAGCTTTGACATGTCGTTAAAGAGAATCGTTAGCTGTGAACAGAATTACGGAAACATTAGGAGCCAGGTTCCCGGGGACCAGACTTCATTAAAGGTGGCATGGAGGCATCGGGGACGAAAGGAAGGAGGGACGCGTGCGTTTCAACCTCCTCCTGACTGAGACCCCCATCTGTACAAACTCGTCACCCACACTGGCTACACATATCCCCGTGTGGTGACACATGAGTGACAAGGTCAGGCCCCACTGTCCGAACACAGAGTGACCCCATTGGCCAGATCAACTCTTTTTAGGACGAGCACTGCAGGCAGGTGGCTAAAAGTGTTACATGTAATCATGACACTGTCCCCTCCTATAACATGTCTAGGTGGACATATTGATATTGTCCTGTTTCGAGGACATACTGTGAAGACAGAAAACATAAGGTGAGGCTTGCAATCTCCACAGTTTGGGCCAGATGAGTAAAACGTTACCTACTGTGCGACCTGGCTTCAGACTCTCTTTACACTGATGAGCGGCTGCTAAGTCTTACAGCCCCGCGCCAGGGGTCGAGAGAGGAGGGTTGCATTTGAGTGCCGTCCCAAGCACTGTGAGCACGGCTTCCAGCCCACGGCGGGAGCCCAGGAGCTCGCAAGGCGTGGGAGGCTGGTCAGAAAAGGCAGGTCTTACTGTTGCCCTTCACAGAGGGGTTTGGAGAGCAAGGGGTCCCTGAAGTTTCTCTGCTGAGACCATTGTCCCCTCCATCAGAAGAGGGCAGAATGGACAAGGGGCTGGATTTTTAAGGAAGCCGTTCTGTAGTCTAGAGATTCTTTTATGTTCTACGTGGAGATGGCCACTCCCGATTATTATCCTGAGAAGCGCCAATCCAGAAGACACGCAGTGACTCTGTGTCCAGCGGGCAGGGTTCTCTCCTGTTCTGAAGGAAACGGGTCTGGAAGCGACCCTCCTTCTCCCGTGCACCAATCCTACTTCTTTAATGTTCTTGTAACCCACACGGAAAGGTTTTGAAAATATGCTGAAACACTTAAGAGATATAAGACCTCAGAGACCAATGGCAAATTGTCCACTCTGCAAAAAGCAGATGGGTGCTCAGCCCTCACTTCCTGGCCAGGGCCCACAGGCTAGAGCAGCTGGGCATTATTATTTTAGGAAACATTAAGAAATAACCATTGTCAGTGTCTTCTGTTATACTCGGGTCCCTTATGTGTTTTGGCAATAAAAATCTGTACTGCTTTCTCAAAAAAGAAAAGAGAGGAGAAAGAGACAGAGAGAGAGAGAGAGGAGAGAGAGAGGGGGAGAGAGAGGAGAGGAGAGAAGGGAAGAGAAGGGAGGGGAGAGGGGGGGAGAGGGGGGGAGAGGCGGGGAGGGGGAGAGAGAGAGAGAACCACCATCATGGAACTCAGCTCCATTTTTTGCCAACTTGTTCATCTAATCCTAGGAATTCTTCCCAGTCCACCGAAATCCTGACCTATAATTAAAAATATGAAAACAGAAACAAAACCCGAAGTCTAACCTTTAACATCAAGGGTTATACTTCTGAACTGCCAGCCAAGCTCGCTCTTAGATTCGCATTCGTAGACTCCCGCATCCTCTAACTGCGCCTTGTGGATGATATAGGCACCTTCTACAGACTTTAGCACGGTGTCTCCTGTCTCCGCCTTTTTCTTCAGGATTATCCATGTTTTAGGGTAATTTCCACATGTACAGTAGATAGTGACAGTGTCTCCTTCCTGGACCCTCTCAGAAGGAGAAGCTCTAAGTTGCATGTCTTGTGGAGTGACTGTAAAGAGAATTTGAAAGGCACCTCTGATTGGGTGGAATGCAAACCGATTCCTTATCAATGCAACAGCAGCAACAGTAGCTATCAAGGAGCTATTTGTGGTCACCGTCCGCAGTGAGTGTATAGAAGGTGCATAAAGATGCCAAGCAGCAACTGGATGTCGTAAATGATCAGGTTTTTAATGGACGAAGACATTTCCTATGCTTCTTGCATGCCTGCTAATACAACCTTTTACCCAGCCGAGCCAAAGGCAGGTGCTTAATAAACAGTGATAGAAGTCCAATTTGGAAAGGAACTCTTTCATGCAACCAAAATGGTTTGCCCTTCGTTGAAGGACAAAGGCTTTTGTGGGCTGGGTTACCTCAGATCACGAAACTCAGCCGTGCTGAGGTGGCTTTCCTCCTGCTCTGAACCACCACGACCGCCCTTTACTAAGTGCCAGGTGTGGCAGTGGGTACCTGACACACGGCCTCTCTAGGATGGCATCCTCTCTAGGATGCCGTGGACAGAGGCGCTCTGGGACCATTTCACGGCTGAGATGCCCAGTAAGATTATCTATCCTCTGACCTGATCTGAGAGTCTCTCCTCCCCCGGAGTGACAGCATCGCCACATCCATCCTAAAGGCTTTCTTTAGGGCTGTGCATTGCCCTTCTAAAGTTCTCCCCTTAAAATACAAATTATCATGGAGACACGGTAGTAACAAGAAAGTCACTGATACCTCATGGAAATAACACCAAGGAGTAGGAGAGGAAGCAATCCCAAGGAGTAGGAGAGCCCCCGTGAAGGAAAGGGCCCTGAACCTCCCCAGGGAAAGCTATGGGGAAAAGCTCCAGATTTTGATCCCTTCATGGCTTTGCCTAAAATTGCCTATGGTTTCAGCCTGTCTTGTCCTCAGTCTTGGCCGTCCATCTGGAGAGAGGCTCTGGGCCTGACTCTGGTGTTTCTATGCCACCAAACTGAACCAGAGGACACGGTCACTGCTGCTCTTAATCTCAGCATTTACAAAAGGCTTCAGTGCCTCTGAGGCTTCTGAGCCAACACTAGCAGGTGCCTTGTGAGATTACCACTGAGAGTCCAATTCAGCCAGACACGGTGGCTTTAATCCTAAGTCATTTTCAAATATACATGCACCTCTTCTTAGTTATAATTCAACACCATATCGTCTCCTAAAGGTGACTGGGACATCTGGCACAGTTCCTGGGGCTCCCAGGTCACTTGAGGCTGGAAATGTTTTAGGATAAGAGACTTGGCACGGGCCATGAGAAAGCACTGCCGTTCCGGGCACTTCCCGTGCACAGGACACAGCGTGAGCTCTCCAAAACCCTCCATATATGTATAATAAATATAATAATATATACATATTTTAGTAAAAATTTTGTTTCCAAAGTGGACTTTGGGACCATCTTGTTTGGGACTGTCTCACTTCCTAGACTTTTATATCTATTTCCTTAACCAGGTTAGAGAAGTTTTCCGTCATTCTTTTTTCAAACAGATTTTCAATGTCCTGCTCTCTCTCTTCTCTTCTGGCGCCCTATGATGCAAATGTCAGCACACTTGAAGTTGTCCCAGAGGCTGCTTATACTTATTTTGGGGGGTGGTTCTTAGCAGTTAGTAACCCACAAGGGAGCTCTCATAAGGTTATCAGCTGATTTCTCAACAGAAACTTTGCAGGCCAGAGGGACTGGCATGAAATATTCAAAGTGATGGAAAGCAAAGACCTACAACCAACTACTCTATCCAGCAAAGCTGTCATTTAGAATTGAAGCACAGACAAAGAGCTTCCCAGACAAGAGGAAGCTAAAGGAGTTCATCACCACCAAACCAGTATTACAAGAAATGTTAAAAGGTCTTCTTTAAGAAGAAGGGAAAAAAAGCATCAAAAATATGAATAATAAAATGGCAATAAATACATTTCTGTCAACAATTACTTTAAATGCAAAAGGGTTAAATGCTCCAATTAAAAGACATACGGTGACTGAAGGACAAAACGATAACCTTACATCTAGTGTCTACAAGAGACTCCCCTCAGACTGAAAGACACACACAAACCAAATGTAACGGGATAGAAAAAGATTTTTCATGGAAATGGGAACAAACAAAAAGCTGGGGTAGCAATACACACACCAGGCAAAATCGAATATAAAACAAGAGCCAAAGAAGGGCCTGGCACCTCCACTTCTGGGCACTTAACCAGAGAAACCCAAGACACTGTACTGAAAAGACACAGACATCCATATGTCCAGCGCAGCATTATTTACAATGGCCAAGACACGGAAGCAACCTAGGCGTCCATCAGCAGATGAGCGGATGAAGAAGCGGTGCTCACGTACAACGGAGAATGACTCAGCCACAAAACAATGCAGTCTTGCCGTCTACAGCAACACGGACGGACCCAGAGGGCACTGTGCTGAATGACACAGGTCAGACAGAGAGAGGGAGATGACACGTCATCTCACTTGTACGTAGAACCGAAACAACAAAACAAAACAATGACAAGCAGGACAGATGCAGAGAGCGTTTTGATGGGTGCGGGATGGGAGGGGGGCTGGGGCCCGGGGGGAAGGTGAAGGGATTTAGGAGCACAGACCGGTGGGCACAGAACAGTCACGGGGTGCAAGTTCAGCACAGGGGATGTGGTCAGCGACACTTGTGTTATCTACGTGTGGTGTCAGATGGGTACGACATTTTATCTGGGCGATCGCTTTGTAAGTTATACAATGTCTAATTACAGGATTATACACCTGAAACTAACATGACATGATGCCTCAACTATAACTTAAATATAAAAAAAAATTTTAAAGAAGACTTTGTACAAAACCAGTAACGCAACCAAAATAATACCAGCAGTAAACTCATTAATCACAGTCTGCTCACCTTGGATAACTAATTCAACTTCCTTTCTGCTTGTCCCAGCCTGGTTACTCCCTTCGCACACGTAAATGCCAGAATCTCCCCTTCTGGCCGAGGTCAAGGTGAGAGTTGTGTTGTCGGAGAGAAACTGCAGGCTCCCGTCACGGAGCTGCCTGCTCCACTGGATTTTCGGAGCCGGGAGGCCGTCGCTGGAGCAGGTCATGTTCACAGACTGACCCTCCGCCAGGGTGGAGGAGGGGCTGACCGAGACGGTTATATTCCTGGGGGCAACTGAAAAGGGAGGGACACTCATTAGCTTGACCCCATACGCCCTGAGTTCCAGGACGGCGTTTTAATAACGCTGCAAAACGGGGCTACGCAATCGATGGCTTAGAAAGGTTTAATTTCACTGATAACTTCACTGAAGGAGGCTTCGGTCCCCCTGCACTTTAGCAAGTACGGAGCCACAGACAGGAAAAATGGGCCCATCGCGGCATTTTCTAGTGGAAGTAAGTTCTGTAGAAAGCCTCGCCACCAAAGAGTGGGTGATCGGTGATGGCGCGAATCGACACAGATGGCACATTCCACGTGACCACAAATTACTGTGAAAAGGCAGAGTCTGTGTTTCTGCCCCTTGCATCCAGGCTGCCCTGTGCCCCTCTGTGGCCATCATACCACGGAAGCCGTGACACTGTGGGACTCCCCAGCCCGAGGCTTAGGTGGCAGTGTTCATTGTCGCCCCCTTGCAACACTGCGCTCTGGTGACTAAACCCAGGCCACCTTCCTGGAGGGTGAGACAGCACACAGGGAAAGGGAGGCCCGGACATCCCAGAGAAGACCCCAGACATGGAAGTGAGGCCCTGTGGGACCAGCCACCCTGCACCCCAACCTGCCTACATGAGTGAGTTCATCTCCTATCACGCTGCCCAGGTGACCCTCTCCAAAACTGCCCGCTTGCAGGACTGCGGGCCGATAGACGGTTATTGTTCTGGGTGTTGGGGGTGCTTGGTTATGATAATCATTATTTTGGAATTTCTTTTCAGTTTTGTTTTTTCACAGAGGTTTTAACTCGTAACCTCACATTAACAATTGCCTGGCCAACATGGTATGAAGAAAGATGGTGTAGGGATTAACCTAGAACTTTTAGGCACAACCCCTGGACGAGGACCCCAGTGTGCGACTGACTAGGGGAGGGGCGAGGGTGGGGCTGGGTGGAGGTGGGGAAAGGGAGAAAAAGTAGGAGCAACTGTCACAGCTTAAACAATAAAAAGTTTAAAAATTAAAGAAAAGAAATCCCCGTTAAGTTGTGGATGCCGCGTACTTACTCTGAACACGAAGCATCTGTGTACTCTGCCTTTGTTTGGGTTCAAACTCCATTTCATCCATTTGTAACTCAGCCCGACAAACAAGCACTTTGCCGGTATCGTCAGCGGTGGGGACGAAGGTCATTTCCACACTCCCGGTCTCGAGGGAGTCCTTCTCCATGGCCTCCAAAAACTCTTTACTCTCCATGAGCCTCTCCCCCTTCAGCAGCTGAATCCGCAGCCGGTCCAGGGGGTACACGTCGGGAACCTCGCACCTCACTGTGGCTGGCTCTCCATCCACCAGCCCGCCGCTCATCTCGATTTCCGGGTCTCCGGGGAAAGCTGCGGACGGCAAGCAGAAGCGATCTTTGGACGTGACATTCAACAGTGACACTGAGCCAACCTCTGTCAAGTGCAAAGGTCTCAAAGCAGTGTTAAATTCCTTTCTGATAGAATGATCCCCAATATATAACTAATGACCTTAAGCATCAGGATTTATACTATTAAATACATACAACACTGGAGACAAGACCACAGTAAGTGAAGTAATCAAGTAATAAATACACTGTTTTTGCTTCTTAGCGATGTCATCTTCCTGACAGCCATGGATTGACTGCCTTTTCGAAGGGCTTTGTGAGCTTCCACCATCTCATTTGGTAATTGCAGATTTTAAAAGTTTTAAATGTTTGTATTGAGTGATGTATTGAGGATTTACTGTGTGCTAGTGCCTTAATATAGCTCAGTCTTCCAAACAGCCTGATAATGTGGCCATTGTGTAACTTATTTTACAGCTAGGAAACTTGTGGAGAACTTGTTTTACAGCGAGGGAAACGTACAAAACTTGTAGAGGCGAAGAGACTTCCGTTAGGCATTACATGGAGGAAGTCACTGAACGGAGATAAGAATTCGTGTCTCTCTGAGCTCAGAGCTCACACTTGGTTTCACAGAGCCCAGCAGGCCGCTGGGTATCGCTGAAGACTCACGGGGGCCGTTCTTCAATTTAGACATTTCCAGTGGCCAAGTTTAGGCAGCCGGTTTTAAACATTTCTCAGACAATACTTGGTAGTTAAGAAAACCGTAAGAAGTTTTGGTTCTGAATAATACGTATCCTACGTCTTACACAAAGCAATAAAAACAAGACTAAAGTAGTTACCCAGAGCGAGCACAATGCTAAAACTTTTCCCCCAGAAGTAAAGTGTTGTTGAAGCGATACACCCTCAAATATTTCTGTATTGCAACGAGACCTCCCTGCTGGTTCTCTTTCTGCTGGAAACGTGCCTACATCAGCGGATCCGGGACCCCGGGTCACAAGGAAACAGTGAGACCCGCCATTACAGTCAGGCTCCCAGGCTCTAACTGGTTCCCAGCAAGTCCTGACGGGGACACAAGTCTGGGCGGGTTTCCCGGCAAAAATCTCTGCAGTCTGTTCTCTTGGATTCTGCTGAATTAGGCAAGGCGGAGTCGCTTCGCACATTCTGTCCCTCGTTCATGGAAACTGAGGACCTCCAGCAACGTCAAGTTCCTAGAGATCGGAGGTTGTGGAGGGGTCCTATCACGGTGACCGGAGCAGCATGGAAGGGCGTAGTAATGTGTCCGCAGTTCAGACAGTATAGCGCCTGGCGCTGCCTCCCGCCTCTGCCTGTCACCTGAGCGGCTGCCCCTGGCTGTCTGCTCTGACTCCCCGTCTCCCCGCCTTCCTTCCTGGCTTCCGCCTGCTCCTCGTTGCCTCACTCTTCCCATCCTGCCCATCAGCTTCCCAAATATGCCTTCAAAACAGTAGGCTCGGGCGCGCCCCGAGTTCCACTCCTGAGCGGCTGCCATCGCTCCCGTTACCTGAACGGGCACTGAACCCTGCTCCCCGCTCTCTGCCACCCTGAACACCCCCACCGGCACACGCAGAGAGGGGGTGGGAGGCAGTGGGTGTCCTGGTGTGTTCCTGCGTGTGCGGTGACATGGGCGGTGACAATCCCAAGGACAGCTGATGCTGTGTACATATGGAACAGGTACCGAAGGTTTAGGCCAAGTGAGTTGCACTGGAAATTCTGCTTTGGGGAACTAGGAACCATTCCCAATGCTAAGTCCCCTTTCTAAACACACAGATCTCGTTGTACATCAGACTTGTATTACGTTACTTCCAGTGGAATTGGAAAAACAAAACAGCAAAGAGTTCTGAAAACTACTCACAGTAGAGGTCCACCTTAATGGTCTTTTCCTGTTTCCTGTGTCCACAGGTCACGGTGCACAGGTAAGAATGTTCGTGCTCGAAGCTCACAGGGCTCAGGGTCAGCTTGGACGAGGCCCCCGCACGGCTCGCCTGCCCGGGCAGAGGGCTGTCTGTCTGGGTTCTCCAGGAGAAGGAGGGGGCCGCGCAGCCCGTGGCGCCACACGTCAGCACGACCGAGTCACCGATCCGAGCGGCGACCTGGGGCCCAGGGGAGATCTCGACGCTGAACGGTTTTTCTGGGGGGAAAGGGAGAGGGCGAAAGGAAGGTGAGATGATTTTCTTCTTTCAGCCTATTCCAATATAAGGTCTTTTTTTTCCTGATTTCCTTTATGGGAATATCTGTGCCAAGAACAAGCTGCCCCTTTTCCCCTTGGGACCACCAGGGGCGAGACCCCGTCTTATAAGAATGAACCCACAATAGTCTGCGGATTCATTCATGGAACAGAATGAATGTGGCTAAAAATTTGTCAAGACAGAGGGTGGCATCTTTTCCTCACAATAATCCAGTCTCTGCTCAAATACAGTTTATCGGATCCCTGCCATAGTGGGGAACAGCACAAATAATTTAAGAGGTTCCAGTGTATTCGGCACTGTGTACACCATTTGACGTACATTATCTCATTTAATTCTCACAACCACTTCATAACGTGTTGCTGTGAGTTCTTCTCCTCCTCCTCCTTCTCTTCCTTGGGGAAATTTAAGCTCAGAGATGCTAAATAATCTTTATCCAGCTCACAAGTGACAAAATTAAGGCTTGAAGCCAGGTGCGTCTGAGTCCAGATCCCAGCTTCTCAGCTGCCTGGACAACGAAATCCGCTCAGCCTCCTGTGGAGACGAGCCTCAGAGGTCTGGAAAAAGCTACAGAAAGACGTCTTCCAATCAGAGGCAGTGCCCATAATGCACCAGCGCCGAGAGCTTTGTGCCAGCGACGTGACGTTGTACCATTGACAGTCACGCTGAGAAAGCAGAGCCAAAGTCTGGGCAGTAAAGTGACACATACGCCACCTCCAAATGTCATTTGATGCAAAACAAAAATACTTCGCAGTCAATTCAGGGGCTGCAGACCGAGGTGGAGGGCAGCCTCCTGGGACTCGTGTCCAGGAGAGCTCTTTGGCTGCCAGCGGTATCCCTGCTGGGCACGCACACCACGGTCTGGGGGGCGGACCCGAAGCCCCTACTCTGCTCCCCTGAGGAAACTGGAAGGGTGGGGTGACTCCGCAAGTGACAGAGGGGACTCCACAGAGAATCACTGACAGAGTCCGTGTAAATAGCAGGTTGGCGATGGAAGGAAGCAATCTCAACATCTGAATAATTTCTGTGCCAGAAGTTACTTTCCTCAGTTGGGTTTGTCTAATCGTGACATTGCAGCATCCTCCAAAGAAGGCTGACCTGAAATCAGCTCAATAAATTGCTCAGCTATCAGAGCCGGAAAGAGACAGATCATTCCCGATTCCTCACATGCTGGTGTGAGAAGGGGGAGCTGTAAAACAGAGCCACTTCCTGCCTGGGACCAAGTCTCAGATAATTTTTCTTTTTTTTTTTTTTTACAGTGGCTGCGTCTATTACCATGCAGATTTGTGGGTCCTCAGGGAGTACTTACTAGGTAAGGAAAGTCTTTTGAAAGTTCATTTCTCTCTTTAGTTGTGAGGATCCTGCCACGCAAAGTGCCAAACGGCCCTCCCAACCCCCAGCGGTGTTTCCCTCCCCCTGAAATGGGACGAGGGGGACGATGGGGTGGGGCAGTCCTGGATGGCCCAGGAGCTCACGGCATCTTTCCCAGGGTCCTCACTGTGCTACTCTAACGCCCAGCCACGTTCATCTACTGACAGTGACTTTGAGTTTCATTTTTTCAACCACCCAAGTTGAAGCCTCCTGCCTTCAGACATGAGAGACGCGAGTTGCCCGTGTTCATAGTCGACGCACCCTGCACTCACTGAGCACCACTGTGCGGCCGGCACGCGGCTGTGACGGGTGCAGGATGAACACCTAATCGTGCTGCTGTGCGTGCCAGTGAGGCGGCCCGTCCGTGAAGCTCCAGGGAGCGATCTGGCTCGAGACCCAACAACGGCACTTTTGTCTGACTTTCTCACGTTCCACTTACCTTGAACAATCAATTCCACCTCTTTTCTGTCTCTCCCAACCGGATTAACGCCCTGGCACACATAGATGCCAGAATCTTCCACCCTCATAGCAACGAGAGTGAGCGTTCCGTTTCCAGAAAGGAGCTGCGGGCGCCCGTCGTCCAGCGTCTTGCTCCAGGTGATCTGCGGCGCTGGCAGACCCTCGCTGGAGCACGTCATGGTCACGGAGCCCCCTTCCTGCAGCCTCGTGGAGGGACTCACAGAGACCACGGTGTTCCTGGGCGAGACTGAAAAGAGAGGCCGCGTGTGAGCAGTTGTTGAGCGCCACCTTGACCCAATGGGGACCGCTTCGTGCGTGCCCTCGGAGTCAATGAACCTGCTGCGTCACGCTGGCAGAAAGAACTGCAGCGTCCTAAAAAGCAGGCTGTCTGGTCTCTGACCAATTTGACCGGGTGGATTTTGGGGGCTGTTTGGTGTTTTCAGTTGGCCATAGATACTCAGGAATCAACAAAGACCCTGGGCGTGGTTCCATCTCCCAGGCGAGGTCGGAGTCCCATCGCGGCACCCTGGCCCAGGGGCCATCTGAGTCACCTTCCACACGCTGGGCGTGAGGCCTGCCACCACCTTACAGAGCAGCCCGTGTGATTTGGGGGCAGCTCCAATTATTAGCCCTTCTTCCCCTACTGAGCTGAAACCTTCCTCTTTGTAACTGGCTTCTGCATGGCGGCCATAGTTCCGTCCTCCACCATGACAGAACAAATTAAATCTCTTTTCCACAGGACTGTCTTTCAAAGACATCATGATACTGTCTTCTCCAAGTTCTGTATTCTCTAGGAAAAATACCCCCTGGCTTGACTGTTGTTTTCAAAATACTAACGAGCCTTTCCATTTCGTTCTCTTTCAAACACGCTCTGATTGGCAGCGTCCCCTTTAACGTGGTGTCTGGAGCAGAACACGGCATCTGAGCCTAGAGCGGGGAGGCCCCTCTCCCCAATTCTGGGACCAGGAGACCGCCTGGAAGCCCTGGCAGCCCCCAGGAATGCGGAGCCGTAGCAGCTCATCTCCGCCCTCCCACCCAACGCACACGGGAATGTGGACTCACGCACACAGAGTGAGTGCTCACGGCTCATCTCCACCCTCCCACCCAGTGCACACGGGGATGTGGACTCACGCACACACAGAGAAAGTGCTCGCCTGGTAAGACCTCACTATTTCAGGGCATGGTGTAAGAGTTTACAAAACACGATTCCAAATGGGACCATTTTGAGCCCACTTCCTGCTGCCCCAACGAGTGGTATTATCATTGCCCGTGGACAGACTGGGAAACAGAGACATTAAGTGACCCAGGTTCACATGGCTAATGGAGCCAGAATTCAAGCTCCAGTCTTAGTGACCCAAACCCGGGGCTCCTTTCACTGGAATGCACTGTTGACAAATGCGCTGTTCTCGGTGAATAGAAACGGAGTCGAACAAGTGGCTTTTTGACTTAGCTGCTAAATGCATTGCTGTATACATCCCAGGCTAACCTCCCGTGAAGGCTAGACCACGTCCCACAAACACTTACTGTGGACCTGCAGGATTTTTGTCACCTCCTTCTTTCGGAGTTCTGCATCAATTTCGTTGATGTGTAGTTGAGCTCGGCAGACAAGATTTTGCCCAATATCTTCATTGGTAGGAGTGAAGGTCACTTCCAAACCCTTGGTTTCCAGGGACTTCCTCTCTGCAGGCTCCAGAAACTCCTGATTTTTCAAGAGGTGGTCGCCCTTCAGCAAATCCATCTCCAGCCTTTCAAATGGGTAAACATCACGCACCAAACACGTGACCGTGACGGGCTTTCCAACCTCCAGGGGGCCACTCAGCTGAATCTCCGGGTCCTTAGGGAAAGCTGCGAAGGTCAAGGGGACACGCGTGAGTAGGCTCCTTGCCCACGTTGTGTTGGGTCCTTTAGCGACTTCCTGCAATGCCAACTGAATCTAACATTTCTGTTAATACAGCCTGGATTCATCGCCCAAATAGCCTTTTGCAGTTTGGACAGGTTCACGCATCGATCACCTCTTAGCAAACTCTTCAGTTCTGATCCTGCATGTACTAAGGTGTGCGCGCTACCAGAGTAAAAGGAGGGAGAAGAAATCCATGTCTATCAAATACTTATATGCACCCACCACTGCACCATTCATTTAACACAAATGGTTTTATTTTACCCTCGTGATAACCCTGAGAGATAGAGACTGCACCCCACAGCTATGAAAACATAGGCCCAGTGCTCTCTGCCCAACTAGCCCAAAGTCACACAGTTAGCAAGGGTTAAGTCTGGGATTTAAACTCGGGATTTCTATTCTTCTGCATTGTTACCACAGGTTTACACTGTATGTGTCACATTCTCCTATTTTAGGACAGATATATTTCCATTTCCCAGATAAGGAACTGGAGGCTCAAAACGTCATTGCCAAGAATAGCGATTGACCAAGATAAGCCAAGAAATGAAGAGAGCCACAGTAAATAATCGGCTTCCGCCAAGGGGGCCTCTGCCAGGCACCGCTCCGCCTGGAAGGACCGCCTGTGCGGTCTCTCACTTCTGGAAGGCAGGCCTGACTCAGTGTCCTAACCAGCATGCCCTTGACCTCTCCATGCCGAGGGCAGGCCCTGCTTCAGTCAGCCACCTTTTCCTCGCAGACCTTCGTGACGGCGGCACCTGGGCTGGATTCAAGCCTGTGCAACAATAACTCGAAGGCCTCAGCTCTGAAGAACATCACAACCGGATGTGGAAGGAAGGCAGGGCTCTTAGACGTAATGAGAGACAGGCAGACTTAAAGGAAAACTTCAGGCCGGGTAATTAAAGCCAAAAGAGCTTCATTTCTCTCTCTCAGCCTTTCTCTCTCTCTCTCTCCCTCCCTCTCCCTCAGCCTTCAGCTCTTTGGGACTTGTGAGTGAAGGCCAAGGAGCTGCAAACCTTTTACGTGAAAGAAGCACAGTTTTTCCACCTTTCCACCCATAACTTCTGTCCCTCATGTTCTGTAGCAACTGTGCCTGTAATCCTCAGCCTGCTGCCAGGGAACATAAGAACTCGCTACTTTTCCCTGTATTTACATAAGGGGGCCTTTCCAGGGGCTGCACACACATACGCTGTGCATGCACAGCCGGCATAATTGAAAGCAGCCCGCCAGGCACGGTTTCTCGGGCAGCCTGAGCAGCACATGGGGCTTGTTGGAGAACCGGAGCTGCTGGGCGAAGCTGAGCTGCGCCGCAGCGGGAGGGAAACAATGTAACTATAAAGCAATCCAACGAGGTCTTCGTGGAGAGGTGAGTGTAAAGCGTTGAGGTTGGTTTTGGTTTTGTTGTGCTGTGTTCTGGTTGTGAAAGAGTGGTCCTCAGTGAGCAAAGACAAGTGATTTATTTCCGTTAGTTTTTCACTCCTCTTGCTAACTTGATTTGCTGCATGGAGAATAGATTGGGATGTGCTTTGGTAGAATGGGAAACTAGGGGTATTCATTCACATATACAAGGCAAATCTAATTTCTCATACTAATACCTTGGAAGTGCAGCAGGTGAACATTAAGGGTTAATGACGACAAAAACAAACTGACACTGATCTACACCAGAGTCACATGAGTGGTGTGTACAGATGTTTCTTACGTCTCAGGGGGAAACGTTTGTCCACTCGCCCACCACTGAGTGACATATCACCTGCTTAAACTGGTTCGGAGCGCCGAGCTGCACGAGACTAAACAAGTGGGACATCCCGGAAGGATGGGGTTCATAAATCATTTAGACGCATGGCTGAGTAAACATGGAAGGATATAATCCAGCACAAATTTGGGGAAAGTAAGATAAAAAGAACCTTACAGATCTTCATTTCAGGGCTCAGAAAAGCGAAGCCCAGAGAGGCTGAGCCTGACCCACGGTCACCCCGTCTGCGGCAGAGTTGGGGACAGGAGCCAGATTTGGGGGCGCAGCCCTACGCTAGACTCCGCTGTCTCTATAACTTTCTTGGTGCAGTACGTCCTCTGGCCAAGAATCTAGACATGGATAATTTTCTCTTTTAAAAATATCCCTTATGGAAACTTGCTTTAAAGCAAACTTGAAAGAAAGTCAAAGCTTCTCTAAAGTACTCACAGTAGATGAGCACCTCGACCGACTTCTCTTCTTTCCTGGCCCCACAGGTGGCGGTGCACAGGTACGAGTGCTCGTTCCCGAAGCTCACGGGGTCCATGGTCAGCACAGACGTGTTCCCCTCATTGCTCACCCTCGCGTTCAATGGGCTGTCTATCTGGGTCCTCCAGGAGTAAGAGGGGGCCGTGCAGCCTGTCGTCCTGCAAGTCAGCGAGGCAGAGGCATTGATCTGCGCCACGATTTGGGATTCGGGGACAATCTCGATTCTAAACGCTTGAGCTGTGAAGGCAGAAAGAGATAAGCAAACTCACACCGGTGCACTCAGTGTTCTCCTCTCCTCTGTTCCAGGGTCACGTCCACACTATTATCTGGCCAAACTCTTCCCTAAACCGCTTCCAGCTAACTGCAAGGCAGCCAAAAGGCCTTGGCGTCCCTCCAAAGAAGGTGCTGAAATTATCTTTGCACTTAGTGAACTCTCGGTTCCGAGCATGGAGCCCATTTATCGGGCTTGTTCTGTTATTTGCTAAGTTTGATCTCATTATGAAGCACAGGAAACTAAAGCGATAGCCCTCACCAGAGACAGAATCCACATACCCACTGGGGAAAAAAAGTCTCCCAAAAAACATCCATTTGCAGCGCCAATTCTGCCCAGATAATGATACACAGCGACACTCAATAAGTAGCACATCACAAGTCAAGTTCAGCGAAGCTTCCCCCCAGTGTCAGCGCCCCAGCGCACAAGTGACAAAAGTGACAGAAGCCAAAACCAGGGCTAAAATGGAAGGCAAACATTCGCAACAGATCGGGGAGAACTTACAAGCCGCCAGCACCATCCAAAGTATGTTTGAGACCCCAAAGATCACAGCCATCTCCCCAGGCATTTTAAGTTTGCTGTCCTGCCAAGAAAGTAGCGGTCCCCAAACGCCCCCTTCTGTGCCAGCAGAAAGTGCTTGGGAAGAGCCTTCAGCTCCTAAAGCACCAGGCTCAGTGAGGAGTGACCTGGAAAGTCTGCCCCTTATAAAGGGTCTCCCAGCAGAGGAGGCGGGAAATCCCTGCAAGGGGAAACCCGCAGAGCCAGAAAAAAAGTTTCACTGGCAGCCAGCCAAGTGCAGCCTTAACCCCTTCAGCTGCCCACACTGCTGAAAGGGACTCTCTCCCCCAGAGAAAGGACACTTCTGAGGCCAGAGAATTAAAGCTTTTCCTGATTTTCACTCCAAAAGGACATCTTTGCAGCAGAGATACAAGGCGAGGCTCATTACGGAATGAGGCTTTCTGAATCCGGTGGGGGGAGGGAGGAGGAAGGGAGAGAGAGAGAAAAAGAATAGTGAATTACACTTCAGTTTTTGAGGTAGCTAAATAACCACTATGCCCTATGAATTGATTTTTTCTCCACAAAGAAGATACATTTGCAATTTTAAAACAGAGACTAATGTTCCTCTTACAAGAAAAAGGAAAAGGTTCTGTCTTTTGGATGAGTTTTTAAAAGGCAGACAGCACAACTTCTTAGTTTAAACTTTTTATTCCTAAAAATAGTTTTTGGGTTTTTTTTTACCATAAACATCAACTTTCTGAAATGATTTTCTTAAGTGGAAAGTAAAGAAATGCTACCAAAACAAGAGAAATCATTTTTTTCTCTTTTATTTCGGAAAAGTCACCAAATCTTCAGTTCAGTAGCTGGGTAATTGGGAATCTTTTGCAGACTTACAATAAATATAAATGTATGGAATTCATCGGAAGTGGGAAATCTCCTGGACTATGAGACTTTACCACAAACACAGTGAAAACCTAGAAAAAAATTTGTTCTTGTCATATGGGAGGTGGCGATAGCTATTTTAATGCTCTTCGTCCTTCCTCGCGCCCCCCACCCCCACGCTGAAATGACGTTTTTAAAGCTGTTTGGACGTGACCTTGCATTCACACAGCTCAAGTCCTTGCAAACTGCTTGCCCATCAGAAAGAAACCGGAACAGCCACTTCCTTGTGTCCCACACGTGCAGGTCCACCTTCCCCGTCGGACCATCAGTTCCTTTTATGGCTGGGGCCAGTTCCTGTTCATCATCGTACCCAGCCCCGCCTTCCCAGTACCTAGTTTGTGCGTCTGCACTTAGTGGGTACAAAAAAAAAAAAGTGCAAAAGCAAACATTGGAAGTTAAAATCTGGGAAAGAGACTTGCAGAGTTAGCGGTGGTATGTAACTACTGCACGCGGAAAGTGCCGGATTCTATGAGAAAATCCCAGCACTCAGAGACAGGGTGTGTGCAGTAAACCGCACTGTGGCGCGTGGCGCAGCCTGGAAGGCCAGACCGAGGCTTGGGATCTACAGCTGTCTCTCCACGGCCAGGGACTCTCCTGCGCCCCCGCTCGCTCGGAGCGTGAGGCTCCCGCTGGAGGGCCGGGGAGAAGGAGAACCTGTTGTAGGGCTGGGGTGCTGCGCAAGTTTGGTGTGATCTACCCAGTATCGCGAGATCAGAAACGTGACTTCGGGCAAAGCTGGCCGGTAAACGGGAAACGTGGAGGTCCCGGACGGTGTCGGTGTCTCCCGAGAGGATGATGGGAGCCATTTGCGCTGATTGCCCTCCTTCAGGAGAGATCTAGAGGGAGTTATCGAGTTTCATGCATTTCTCTTAGGTGCGAAGAAGAGAGACCCACAGGATACAGAACGAGATCACGAAGACCAAGTCCTGGGCAGTAACTTCAGTTCTAGGTTTGGGTCTGATTCCGAGTTTGGAGCATTGGCGGAATGCCTAATCTATGGAACCAGTTCATGGTGGTTTCAGTAAAAATACGTGATGAAGTCCCTCGTTGTATCTTTGAATCGGATGCCGTTTGTGGTTGTGCCTGCTTCTCCCAGACTGAGTCGATAGCACTCTCTTCTGCGGCCTCTCTGCACACTCAGGCGGCTTCGTTTTTTTTTCACCTCGGCATATAGCCCCAAAGAAGGCATTCGTTAACGTTTGTGGAGTGAGTGAGTGAGTGAGTGAGTGAGTAGAGCTGCAAGGGGAGGGCCAACAGATTGGGGCTCATCCTCCCAGAAAGAGTGTTACTGGGTTCTCTCTTTGAAATTGTGCAGTTCAACATTTCTGTTAGTAACATGGAAGATAGGATTACCTAATTTATTTGTAACACATGACCGGGAAATACAGATAACCTGAGAGGTGACAGACTCAAGGTGAGGAAGAGCTCTAAGGATGTGAAACCGGAGCAGAGGATGCAATGACATTTGACGGGAATGCGTGAAGTCTGGCATCTAGCTGTGATGGTCAAGTACCCGAGCACAGGCACAGTACCGAGGAGCGTGGGCCGAACTGCAGTCCGCGGGAAGACTCCGCGGGAAGACCGTGTGGTGGTGTCGGCGATCCTTACAGTGAGCACGTGCCAACATTGCCGCAAGAAACCAAAAGAGATGCAAGAAGTTCAAGCTGCTCTCAGGACGTTCAACCTCTAAGCGCCCAAGGCCCCGGCCCCGGGACCAGATCCGGAGCAGGTGTCTGATTCCGCATGCCATTCCTTAGGAGGGAGGCTGAAAAAAGCAGAGCAGGTATCTGGAAGAAAGTGATCAGGAGGTCCGACAGCCCCAAAACCCCTGACTCAGTCGGAGCTGTTGAAGAAACAGGATATTCTCTTTGGGTAAGAGAAAACTTTGAAGCCATGTGATAATTGAATGACTGATGTGCAGAGGAAGGGCTGTGCTTGTTGCTCTGTGTTATACCAAGGGCTAAAAGTAGGGCTCACTGGTAAGCAGTTACCACCGTATTTTGCTGTGTATAATGCACACCCAGGTTTTTGGCCCAAACTTTCAGGAAAACAATCTTTTGTTTTAATTTTTTAATTCAACTTTTATGTACTTATATTTAGATACTTGGTTTTTGTATCATAATGGAATTTTAGCATTTATTTTTGAACATATTATAGCAAAAAAATTTTATGTAACAAATAATTACAACACACAAGAACAGATACAAGGTATTTCAGGCACTACTCATGTATAATGTGCATCCTTATTTTCCCCTCAAAAATTGAGCAAAAAAAGTGCACATTATACATAGCAAAATACGATAACTCTAGGAG
The DNA here is from genome assembly GCA_028533065.1 of Trachops cirrhosus. NCBI lineage: Eukaryota > Metazoa > Chordata > Mammalia > Chiroptera > Phyllostomidae > Trachops > Trachops cirrhosus. Next base: position 2,952,051 of record CM052551.1, on the reverse strand, counting down.
GGCCAGGAATGTGTCCTGTTCACCATTGGAGCTTCAGCACCTATCACAGTGACCGGTAGATAGCAGGGGCTCAGTCCCTCAATACGGAATCACTAAATGATATCAACTCAAAATAGAGCTTGACTTTGAGCTTGACAGTCCTGAGTTCAAATCCAGCCATTCCCCCCTAGGAATTGTAAAACCTTGCACAAGTATGGGTAGCCTCTCTGCACGTGTTTGCACATGCTCAAATTGGGATAATAATACTACTTTGAGTGATTCACAAAAGTTTTATGACTATCAAATCAAAAGCGATTGCGTGAAATCTCTTTAAGTGAACATATAAAGTGCTATGTAATTGGCGTGTAATGATATTAGGTGCAGTCATACTAAGTTCATTGTAAAGAAGGACTCTGCAGTTATTTGTTCTTCGACAACGCAGGGGGTCGCCTGGTGAACGCGTCCGCTCCCAGTCACTGGAAGTGGTCGAGCAGGGCGGGGGACACCTCCTCGCCACGTGGTGGAGGCCAAGCTTTGCCTCAGGAGAGACATCCCGTTGGATGGCCACGAAGGTGCCCTGGAAGGTTAGGGTTCTGTTCCCAATCCCCTTGTGGTCCCGTGACAGTTGGAGCACCCTCCATTGCCTCTCTGGTGGGACTCCTTTCGCCCGTGCAATAACGGCTGGGCGTGGAGCAACGCCAGCTCTCCCATGGCTTCCGTGTGGCCCGTCTGTCACAGGCCTTCCCGAGGCAGAGTCTCCTAACTTTGTGTCTTAAGTGACCTAACCACCTCCCAGGGAGGTGACATTCCCACGGCACCAGTGGCTCATTAGGGTGGTGACTCTCACCCAGGAGAGGAGAAGGGCAGTCCCGGTGTTGGAGGACGCGTCAGAGCTGGGTGGGGGGAGTGACAGGCCTTCTGCAGAGTCATCAGTGTCTACTCCTCCCCTCCCTTCAGCTCCATGGAGCAGGAGTCCCTTACAGGGGCCCAGCCAGTGCGGGTGCTCAGGGTACGCAGGCCCCGTCTGGGTCAGCCACGGGAAGGAAACATGAAGGACCGAGACTGAGTCTCACTCCTGTCATCCTTAGCGCGTGGCTCACGCCATGACCCTAAGATGGCTGTCCCATCTTCAACGACTGCGTCTGTCTTCCAGACAGGAAAACGAGGGGAAGCGAGGGCACGAGGACAGAGCCGAAGGACGTTACCCCCTTGTAAAGGGCTTTCCAAGGAGTTCCAAGACGTGACTTCCACTTACATCTCACTGAAAAGGTAGGAGACTGAATATTTCGTTCGGTATTCAACTGAATATGTTGTTGTCCCAAGGAAACCAGGATTGTGTCCATAAGAACACAGCGGGGGCAGAGCAAACAATAGTCCTGCTCTTACGGAATTTACATTCCAGTAAAATGTAACCAAGCCCCACAAAGAGACACGGGGAGCAAACGGACAAGCAGAGGGAGGCAGAGGAGGAAGGACAGGGAAGCAAAGCAAACACAGGTCGAGGGGCAGTGTTTGAACAGGACGGTGAGTGTTTATCCGAGCTGCTCCTCCCTCTTCCCCTTTCTCCTGTCTGTGTTTTTTCTAAAAAGGTTGACCATGGCCTGAGATACAGAATGTAATGCATATCTGAGGAAGTCACACAACTAAAGATGTCACCGGTTTGGCTCCAACCAGGTGTAGCTGCAGCCGGCACGTTCAGAGGCGTTGCGGTAACCATGAGGGCGAGGCTGGAGCATGGGAGAGAGGGACACTGAGACAGAGCCAAAGGCAGTCACATTTGGCTCGCAGGAGAGTACATAAGTTGGTAGAAATAAGGAGGCATTGGTCAGAAAATAGGAATCTCGATATCAAGAGTTCAGTTAGGGATATTATGGGCCATATCAAGTTTCAGAGAACAACTAGGAGAGGAAATGATGAAAACTAGGTAGGGTCGATGATTAATATCAACACGAAGGTTCAGGAAATCGGTGGCTTGGTCCACGAGGGTTTTCAGACTACAAAGAATAAAGATAGGAGTAGTGCAGGGGAGGGGACTGAAGCAGTGTCAAAACCATTAACAGACAAAGCAGGGTTCCCAGAAGGTATCAGGAGGTTAAAGAAGATCGCTTTGGGCAGTAGTGGCGAGGAGAAATGTTTCGAAGTTGGCATTGAGAAGACAGAGGATCCCCAATCGAAGCTGCAGGCTCGGGGGCCCATGGGGGTCTCCGTGTGGCAGGGCTCCAGCCATTAAACCAAGCCAGCTCCCATCCGAAGAGCGAGATGAAGGAAAGGCTTGCTGGGGGAAGAGACTATCAGAGATTTTGTAGGTGGCTGATCTCAAGTTCGGAAGGGCACAGGGGAAGTCTTGGAAGCTCAGAATCAGGAATGTAGAGGTATTGAAGACGGGCCCAGAAGTGTGGGCTTGTGTGGAAAGATGGAAGGTGCCCGGGCGGTCCCTCAGAGGAAGGTCTGGGCTCCGTCCTAATCGTCACCATCTCCTGAGTCCACTTCACAGGCAGTTCGTCGTGGTTAGACTACAGCGGGCAGGGGGTGCGGGGTCTTTCCAGGAGCTCACTGAATTTTGGAAGAAGAACAGAAGGGAGGGAGGTGGTCTTAACGGGAATAATAGGAGCCCAGTATTCTCCCTCCCATCCCACAGGAAAGTCATTAGTCTTTGTTGACTTTACTGTATCCAGAGAGATTCGGACAGACTTCTGAGGATAGAAACAAGCACTGATGATACTTCCTGTGTGCCCGGACGGCCGAGCTGCCCCAGGCAATCTTGCCATCCGCCCAGTTTACGCATCACATGTTCAAGGTTAAGTGCATTGTTGAGAGATGTTATAAAAATATCTCACATTTGTAAAGTGCTTTTAATTTTTTTTAATTCTAAAAATATTTTATCTCACTGGAGTCTCCTAACAATCCTAGGGACCCTGCAGGGTGAGTGTTTTTATCTCCGTTGGGTGGAGGAGGAGACGGAGATCCAAGGGGTTAACCAACCTGCCAGGGACCCAGCTAGGTAACAGGAAGACGAGGGCTGGAAGTTAAAGCTCCCCATTCCACGGCTAGTGTTCTTTCTGCCCTAGCACGCTGCCTGCTCTCAAACAGTCCCCATGCAGCTGAGGTCCGGACCTCCTCCGGTGCTCCGGCACCAGGGCTGCCCGGCAAAGGCTCCTAGAACACACGGGCATCGCCCTTGCCTCTGCTGTGAGGTCGTCGGAGGCAAAGTATTTCACCATTTTATCTCCAGCGTCACAGAAACCAGCTTTCTGTTTCCAGATCACACTGCAAATTCACTGCCTGGGTAAGCAAATGCATCTGTAGTAAGTAACCCTGTGGAGTAAATCTGCCGATTTCCAAAGCTGCCTGCTTTCCATCTCTGCATATTTTTGTTGGCTCAGAACATAAGCGTGGAAATTCCAAGACTTCCATGTAAAACATTAGAAAGGCTCACTTGTGATTTGCCACATTATGGCTAAAATAAGACAGGGGAATATCCTGTTTTTGAAGACTTTGTGCCAGAATAAAAATGGTAAATGCTAAGTGACAAAAATGTTTAAAAAGGAAATTGTAATTCAGATATTGCATTGTTCTTTAGGAGACGAAAAATTTTTCAAATTTTCTCAGGCAGGGTTTTAAGGACTTGGAGTCCCTCTGATCAAGTCGTCGCGACCGCAGGGGATGGAAATGTGACAGTCCGTGCCTGGCAGAGCCACCGTGGGCGGCGGCAGGGCGGGTGAATGAGCCGTCTCTCTTCCAGTCACAGCTGGGGACACGGGAACAGCTGCCTCTGGGGCGACACACGTTCAAAATAAAACGACAGTCGAGCAGTTACAGCGCGTGTCCACAGGGGAAAGGCGTACCTGACCGTTCTGAGGAAAAGGCCGTGGAAATAATTCTTGAAGGATGAGGCATACAAAGAGAGTACACCATGATGGCAAATTTATAGAAGGCAGTGGCATTGGATTTATGCTAGAAAAAGAGAGTAACTTCTGAAGTATTTGAAAAAGCAATACTTCACAGCCACGATGCACCCTTTCTCTGTGGCCCTGAGGGTCTTATCTTACCAATTCCTACTTCAGCCCTGGGAAACTGCCCATTTTACTAACGCAGAGAGTGAAGAGAGTGAACCGGAAGTTCCAGTGTGATGTGGTTGGAGGCAGTGTGGGCAGCAGCTCCTAGTTCCAACTTTTGGTTTCCTTTTTTTTTTTACCGCCCACTGGTAAGATACTTTGCCACTCAAGGTTTTGTTTTCCCTGCTTACAAAGTGGGGATAAAATAATCCCCTCCTCCTGGGATTCTCCCCTAGGGTTACAGGAGATAATGCCAGTGCAGTTAGTAATACATTTCATGGTAAACAGAACGTGTCAGCTAGTCCAGAGAAAAGGGGAGAGAAAGCCAGATCGTACCTAAACTCCAATGTGTGATCTTCCTCGGTTGGAATCTGCCGAAAACTGATGAGCTACCACCCAAAACACGACGGTTATTTCAGGCCAGTTGTGAGGAGCTGACTTTGTGCAGGTTGAGCCGTGAAGAGAGGAAGGAAGGGGAAGTGGGATGAGTATGTTTGCCCCAGTCTCTTGTTTTCTGTGTTCCCGGTGTGTGCTCATGTGTGGCACATGTGTGCACGTGTGCGTGGTGATTATCCCTGGAAAGCGGAATCTTCTGGAGTCTGGAAGAGCAGGCCACGGGATAACACAGAGACACCCTGATCGTGTTCTGGAACGGTGGTTCTCCCAGCGCACTCCCCAGGCCAGCAGCACCCACCTCACCTGGAAACTTGTTAGAGATACAGAGTTTTCAGACCCTACCCAAGACCTGCTGAGTCAGCCACTGTTCTGACGCTGCTAACCACAGAAAGGCACTTCTTCCCTCCCCAAGGAAATTCCTTTCCTTCCTGGGCTCCCTCGGAAGGGACCTCAAGGGCCCAGAAACAATGATCTTATGGCCCCTATCCTGCTTCTTAGCACACAGCCTCCCTACGTGTGAACAGTATTGCTCTGCAGAAGGTTAAATCACGGAAAACTGTTTCAGGATGAAAGGAAACAGCATTTTATGTTCTGGTCCAAAAAGAATTTATAGAAGGACAATCAGAGGCATAATTTGAAATTCCCATTGGAGTTTGCTTTTTCCTCTAAGTTGAATAGCTTAATAACTTACCAAGTGGACAAGAACTTGGCACTGTCTGGTCCCCCTAAAGCCCGGAGAAGCCATCCTGTGCGCAAATCCAGAGGCTGTTTTCGGGGAGCAGCCACGGCCCGGGTGCCGGGCCTGGAATGAGCTCACTGCTTTTGCACGGGACTCATAGGCTAAGTTGCTTTCTGAAAATTAAAATGCCATGGCAACTGAGGGAACCTAAGAGAATTTTTCTTCTAAAATTCTAATGTGGGCCGTCACTTCACCCGGTTTCCTAATGCTCGCTGTACAGCTATGTAAGACATTTGCTCGGGTGACTGGTGACTGACCAGTTATTGTTTATAGGGGCTGATTGTCCAAAAGCCGTGGAGGAAATTGTCCTAAAAGTCATAGGGTTGGGCGGTAGGTGGCTGTGTGGGGGGAGGATCAGAATCCCTTAGGTAAAGGCTCCTAGTGTTTAACACTTCCCGCAGACACACACACCTGCATTCCAGGGGACTCTGAGACATGCCATCTTCACCCTCGCCCCAAGTTGACAGCCAGTCATTGCTCTCGATGAAGTGAGTTTCCATTGCGAGTGATAGGATGCATCTGCCCTTGTAAAAGAATTCTCTGATTTAGCATCCAAGTTCAAAGCCTCTGCAGAAGAGAAATATCTGTGTAAGAATGTCTGGAATGGCTGTATCAGGCGTCCTTGGGGACCGAGAGCCTGTGGGTGATAAGAGAGGTATTGCAGTGTGGCCACCGGGGCTGCCGGGGGACAGCCTCAGAAGAATACAGGGGCCCCGGGCGGAGTGACATTTAACCAAGCAGAATGGCACATACGTGACGACTGAGTGGGTTACAAAATACGATTAGTCTAACACCAGTTGTACCAGATTTTTTATCATTAAGTAATCCCCTTCTCCTAGGACTGTCTCCTAGGGTTCCAGGAGATAGCCCTGTGTGTGTCACAGGGAGAACGTTTGTACCATGTGGTGGTTAGAAAGCAGGGACAAAATGTATACACAGCAGTATGTGTGGATCCAAAAAGTATGGTCCCCAGGAAAAGAAAGTTTTAAAGTAGATAGTAATGTAACACATGACATTGTTCACGTAAATTACATGTACGCAAAGCTATGCATTTGGAAAGAACACAGGCAAACAAAAAGATACACATTTAATGTATGAGCGTGGCCACCTGTGGGAGGTAGAGTGGGGCGAGGAACAGAAATAAGACAGGACCCATTGGAACATAAGAGAGGGCCTTGCTTCCACCAGCGGTGCTCCTGTGCCGAGAGCCGAGGGAAGCGGCGATTCGATCCTCTTCATCTGGTGTCCAGAGCAGGAAAGAGTTACATAAAAGGCGTTCGTTTAGAAGATAATTATCACCACCTGCAGCAAACTCTTCATCTCTTGCCCTCAACTCTTCACTGACGAGTTGCCCTGCCTCTGATTCGTATTCATCAATGACAGCCATTCTTCCACTGGAGAAACTGAGGGCTCATTGGTACAGTTTTTGGAATCCCCTTGTCTTATTTGCTCCAACACTATTTTTTAATACTAGAGAGAAAGACATGCTTAAAATAAAAGGCTCTTCCCTTTATGGGGGGATTTAAGGCTAAAACAAATGGTGAACGACCGGGGGCAGGGCAAATACACACCCAGGGCCGGGGCGTAAATACTCAGGGTCCTCAGAGGTCTGCAGCTGCACCCTGAGAGTTTTAGCCGATCTCACTGATTAAAGAAAGGACTTCACCGGTGGCTGATCGGTATCTTCTCTCCTCGGAAAGGCCCCGAGGAGAAGGTTTCCAGTCAAACTGGTCTCCCTGCCCCTTTCTTAAAGAAAACACACATGGACTATTCAGGGAATATGTCTGTTTTAATCAACCAATGCCTTTGCAGTTCTGTGAGTGGAGAGAGAAAGGAGAAAGGAGGTAGCACCGAAAGATTTGAATAAGCAGGATTCAGGGGTAGCAAATTAAGTGATTGAGGTCCTGTACAGCTTGCTGGAGGCATCGGGCAGAAAGTCGCCCACTAAAGTCTCCCGCAAACCTGCACCCCGCCCCCGCCCGGCACCCTCCCTCAGCCCAGCCCTCCAGTTCCCCGCACCAACCGAGAAAGCGAAGACGAACCCACGAGAGGCTCCCTTTCCTACACGAACAAAAGGGCAGGTGTTTGTAGGTGTGCTGTGGAGGCGGCTTCTGACGGCTCTTATTCTGGGGATTATGTTTAACTTGTCACCTTGTCATCTTTCCTTTGTGTTTCTCATAGTCCCCCCCCTTGGCGTTTTCACCTTGATTTACTGCCTGCTTTGTTCCTTGAGATGTGAAGGGTCATCAAGCTTCATAGCCATTGTTAAGACACTGTCACGTTGTCAGGAGGATCAGTCACTGCACTTGTCCCCTTCGCCCTGGTGACTTCTTTGTGAAGTTCACAGAGCACTGAATGCACTTTTCCCGTTCTTGGCTCACTCAGCCTCCCAGATGCTGTCAGGTAATGAAGGACCGTAGTTTTTGGCCTGTCCTGAGGAGGTTTATCTTTGAAAGTATCATCCGAAAGTAGTTTACAATGAGAGTATTAACATCTCCTCTCTCTCGCTCTCCACCGCCGCCCCCCCCCCCCCCACTTAGGGGCACTTCTGTAATTATTTGACCAGCAGGTTCTGCTCTGTAAGATCTAGATCTTTCTGCCGCTCAGAAAACCGTTTTGAGACTGCACCATTTCTGTGCTGGGCGATTGAATTTAATTTTAGTCATTTGTGGGAGTCTAAATTCCACGATGATGTCGAAATGAGAAAAGCCTGTGTGCGTTGTTTGCCTGGCTCCCACGTGGCTTCGTGTGATGACGCACCCGGAGCTGCAGCTCAGAGACACGTGGAAAGGTGCCGGCCAGGCCCGGGGCTGCCAGTCGCTCCAGCGAGCCACGGGCGGAGGTTAGAAACTCGGGCCCCGGGAGGATGTCTTTTCCTTTCGGTTTCTAAGGACACACTGCTGCGGTTCATCCACCCGAAGGGGAGAATTGGGCGGGTGAGCGATATTCCAGAACAGTAAGAGCGGGCGTTGCCTTTCCTGGCCATCTTCAGGGGTAATTCAGACAACCGCTTTCCTAGAGGGCCGGAAATGTCCGTCTCTTCAAAGACTCTTTACAAGTGTCATCGTCACTGCCCCTTCTCTTCAGGAAGGTTTGTCAGAGAGGAAGAAGCTGCTCCACAGAGATCTCTAGAAGACCTAAGCCACGCAGCCAGCCAAGTCAGCCATTTCTTTGATCACTTTCTGTATATTACTCTAGTAATTTCTTAGAAGAAAACCCCAAGACCGACATTTTTAATGTAAAAACAGCTGATGTGAAAGCAAAGACGTGGGTTGCTGGCTTTGCCCCCACGGGCCTGATGTCCCCACACAAGTGGCGGGAGGAAAGTGGAGCCCACGCACTGACGTCGGAGCAGGGAGAAGCTCAGCGAGCAGGCAGGGCAGCTCGTGAATGGGGCTGGGGGTGGGGGGCGGCCTCAGGACAGCATCGGCCGGGAGAACGGGCGTGGGGCGGCGCCGAGATGGTCTCCACACTCCGAACGTCAGGACGAGATAACCAAGGACTTCTGCGGGGCATACACACGGTCACTTTGCTAGTTCAGTATGAATATGTACTTGAACTAGATAATTAATTTAGAAATCAATGCAAGCAAGATTTCTGGGAAACCCCCAAGTGTTTGGAAACTAAATAAACCTCACTATGGAACCAAATGGGTCAAAGAAGGAATTAATGAGGAAATTACAGTTTTGAGTGGAATGAAATTCAAAACATAACAATTTTCTGGGATGCTGCTAACAGCATTTGTAGTATCTATAGTACTAAACACCTACAAAAAAGAAGGTCTCAAACATCTCATACCATAAGAAACTAGAAAACTATCAACAAATTAAACCCACGTAAGCAGAAGAAAATAGTAAAACTCAGAGTAAATATCAAAGAAATAGTGGAAACCAGAAATCTTGCAGGAAAGCTTGTTCTTCAAAAAGAGCAATAAAATGGACAGATCTCCAACAAGCTGGACAATTTTAAAAAGAGAGGAAGAAGGAAAAATGACCGGTATCAGGAATGAAAGCGGTAATGGGACTGTGAACTCTGCAGGGTTTAAAGGACAATAAGGGACTATTATATAAACAGCTCTCTGCCAATAAATCTGACAACTTAAATGGGCAAGTTTCTTACAAGACACAAACTATCAAAACTCACTCAAGAAAAAACAGATAAAGTGTATGTCCCTATAGCAGCCTGTTGGCCTCGCTGGCTCACTCTGCCAACATTTAAAGAAGACATGATACCAGTTCAACACAAGTTCTCCCATAAAATTGAAGAGAATAGTTCCCATTTCATTCAATGAGTCAGGCATTTCCCTGTTACTAAAACGAGAAAAATACATTACAAGAGAAGAAGACCACAGACCACTGTCTCTCGTGATCACAGATGAAAATCTTCTTGTCAAAACTTTAGCAAATCTAATCAACAGTGTATTAGCAGGATAAGGCATCGTGACCGCTGTGGTTTACCCTGAGAACGCAAGTCGGGCCACAGAGTGGGGTCAACCCTGTACATTCTGGGACTAACCACTGTGCCGTACATCTGAAACTAGGACAGTGCAGTATTGGATGTCAACTGTAACTGAAAAATAAAATTAAAAAAAGGCTAAAAAAGCTGAATTACAAATTCATCACCATAATTCATCATACTAAAAAGCTAAAATGGGAACACCATATGATGATGTCAACGGACACAGGAAAACCAGTTTATAAAATCCAGCAGCCACTCCTGATTAAAAACACTCGGCGAGCTGAGAAGGGAGGGGACTTCCTGCACTTGGTAAAGATCTCATTAAGAAAGCCCGGAGCTCGCATGCAGGGAAGTAAACATTACGGGTAATAAACTGTTTGTGTCAGTAAACCACACTGAAAACAGAAGCAGACTGTGTAAGTTTTAAATCGCCAGAATGTAAATTAATCCAGGGGAAATTAGAGGCGGGGAAATTAGGAGATACGAAAGCGGTGAGCAGGGACCAGTTTTACTGGGGGAGTAACTGCCACAGGAGCACAGAGGTGAGTTCAGCATCGAAAAACGGGAGTCTCGGTCTGTGCTGGCAGAACCGAGATGGGCAGCGAGTCGTCCACCGCTGTCACACGACCGAGAGAAAGGGTAAGTTCACAGCGAGGGCAGAAAGGGCGACCACGAGCCTGAAGACAACCAGGGTAGAACTGTCAGTATGGAAACACACTTCCAGGGACAAACGCCCGAAGAGCTGAGGAAATGAACAGTCAATCCCGCAAGGGTCCCAGATGGGAGCAGGACATGCTCACACACCTCTCTCGGAAGGGGGTCGAGGAGGCAGAACGTTGCTAGAGTTAAGTTAACTGGCGGGGATGAAGAGAGTGGGACTCCTTCAGTCCGCGTGGCTGTCGTCTCCCCCGGGCTCTAGCTTCCTCCTCTGTTTCCCAGCTCTGCGCCTGCGGCCCGGTCACTCGCCTTTGACCGTCGGCCCCCCCTCTCTACGGCGGGTGCCCTAGAGCTGGCTGGCCGGCGGCGTGCCTTTCCGTTTGCCTGAGTCTCAGTGTCCGATTTCCCAAGTAGGTGTTCTTTCAGAATTACCCACTTTACCAAATTCACCGGGTTGGTGAGCCCGATGAAGAAAACACGTAGTGTCGGGTGACACGTGATTTCCTACACAGGTGACTGTCACCGGTGTGCCCCTCGCTGTCGCAGCGGCTTGCTCACTGTCCGGCTGTGCTGTGTCACAGTACTGCCAGGCGTGTGTATCGAGTTCAGTGTCTTCCCGTTCTTTCCACCACCGGAGAAGCTCGGTGTCTGTGTCCCCACCAGGAAGACCGTGGCGCTGTGGGTCACAGAGGCCGTGGAACTTGACGAGGTCACCCAGTTAGAATCACGGAGTCCCCTCTTGCCAACACCAGAGTTGACGCACGACCCGGTACTCACCAAGGACAATAAACAGCCCAACTTTCCACCCACGTGGTGAGCAGACACTCTGGCATGAGTTAAAGCCAGGGAAGGAAATGGCCCCTCAGTCCCTGAAGAGGTGTGGAGGGCCTGAGGAAGTAATCAGAGAGGCCGTCTGCTCTCACGCAGCTTCAGACCTGGACAGCCGCTGCGGGTCATCACCGCAGGGAGGCAGCCGGCGCCGGAGCCCTCGGCCCACGGAGGCCGGGGAAGGCACGGTGTGCCCGGAACTGGCGACCATCGCACCTGATGTACTGCATGTTTCCTCTCCTGCACATGGACTTGACTCCGAAGGCACAAAATGAAACCAGATGCTGGACCGAAGGCCTGGCCTTCTCGGCAGGGGGAGGCCCGTCTCTCTGGTTTATCCAGAGCCTCCCCAGGAACCCGCTGTCTTTCTGAGCAGGAAGGGCAGCCCCTGGACTGTGCAGACAAGTGGGCAAGAGGAGTCTTGGGGCTGGGTTGTTTGGAAGATGCCGAAGCATCTCCCCCCGGGTATCTTCTCTGGGCGCCGGCAACAGGCAGGCGAGTCTCAGTTAAAAGGCTGGGGAGGCCCCCGAAAGCCCTCCCCGCCCCATCCCACCTCTCAGAAGCCTCCTGCTGGAAAAGGCCCATTTCCCCTTCCCTCAGTGACCACTTTTCTCCCGCTTCCTCCTGGCTGTGGCTACAAATGTGTGTTTAACCATTCACACAACAGAGTCCAAACCCAGAGCTGATGCTCTGGGGCCGCTTGTCTTCAAGCTTCCCCCCCGACTCTGGGGAAACTCAGCCACCTCGTGGGGGCAGTCGTGGGAAGGAGGAAGCGAGGCTCCATAGAGGGGGCAACCAAGGACCCCTCCACCGCTGCGTCTCCGAGTGGAGGCCCAGCTGTGGGGCTGTAGGGCACAGGCGTGAGCAGTTCCTCCTTCACCTGCTGGCCGTCTGCTCCGCTCCACGTCCCAGCATTTCCCAGCCGAGGGTTTTGAGGAAGGATACTTTGTGGCTCGCTTGCGAGTGAGTCAGAAAAAAATAAAAATCCCACTGGGGGCAGGTGGGCTGTCCTACCAGCCACAAAGAGGAAATGTAATCTTTTCCCACCGAAGCATGCAGCTCCACTATGTTAGGCCGGGAGGGATCAAACCAGAATGAGGGGAAAACCAAAAAGAAATCTTGAGATTTTATGGTTAACACACTTCAGTTTTAGACCCTCCAGCAGAAGGTAAGAGTTAAGATGCTCTCAGCTGGTTTCCCTTTAGCCATAAAAGTAAGGGATTGGCATCAGGGGTCTCTCCAGAGGGAGAGCACAGCGGGGTGGGGTGGGCCGAGGGCTAGCTCCTGGTTTCACCCACGCATGTGTGGTGGCCTGGAATGTCAGCCCTGTGCACTCTCCACCTAAGTGAGCTCGGTGCAGGCCCGTCTACGACCACGGGTGGCACAAAGGCTTTACCTCGTTTGTCAACTACTGTCCCCTGGTCGCTGTCCCTGAGAGCTCTGTGTATTTGGGATCCCAAGGCCTGGAACAGCAGCGCTGTGACCCGTGAGAGCTGCCTTCCGAGGGTGAACAGGGGAGGGAGAGGGACAGACCCCCGCATGTGTGTGCCAGGCCCTCCGTTAAAGTGCCCAGTAAGTGACCATGGTGAGTTCGCCGGCGGTAGAACAAGCCACGGAGACGCTGCCTATGCGCGGATTTATTCTGTGAGGCCCGGGGACGTCTCCGTAGAAACCAGGCACCGTTTGGGCGCAGGCTGCGCACGCGCAGGTGTTGGGGGAACTCTCCATGCCTTCCCCTCAATTCAATTGTAAACCCAAAACCGCTCTTTAAAAAAAAATAGTCTTAAAAAACAATCTCTTGGCCACGTTATCTCAGTGCCTGTCCACTTCCACCAAAAAACAAACACACAAAGGAAAGCCTCAGAGAGGGACGCACACGGAGGCTTTATTCATGGCTATCTTCTGGAGTTATAAATCCTGCCCAGAACCACAGTTTAGGGGAATTGAACGTGGGCGTCTGAAAGTCACGTCCCCGATGGCATTCTCCTCCAGCCTCCAGTGTTGATGGGTCCCGGCCTGACTCCAGGACACCGGCGAGGCCCCCCAGGCGTGCTGACCGAAAGTACGTGTGAAAATGCCTGGTGTAGCTACACAGTTCAGACCAACGGCTTTCAGGTTAGCTCGGCCCTTCAGTCACGTTTCGAATGGCAGAGAGATTTCCTGTACGAGAACGATCTTCCTCTAGCTTCACTCCAATTGCTCGGTAAGCTCCCTGGGCGGCATTTAATTTGCTTGGCCTAACAAAAGGACGATTGATTGCTCCCCAGTGAAGAAGGGGGTCCAGGAAGAGGAAAAGATAAATGGGATTTGTCTGCCCAAAGGACACATTCAAACACTTAAACACTTGCGTTCAGCTCAGGGCTCGCCCGTCCCCATCCTCCACACGCCGCAGTCTCCGGCTCCAGGTGGGGACAGTTACCCACGGCGTCTGCACGCAGACTTGGAGCACCACGCAGGCCGCCGCCAGACTGTACCCAGAATATACAGCTTCCTTTAAGCCGCCGACGGGCCAGCAAGGAGTCTCCCACTGCCATGGGAGGCTGGTCAGACGCCGGGATGGTCCAAGCTTTTCCACCTCTCAGCCGCTGCCTGGATTTGGAGGACAGAAGACAGAGAGTTACAGCTAATGGGGGGTGAGGGGCTTGTCAGGGAAGATTTCGTAGAAAGGATCACCCTTGAGCTGCTACTTGCAAGATGAGCAGATATTCTTCTGGAACTCTGGAAGAAGGACCAGTCTGAGCAAAGGTTCCAAGGGGAGAAACAGCCCGTTAGACAAGACCCGAGCCCTGCACCGCACCCTCGGCCTCCGGCGTGAGCCGGTGATTCGGTCCAGTGGCCCGGGGCCGCCTTGGCTCAGAGCCTTTCTCTCCCCCTCTCCCCAGCCGGTGCGGGAGCCCAGTCCCTGGAGGGAGCTCTACTGCAGGCCTCTGGTGTGAAGCAAAGATAAGGTGAGCAGAGTTGCCCTGCAGGAAGCTCGCTCGGGCAGCAGTGAGGAGGACGAATAGCAGGAGGACCACTCGGAATTTAACAGGCGGGCCCAGAAATAGGGAGGACACGCGGTGGTATGAACCCAGGGCTGGGCTGACATATGCGGCGAACCCGAGGACGCCAATCAATTATTTGCCTCCCCTACTAACTGATACTCTCTGATACTCTCTACGTGTTTGCTCAGCCTCTGCTGAGGGAAGGGGCTGGGCTCTCATTGCCACCCCGAAAACGCAGCCCTGCGTCACCCAGAGCCCACCTGCTCCCCGAGGCAGCTCAGTGACCGCCTGCTGTCACTGAAGCCCGGGCGGGGGGAGGGGGCGGGGGGCCTCCGCCCTCACTCCAGCAGAGGATGCTCAGCCTAACCAAGGTTTCCAATGGCCTTGGAGCGAGCACCCTTGCAGATTAGCATCCCAGGCTCTGGCAGGCTGGCCTACTCCTTGGTCTAGCTCTCCTTAAACTAAGCCGAGCAGAGCATTTGGGTAGGGGAGTAGCATCTTTTTGACCTGGTGACTGGAAAGCAGGGGATTAGGCAGAGGGGAGGAGGAGGCAGCAGGGAGCAGTGAGAAAGGGGCGGAAAGGTAGCAGGCGGCACTCGAAACAGGTGGGTCTTGCGAGCTGTATCAGGCAGGGTTGGCTGAAAGTCCCTGGGACTCCCTCACGCAGCACCGACGGGGCTCTCTCCCGCCACGTCCAGTGTCGTTGCCAGCGGGGGCCCAGGCCGCCTCCACCTGCGGCTCTGCCACCTCCTGGTCTCGGAGAGGCCCTGGTGTCAGCCTGCCACCCCGACTGACACGGTGGTGCCCCTCCACTCAGAATGCCGCACATCACTTCCTGCCACTCCTGCCACACGCTGCGGGCAAGGGCCAGCCACAGAGCCCACCTAGTCACGAAGGGGACCGGGGAACTCGTCCCGGCCTGGGCAGCAACCAGCTCCACACCGTGGGAGGGGACCTCAGCGTCACCTGGCCGACTCCGCCACCTGTGCCAACAGGAGGCAAAGTCCAAACACACGAGGAATGGATACCTTTCATTTTTTTCATCTGGCAAGTGAATGGATAAACAAAGTGTTTTATATATAAAATGAAATATTAGTCTTACAAAGGGAATTCTGACAGATACCAAAATGCGAGCGAACCTTGAAGACACGATGCTGAGTGTAATGTGCCAGCACCAGAAGGACAGATGTCATAGGATTCCGCTTGTAGAGGTCCCTGGGGTGTGAAATCAGAGAGACTGGAGCGGGGCGGTGGCTGCCAGGGGCTGTGGGGAGGGGGCGGGGCTGCACGACCAGGAGACCGGACCCGACGCCACACACAGCACACACTTGGCGATGGTGGAAACAGGGAATTTCGTGTTCTCTATATTTTACCACAATAAAAAAAGTCTAAAATTTCTCATGAGGACACTTAGCCCTGTGTAAAATTTTCTAATATCTAATATTTACCAGGCATAAACCCTTCTAGAGTAAGATCACACGTAAATAGAAAACACCTCACTTTTAACTTTTCTAGATGTAGGTATTCTCTACTTCAATGGAATGAACAGCCACAGAATGATTGTCCCCGAGTCGACCTTTGACTCTAGTAGAGACCGGACCCCACATGCAGCCTTTCGGGTCTTGGGGAAAAGCAGCTGAGTTTCTTCAAAGCTCTGCCTGGAGTCACACCCCGAGTTCTTGGCAACTTCATCCAGCACACACACCCAGAAAAACATAGACCAGAATGTCAACTGGAGAAAAGCAGGAGAGCAGACCATACACACAAAATGTGACGCTTCTCTTTCACACACCGACATTTGCTAGATGCACCCACATCACTAAGAAAATTAACCGTAGTCCCTAAGTAGTGCGATCCCAAGAGGTGGCAGCTTTCTTCTGGATACTTGTCTCCTTTTTCCAAAACATACTCATAAACATGGATTCCCTTTTAAACCTACTAGTCTAAAAAGGCAGCTTCGTGGTCATGGAAAAAAACACAGTAACGATTCAATCAAACAATCAAAAGCAGCTTTGCTCTCAGGCTTTGAGGCTCAGGTTTTGTTAACTTTGGGGAAAATGACCTGAGTGTATGCAATACTCTCTCTAGAGACTTTTTTTCCTTTAATTCAAGCACGTGCGACCTGACACGTGGGCGTCATTGTCTGCTGTAATGTAACGCTTTTCAAAGGACCAGAAGATCAATCTCTTGCCAAGGAACATGCCGCATAAACAACTTCTCCAGCAACTTTAACCTCCCTAACAAATACTTCTGTTGCAAAGGGTGTAGAGGAAGTGGCGGGATGTCCAAGTGAAATATGCAACAATGGCAAGAAACGCATTTGCAAAACTGCCCCCAAAGTCCGGACAGGCACGATATTTACATTCTCTGCTCTCCTTTTTGCCCTCCCTCCTTCTGACCCTTTTGTTTTGATTGTCTTTCTTTTTCTGTCCTTTGTCGCCTCTGCAGCATCCTTTAGGACAGTTACTGGGCAAAAGGGAACTAGTGAGAACAAAGGGCCTGGTCCACAAAGTAAGCAGCTAAGAACTTTTTTTTTTTTTGAAAGGAGCCAAGACTGAAGACAGCAAAGGCAGCTGGAAGCAACAGCACAGATTTAGCCAGTCCTCTCCCGCAGTCAGGAGGGCTTCTGTGGGGCCGCCCGGGGAAAGCTTCGGGCAGGCGGAGCTAAAGCAGAGGGACTCAGTTCATCATCCTTTGAGTAAGGAAAACAAGTAATAAATCTAATATTGCTGTTTGTTGACGCGCTTTCCTGAACACCACGGTCCATATAATGCAGATACAAAACTTCTTGCATTTCTTCGCAGGTGTGGCCACACCTTTTTCTTTCATTGCTTCTTATATCTGCTCCAAAGTGACTTAGGGTCCCGGAGTGTTCGAACCAGGTGTTAGAACCTGTCGTCCAGTGTCCTGGGCAGGTGAGGCACCTTGCCAGGCTAAGGACACACACTCGGTAAGCTGACGGTGGATGAAAGAATGGATGATCCACCTCGCCTTAAACTAATCTTCCCACAAACCCCGCCACCCCTAACTAGCCCACGAGGGCCTGACTGACATCCTTCCTATCAGCAAACCTAAATACAATACCAAAAGTATAAATACATAGCACAGTAAATGTGAGAAAAGTTACTGAGATGTAGGAGAAATACAGCGTATAAACTTAGAATCAGTGTTAATGGGTTGTCATCTTTCTAATATCAAAGACGTAAGTCAAGGCGCACTGTAGCTTGTTGTCGTTTCTTAAAGAACATGTCAGGAAAAATAAAACTGCAAGACGGGGGATGAGGCGGAGAGGTAGGGAGAATGAGAAACAGCCCAGACCCTGGTCTGGGAGACGGTTCCGGGCTGAGGCCGTACTGAACTGAACACAGGAGCCCTATTAAACGGAAATCTTGCGATGCTTATCACACAACTGTTAATTAGCATACAGTCTCTGTTGGACTTTTGGATTAATAAATATTTACACGAGGGGAACCGTATCCGACTATTATTTGTACGAGATAATAAACAGCTGACTAATGCCATCGTTACTGAGGACACCGAGCACTTCCTCAGCCAGAAAGACACTCTCCCCAGGCCAAGTTTAACCAACAAGGTGCCACTTCAAAAAAAAAAAAGTCAGATGATAATGATAATAAAAAGCTTCAGAACAATTTGCCGCCAAATTGAAAATGCAAGGATCAGGACTTTTAAGTTATTTAAATCGAAGAGAAAACTTGATCTGTTTTATCTTGGGCATCATGCCACACCGATATATAAAAGCCCCACAAACATACAAGGATGGACTTAGTGGTGACTCAGTTTCCATCTCTTCCTGTGGGGAGAGATGAAAATTCTATCAATGTACTAAGATCATTCTCATTCCTTTCCGTTTTAAATATTTTTTTCAAGCTATTAAAATAAAACACAATTATTTGTAAAACACCTGCGAGCATAAAGGAGCAGGAATAATATTACCCACTAACCTTTTGGCATAATTTTTTCTGAATTTCTTACACTACTACAGTTATGTAGTTACAGTATGTAAATTTAGAATCTTGATGTTTCCTGCTTATTGTCTTTGTGCATACATTTCCAGCCTATTCCTGATTATTCTTTTGTAATACATTCATAGAAGAATAAAAGGGTGTGACCACATAAAGAATTTTAAATGTATGCAAGCCAAAATCGCTTTCTAGAAATTTTCTACCAATTTACCCATCAACACTGATGACAGTGCCCATTCTGTTTAATTTTAATTAGCACTGGATTTTTTAAAAAATTATCTTTGTTAACCTGAAAGAAATGGAGTTTCCTTTTTGTTGTAATTTGCATTTATTTTAGTACTAGTCAGGTCATTAATTTTTGTGGCTAGTTACATTTTCCGTATGTGAGTGAAAAGTTCATGTCCTTTGCCTATTTAGCTCTCAAAGTCTTGCTGCTTTTATTGTCATTTTGTATGAGTTCTTAATCTGTTAAGATTACAAACCTGTCTATCACGTTTCCTGTAAATACCACACCGCCCTGGTTCTAAGTTGCCTTTGATGGGAAGACATCATTACTTTAATAACAGCTTTTAAGAAAAAAAATACAACAGCCATAGGATGCTGATTGTAAGACATGTGGATTTCAGAGACGTTAAAATGTGGAAATGTTAAAAGGCAGTGACGATTCTGAACGGACAGAGTATGAACGTATTGTGGAGTCTTAGAAATCGATCACATCACCGACGAGTGTTCTACTGGATGGGGCGATCTGACCCAATATCTAAAAGTTTAGCCAGTTTGATGAAATACATGGATTTTCACATAGGTCATTAAAAGATTGAATTGTAACCAACCAAAAATGGAAGCTCAGCTGCCTGGCACCACAGCGGCCAAGCCTGTGAGGCAGATGCTGGTGGTAAAGGAAAGAGGTTCTACGCAGGTGCTGCGTGACCTGGGACCATGGCGACTCTTGTTTCAAAGCCCACCTCCTCGGCAACAACAAGGCAAAAGCCAGTGTCCAGAGTTCCTGCTCCAATCTAAAGTACAGCCCTCTGGGGCCCGCCGGGGGCTGCTGGGGGGTCATAGCCCTCATCCTGGCAGCTGCTGTTCATTTCAGACTCCCTCCCGGAGGCCATGGGCACCGTGGCTGCTAGGGCCTCGTGGCCCCTGGAGAGAACAGGTTAGCGCACCCAGCGAGTTCTGGTCACAAGCAAGTGAGTCAGGAGCCCGAGAGAGCGACTCTTTGCTCCCCTGGGATTATATCAGCTTGGGCTTGGGGCCGACCAGGTGCTTTCTCAAAACGACCAATCAGCTTCCCAAACTTCTGCACGCTTTGGCTGGGTCCACCGCCCAGCCAATCCCTTCTTTCCCCAGGCTGGACTGACAGTCCTCTTTGGCCTAGCACCTCCCGCGGTGCCATTTGGACTTCTAGGGCACACCTGTCTGCCTTCCGCTGGCTCCACCCCCAGTCTTACAAGGGGTGGGGCGCTTATTCGCCATCTAGTTTTCTCTCCAGCTTTTCGCAGGCCGGCTCGGTGTAAGAACCTCCCCCTGCTGCCATCTTGGCTGATGGGGGCACTCCCCGGTGCTCTGACCTCTTCACAGTAACAGAATTAGTGGCAGTTACCTGAACTCGGCTCCTAAGTTACCCCAAGCCGTTTGGTAAGAGCTGCTCGATGATGTCGAAATTGGTGGCCAGAACTTGGCAGTGAATGCTGAGGTCGAGTGCCGAGTCACGTGTGCCAGGAAACTTACGTCTGTGGAGAGTTAACACCTGTATATCTGTATACATACGGTATCCAGTATATCTGTATGTATACGGTATCCACTGTCTCTCTAGCTTGCGTGTGTGCGTGTGCGTGAGTGAGCGTGCCGATAACGAATGACCCATTAATGTGGGACGTTTCACGTCGACAAAGCTGCCATCATGGGGCCTCTATCCCAGAACTCCTTCCATCTTCCTCGTCGAACGAGAATCACAGAAAGCCCTAGAAAACGCGGTGGTTTTGGAATGTGAGGGTTTACTGGCGTGGAGTTGTACATGGAAAACTTGTTATAATGGCATGACCTAGACTGGGCTTCTCTTACTGGATCAGAGGGTGAACGTGTCATGATCTGTCCCTAAGATTCACTAACCCAGGGCCATTTTCCACCCCCCACAGTGACAGTAGTAACTCAGCTATCATGTATTGAGTGTGTGTTAATGTGGAAAATTTCTGTGAAGAAAAAGTAGTCCAGGCAGAACCAATGGGTTGACTGCAACTTACTCATTCGTTCTTAAGACTGCTAACTTCTCTCCACCTCAATTTCTTCGTTTATAAAATGGGGCATAGAATAGTTCCTATCTCCCAGTGTCACGTGAAGAATGCATGAGACAGACCTTGGCACAGAGTCGGCACAGGACAGTTAGTGATGTGGTTATTCTAACTTTCTCTGGGCCGGAGGCCAACTCGCGCCTCTCCCCTCCGGCATTCGGTGTCGGTCTGACCTGGAAGGACGCTCACCAACCAGAACTCCCCGGTTCCTCTCGGTAGAACCATGGTGTTCGACATGGGAATGAGACGGAGCGCCGTGCCCGGGGCTCCTGCTGCTGCAGGCCGGCCCTGGCAGCCTCGGGGACAGCCACCTCCCGTGAGCTCGGGGGCCAGCTCTGGCTCCAGAGAGCCTGGGCTCCCGGCCATCCCGGGAGCTGTCGGCTGGGGAGTTACAAATAAGGGTGGCATCTCCTCTCCCATTGGACTAAATTCAAACTGTGCAGGGGCAGCGAGAATTAAGGCGTCTTTGCCAAAAAGAAATCAAGAGAAACAATGGACATTGGAATTTTTTCTCTGTTTCCCTCGGGGACTTTTTTTCTTGTTACCTGTAAATGTCTCAATTCACAGAAAGCATTAGTAACAGAAAAAAAAAGAATATTACGATATCCCTTTGTGTCCCGGTGGCTATTTACAGAAGAGATGATGAGATCAGATAAGATAATGAAATTTAAAAATGCAATTTACTTAAAGTATTTGCTTCCTGGAAATGGACACAGGGTAGCCGAGAGGGCATGTGAAAGCAATCCGATATCAGATACCAACCTCGGGTGTTTTTTCCCCAAAAAAAAATGAGAAACTAAGGCCTGAGAAGGAACTAGAAGCTGGGTCCCTGACTCTCGGTCTAGTGCCCACTCAGTGTGACCCATCATCGCCGAGCGTACGTGGGCTGGTCATTCTTAAAGAGTTTCGCAACCACGTGAAAGCCCGGCAGTGACCTTCCCGCTGCCCACAGGCTTCGCAGCGGGACCCTGACAGCGCGATCACATGTGTGAATTCCAATTCCCCTTCGTACTTGCCGTACTCAAAGTGCACCTACACCCCAGATTGCTCTATCCTGCAAAGCTTTCATTAGAATGGAAGGGCAGATAAAGTGCTTCCCAGATAAGGTCAAGTTAAAGGAGTTCATCATCACCAAGCCCTTATTGTATGAAATGTTAAAGGGACTTAGCTAAGAAAAAGAAGATAAACATGTGTAGTAACATGACAGCAAACTCACAAGTATTAACAACCACGCCTGAAACAAAAACAAGAAGAAACGAAGCAAACAACTAGAACAGGGACGGAACCACAGAAATGGAGATCACGTGGAGGGTTAGCAACAGGGGAGTGGGAGGAGGAGAGTGGGGGAAAGATACGAAGAATAAGTAGCAATGAAGGTAGATAGAAAATAGACAGGGGAGGGCAAGAATAGTATGGGAAATGTAGAAGCTAAAGAACTTATGACACATGGACATGAACTAAAGGGGGGAATGTGGGTGGAAGAGGGTGTTCAGGGCGGAGGGGAATGAAAGGGGGATAATAGGACAACTGTAATAGCATAATCAATAAAATATTTTTTTTAAAAAAGCGCAGAGAGTCCAGCAGCGGCTTTGAAATCCGCAGCCACGTCTGCTTCAAAGGGGCAAAGCGATGGGTTTTCCCCGCTCAGGGCTGGGACCCCAGGCAAACTAGGCTGGCCTGGGGCTGGAGCCGTGGGCGGGCGTTCTCAGATGAGGTGTGAGTTCTGGTGGAGCAGCTCTGGGGGTGGGGGGAGGCGATGCCCGCAGAGATGGTCTTTGAGGGCACTTAGGAGACCCTAAGTGGCAAACCAGAGCGATGACGCTGTTACACTTCTTTACTCAATAACAACAAACAGGTGTGCCGTGCGCTGTGAAGGACAGGAAAGCAAGGCCCTGCCCTAAACGGGCCCCCCGAGTCAGCGTCCGTGAGGCATCCGATAAGCACCGTGCCGAGCTCTAGTTGGAGGGGTCAGGCGGGGTCTGCAGTGATGGGACCCGAGGACCCTGAACTTTGCAGGATGGGTCACAGGTGGACAGGTTAGGAAGGGCCTTCCTGTAAGAGGAGCTGTAAATTGTCAGGGTTAGTTATCAGAGAGGGTGACTCAGGGCTAAATTCTGGAGTATGAGTAAGACTCGGGTGGACAAGATAAGATAAGACAGACAGATCCTGGAAGAGGAAGCAGCCAAGTCTTCAAAGTTTCATTTCGGATTTGATAAGCTCCTGAGGGCTGGCGGCGGTGCGTGCCCACCTTTATAACCCTACCTGCAGCCCCAGCCCGGCCGAGAGCAGGGCACATGGAAGGAATGGCTGCTGTGTGAGGGGGTGGGCACGCCGGGGGTGTCTTCATTTCAGTCCTCGGAATTCGGCACTCTGTCCCAAACGGAGCCCGGGAAGCTGCGTGTTTTCCCAAGAGCCCCTGAACCTAGGGCGCGAGGTATCCATCAGGCCACCGAGACCGAGGGTGACATGTGGCACCAGCCGCTCGGCCACCTAAGACACACCGACTTTCAGAGGAATGCCCTGTTTTCTTAGCTCTGCCAGGAAATGGAGAAAATCTCAGTACAGAGATAAAATATAAGCCGCAGGCGATTCAAGCCGCCCCTTCTTGGAAACGCGGACTGGGGGGATGGGTGGGGGTAAGGGAGCGTGTTCAGTCCCCCCTCACAGAGCAGCACACACAGGCTTCCTGTGACCTCGATTTTGAAATTAAGGATTGTTTCGTGGTTTCTGGAGGAAGTCACCCCTCTGGCTACCCAGCTGACCGAATGCAAGAGGACAGTGGCGATCGCTCCCCAGACCCTCCACCCCGACGCCTTCCCCTGCGACGGGGGCCTGAGGCTGGGGCGAACAGCCCCGAGGTTCTGAGGGCATTGGGGCAAGTCACTTGCTTTACGTTGTTTGTTTGTTTGTTTCTAATAGGAAAAGAATAGATCCTGGTGGTAATTTTTTTCCAAACAGAACAAAAGGATAGCACAGTCAAGTAATTGCTGAATTTAGATGGCAAGTAAGTGGGAGGGGCCGTTATATCATTCTTTCCACCTGTCTGGGTGTGTTTGAAAGTTTCCATAAGAAAATATGTTAAGAAAGAGCTTCCACGGCTCTCCATGGTCTGTAGCCCGTTAGACCTCCAGTCCCACCCTCCAGAGTCAGACAGAAAGACGATTTCCTCTTCATCTTCCAAACCTTTCTGATCAATTTTGAGCACATATATGCATATACAGAACCTATTTTTTTTTAAATAGCACCTTAGAATCACATTATTTTAACCCTTGGGTTTTTTTTCTTCGTAGCAGTATACCCAGGAGCTCGTGCACAGGAGAGCACGTAGCCCCCACCTCATTCTTTGCAAGGGCTGTTTGTTATTCCACTAGAGGCAGGAAACTCTGTACACTCCGCAGCGTCGACTTTTTGTATCGCTTTACAGATATAAGAGGTGGGAGAGGATTTCATGGATCCTGAGTGAGGGTCGGCATGTCTTCCTACGTTTGTCAATCTTTCGCATTTCATGTCATTAGTGTCATCCGTTGTGTCTTCCTTGAGAGGCTCCCTCGGCCCCACAGAACCACCCCCTCCTGTTTGTCCTGCCCTAACCTGGCCACTCACCCCATCTCCCTTCAACACCGGCGGCCTCGGAGGCCTGTTCTAGGTCCTCCCTGGGTGAGCTCAGGTGCGAACAAAGCTTTGGTTACTGTTTCTAGGCGGACGCTCTTCAAATACTTGTCCCCAGCTCAGCTCTCTCTCTGGTCTGAGACACGTAGAGACAGCTGCCCCCAGAGCCCATCACCTGGCAAGTTCAGAGGCACGAGGGAGTCCGCCTCCACCCAACATCTCCTGCTCCCCGAGCTCCCTCTCTCAGAGGGCAGGGCCCGAGACCCCTGTTGCCCAGACCGACCTCTCCGACCCCTCAGGTGTGCCCCCTTTCCAAGCCTCCACATCTGATCCTCCAACATCTTCTAAATCCTCTTTGTTCTGCACGCCAGTGCCTCCAGGTCCACTGAGTTTACCTTAATTTCTGGCCTGGATTACTGCCCCCTCCCCCCACCCCATACTCACCCTCCCCTCCCCTCCTCACTGAGCCCCAGGGGTCTTCCTGAAACTCTGACCTGGTGCGCTGCTTCCCCGGCCGCAAGCACAGGGGGACCTGCCTGCTGCCCGAGGCTCCACCCAAGTCTTCTTCACCCGGGCACCCGGGCGGTCACCGGCACCTGCCGCACAGCTGACTCCTGTAAATCCAGAATTTTGCGCGTGGCTGTTAAATTGTTGGCAGCTGGAATCAGCCACGATTGGAGGATCCATCACGTGCAAGTCGGCCGACACCCCAGAGCTGGCTCCTCAGCTCGCTTCACCCGCCCAGCCTCACCTCTCCACCTCTCCACCTCCCCAGCTCCGCAGCCAGCCAGCCAGCCAGCCAGCCAGACCGCAGACAGTCCGGGGTGTGTTCCACCGCAATAGAGCGAGCCGTAATCTTTTTGCTGGTACGGGGTCTTGCCTGCATCTTGTATAAAATGCAACAGTTGTCAGGTGCAATAAAGAGAGGCCCAGCCAAACAAGGTTGGCCCGCACTGCCCGTGGCCGGTGGTCTCTCCCCTCCACACCTCTGGAGGGGGTCTCCTCTCTCTGCTGGCTTTCTCCTACTCGCTCTTTTTTTTTCAATTACTGTGTACATTTAATATTATTTTGTTTTAGTCTCAGGTGTACAGCGTTGTGGTGGCACAATCATATACTTTGTAAGGTGTTCTGCCTGATAGTTCAAGTACCCCCTGCCATCACAGAGTTACCACAATAATATTGACTGTATTCCCTATGTCTGAAGAAACCGAAAACACTAATTTGAAAGAACATAAGCATATGTTCGTTGCAGCGTTATTTACAATCACCAAGACATGGAAGCAGCCCAAATGCCCATCAATAGATGAGCAGATAAAGAAGCTGCCGGACGCGCATACAATGGAATACTAGTTGGCCATAAAAAAGGGATGAAATGTTACCATTTGTGACAGCATGGATGGACCTGGAGGGTATTATGCTCAGTGAAGCAAGTCAGAGAAAGACAAACAGCACATGACTCCACTTGTATGTGGAGTCTAGAGATCGAAACAAACACAGAGAAACAGCGTCCTACTCATCCCTCAGGTCCCATGGAGCACCCACCTCCTCAGAGAGGCCCTTCCCGAGGTCCTGCCACCGAGGCGACTGAGGGCCCCTCCCCGTGCTCCTCTGGAAGTCTCCACCTGGACCCCAGATAAAACGAGGGTTTGCTGTTTGCCCCACAATGTAAACACGGGTTGAAGCGCACGACCTCCTTTGGGCCTCAAGACCATCGTAGAAGACGGTTACTGTCTCAGAGGCAGAAACGTGGGCTTAGAGCAGCTCTGTGAGCTCCCTGGGGTTAGGGGCTGCCTTATGCCAGTTGGCATCCCAGTGCCTGGTGCTTAGTAGGTGGTCAACACAGGCAGATGCTGAACACATTAACTGTAAACCGCTGAAATAAGTGCTTGCCAGATTCTACCTTGCAACATTCACAGCTTGGGGGCCTGGTGCCCTGTTAATATTCATCAGTCCTCTAGAAGCGTAGAAATCGTGCTGACTGAGCAGCTCGCCGGGGAATCATACATAGCTACTGCAGGGTCCCTTTTCCTGGGAGCAGTGATCAAGGGTGCTCCCCAAACTGTCGTCAATCACGCCCCAACCCCGCATTCCTCTGGGCCTGGGTTTCTATCTGCCCGTCATGCCCCGGGGGGCTGGGACTTCTCTCCTAAAAACACTGGCTTCCAGCTTGTGTTCAGTGTTTTGTTTTTAAGCTGCAATTTCTCCATGACTACCGCTGAGATTCAACTGACCTTTTATCACGGCTTCAAAACAGCAGCCAAGAAACAGCTTCTTGTGCTCTCGTTTATGTCTCGCTTCTGTGAGGCTGATTCACCCGTGTCACCGCACATAACAATAGCTTGCGCTTTTTTTTTCACTGCTTTGTAATTTTTCTACTGCTGATAGACATTTGGGGTCGTTTAAGTCTTTGGTTATTATGCATAAAGCCGGTATGGACATTCTTGTATATCTTTGAGGTGGGCATATTTCTCTTGGGTACGTACGTAGGAGTGGAATCGTTGGTGTATGAAGCAGGCTTTGCTTAGAATCTCTAGCCAATTGTAAAGAGTGGGGGTAGGGGAGAGAAAATGACCTTTTATTGGCAGCTATTGTGTTACTTGGCATTCTCAGAGAGTATTTATCGCTATAGCTGGCCAACTGGAAGAATCGTGCTTCTCGGTAAAGTCTCGAGGAGCCAGTAGGTCAAGTCCAAAGGCGCTTGAACTGTAGATGGGCCCATGAGAATTATTGATGGGATTTGAGCCTCTCAGGAATCGCCAAAGCTTCAGATGTGCTGGTCATTTAAAATCCTCGGGGAGATGAGAATGCTTTCACTAGACTCAAGCAGACCTTTGATATGACACAAAGACATCGAAGGACCCCAAGGAATCACCGCAAACCACGTTTTCCAAGGAAGGGAATAGTGCTCTCCGCCAGGCCGCCGCGGGCTCTGGGACTTCCACTCGGAAGTCACTGGTGAGAATGAAAACATTTTTACTCCTTGTCTCAGCCACAGCACCCACCTGCGGATAAAGTGTCTCTTCTCTCTCTCAGGGTTTTTCCTAGGTCTGAGTTAAAGCCTTTGTGTTGGGAATAGATCTGGTGCCAAGTACACGTTCGTAATTAAATTATGCTTATCCTCTGGGGAAGCTGAAGTCCGATCAACTTCCTCCACATTGTAATCTGTTTCTTCTTCCCCTTGAATGCTTCCCTGCCCTCCCCGCTCTCCCCAGAGCCACCGAACACAGATGATTTGTGTTCACCTCCTTACCCCGGTCTCCTTTGTCACATCGCTCTATTTTCTGTGAAGTCCCTTGGATAAAGCAGATCTCCGAACCGCCTTCGCACATCCCACGGGCGTTGGAGGAGTGGTGCAAAGGTTATCTTGGGGTTTTGTCTAGACTTTTAAAAAAAGCATCCTGGGAATAGTTCCAGGCCTTTTGATTAACTGGGCAGTTCTGGAAATTGAGTCCACTTTGGCCACTCCTCCTGGAATTACGGTACTCATCACGGGCTCGGTATCAGGGTGTGCTTCTGCTAACACCGGATGTGGCAGCTTGGATTCTCATAAAAGCGTTCATTCTCAGGCCATTCGCTTTCATAAATAAATCCTTATCTAGATTTTTTTTAAGTAACGTTAGACGTTTGCTTAAAAAAATTCTACTAAGTCTTTGTTATAGGGTGTGACCCGCAAACCTTTTCCTTCTGGTGGTCTTTCCTTCTGGTTGGTCTTATTGAACTTTGTTTCCAAGGAACTTGGATCAGAGTGGACTATTTCAGGCACTAGTTATGCAACGGCTCTTGAAGATGGCCAAATTTGTTTGTGCGTTGGAATCTATACGCACAGTTCAGAGAGCCACGACGACGGTAAGCTTTCTCCACCTTGCTCGGTGGCTACAGAAAAGGCATCGACCGGCCGAGACTAGCCAGCGTGCTGATTTCCAAGTCAGATGGGCTCAGCTTTCCTGAGACAGGCCAGGAGCTGCTGCTTGCTGAGTGGCTTGGGCACACCTTGCCGCCGAAAGGAAGGAAAGGAAGGAACCCACATTCGTCGGGTGGCACATGCCAGCGTTTTACATGGTTAACTGAAAATCCGCAGTTGCAGGGGGTGCATGAAATAGCTCTTCACAACAAGAGTGGGGAATTCCTCAACCTGCGGGTGTTAGAATTTTAGATTCTTGTCCAGTCAGAGGGCAGCTTCTTTAGGGATGACTGGAAGGGGCTGAGCAGCTGAATTATCCAAGACTTTCCTGTCTTGGATAATTATTGGTCCAACTCATGAGTGTATTTTCTCAGTCACTGCTTCTTACACTTTCGACCTTGCCCTGGCTCTGTCTTTTAAGTGTTTAAAGCAGCTTATTAATAATTTACTTATCTGCTTGTATGCGGCTCTGTAGCCCTTCCCCTGGAGGTGGGGTTTCTCCTGGGTGGCTGCTCAGTTCCTATGCTGGCTCTCGTCCTGCCAGGGCTGTCCGACTTTCTCACTCTTCCAGAAATCCCTTGGCAGTGCTCCTGTTTGGCTCCAGATTTTATGCCTACTAATTCTTGCTGATTCCTCCCACATATCGTTTCAACTCCCAGTCTATTCTGGACTTGCCCCGTCTCCAGCTGGTTTCCCACTCCTGTGTGACCCCACTCTAGACCCGATCCACAGAGCATGATAGACCGAGACTCGTGTGATTGTCTACATCCACCTGTGTTCAGTTACACTGAACGGGTCACATGGAGGCCAAAAACTGGGACCAGGCTGAGCTCCCAAATGGCTGTCATCTGTTCTTTGCTGCCTTCTATGTGCACGCCACACCGCCATCGAAGGACAGAGTCCATCCCTCCACCACCTGGAGTCCCGGCTGACCCCTGACAGCTTCTACCCATAAAGTATGGTGGCAATGACATTGTCATGGTTCCAGCTTGGCCTTTCTGAGGACTGGAAATTTCCACTTCCTGCCTATCAGTGCCCTGAGAAGTCTGAGTTACTTTGGTAGAAACAAAGACCATGGAATGGGCACAGAAGGTGATTAAGAAGTCACCTCGGTCCTGGCTGGTGTGGCTCCGTCGGTTGGAGCGTTGTCCTGTAACTGAAGGTCGTGGGTTCAGTTACCGGTCAGGACACATATCCTGGTTGTGCACGCGATCCCCAGTCAAGGCACGTATGAGAAAGCAACTGATGGGTGTTTCTCTCTCTCTCTCTCTCTCTCTCTCTCTCTCTCTCTCTCTCTCTCTCTCAAGCAATGAAAACAAAATATCCTCAGTTGAGAATGAAAAAAAAGGCATCTTGGATAGTCAGGCCAGCTGAGGCTTCACAGCTTTATCACTGACACCGCATGAGGGACCCCCAGGGAAGTCTGCCCAGGTGAGCTTGTTCAGCTCAGAAAATGAGAAGAGATAACCATAAGTAATTGTTGTCTTAAGCCAGTAAGCTCCGGTGTGGTTGGTTACACAGCGATAGACAACTGGGGCAAATGAGTCCCCGAGGCTCGTGACAAAGCAAGGGTCCAAACCAAGTGTTCCCATTAGGAAGTGTCCTCTCCGAACTTCCCCTTCCGCATTCAGCTTAGCTGGCCACTCTCCACGTAGTGGTATCCATAATTCTAGCAATGGATGTGAATTATTGCTGTTAAGCCTAAGTCTCAAATATGTGTGTATGTATATGTAAATCTTAAAGTTGGATTCTAAATTTACTGTGGAAATACAGCTCACAACAGCCATTGGCACATCACAAAGCCGGGCTTGGAGAATTAGCGGCGGGGAATTCCCATGGAGATCACCAAATTTTACATGCCAGTGATTTACGGGCGACCGGTCACCCCACATGATGGATGTTCTTGCTCTCCTTCCATAAGAGGGTACCAACGGAAGCCGTTCTACGGCCCACTAAAGATACAACGTGAACATTTGCTCTCTAGCTTCCTAAAGAAAATACTGTGCACGAACATTTGCTGTCTGACTTCCAGAAGAACTTAATCTTCTGCCAGAACTAAGGGACCACTCCAGCCCCTACAGAGTCGAAATACAGATGTTTCTGGGGTCACAGCGTGGCTTCTGAGCAGTGACTCGGTCTCCTGTCTACACTCCCTGACTCTGGATCCCAATTTCAGTGCACAGATCTTCAATATGCCCTGTGTCCAAAAATAGGGAAGAAATGTTATGTAAGAAAAAGAAGAGGCAAAACTGCATTCTACACTTACAATACCTGAGAGGTCTTTCTATGTGCTTCATAGCTCATCTCCTAGTCCAGAGATGTGGGTACTTATCTTGTCCCCTGTTCTCAGCACATGCCACCAGTGTCCCTAGTCCAAGTGACATCTTTGATGTCTCTCTGTCACACTTTGAATCAGCCCCACTGTTGAGTCCTGTCCGATCTGCCTCTGAAAGCTTTGAGCCATGCACTCAGGATAGGCACAATTAAGTACAATTTTATTCTATGTGAATTACATCTCAATAAACCAGTTATCTAAAATATTCAAAATGCGTCTGGAATGTTCCCACCTCTCCTCCTCTCCAGAGCTTTGTGGGTGCAAATGTCCTAGCCGCTTCGGAGAGACGGCAATCTCAAAGTGGCAGAGGAAAACATCTCTACTGCACCCTCCGAAAAGGCCAGGAGTGTCCCCCTCTGGCTGACAGGGCACTTAGACCGATTAGCGAGCTCCACTCACAGAAACATTGTCCAAAACCATCAGTCCCGAAGCCCAGTCATGTGCCTTCCGATAACCATTTCTCACGTGTGATTATATGTGGCAGACCCCGTGCTGGACATGGAATATGTAAAAGTAGGTAGAATGTAGTCACTTGGAAGTTTCCTTCAGCTTCTCCTGACTAGCTTTACATACACGGTTTAAAAATGAAACTAACCAGACTTTTCAATAATACATAAGCTTTTAATTTCAAGAAACAAGCATATTTCTTATGTTCTGGGCTGGTAGGGTTTACCTTAAGATCACTCCTTCTCAGCAAGAGTCTCTCAGGGCCCTCCTTTTCAGGGGTTCGCCCACTCACCCTACTTTGATGACCTTCCAATGACCCCTCCGTCCTCCCACCTCTGTCTTTTCCATTATCGAATATCTCAGGAGAGCACCTCCCTTCTGCACCGAAGGTGCCTCTTCACCCGCCCTCAGCGCTCTCCTGCTCGGAGCTCGCTGCCTCGCCCTCTGCTCTCGGCCCCTGGCGCGCTCTGCACCACCGGACCCCGCTGACCTCTCCCCACTCCTCAGACCCCCACCTGCCTGCATCTCCCCGCAGCTGCAGCCGCAGGCGGGGAGCCCCCGGGCCCTGCCTCTCAGCCACTCTTCCCCTTTGGGATCTCATCGGCACCCATCTCTTCGCCTGCCACCCCTTCCGGGGGTCCCACAGGTCCACATCGCCCACCGCAACCACAGTCCTAACTCTAGCCCCAGGGACTCGGGGTGTCTTGCAGCACCGCTCACCCACAATGGGTATAAAGATGTGGTTACTCGAGAGATCAGTGGACAGGGAGTCATAGTAAGGGCTGACACTTCTGTGTTAAGGAGACAACATCCGGGCAAGTAAAATGTTCCACATGACAGAAGGACGGTGGCACTCAGCGTGTGAGTGGGTGAATTTGCTTCAACTTGACGAGAACTGACTCATCGACACTGGCACCTTCTGAGCTCCCATTACTTCTTGTTAGTCACGTGGCTTTTGCCCCGACCCACGCCTCTGGCAGGCGGCCGGAGGCGGTTTATCTCTCGGTCAGCAGCCGAGGCCTTCCTACTTTCAGTTTTGTCCTTTGTGGGAACCAGAGGGCAGGGCCTTCGGGGCTGGCACTTCCGAGTTCACCGGGGCCGGGAGAGTCCAGGCACCAGCAAGACCTCCGGGTCTCCAAAGCGGGCAAGGACAGCCACCTTCCGTAGCCCAGGACAGGGATTTTGGCGGAAATCTGCCCCTCCCTCATCTGACACATGCTTCCAGAATGATTCAAATGATGAAAGCCCTTTTCCTGGGTTCTGACTTACAAGGAATTGGTAGAATAGCTTCATCACTCACCCGGTGTCACAGACTGGAGGAGTTGAGGGCAGGAGGGGGCTGGGGGAGGGCCCAGGGGTGACCTCCTGGCCCAGCTGTCTCCTAACCTGGACGGAGCGTGGAGCCCAAGTTCTCCCTGAGGTCGCTGCGGGTCTAGGACACAAGGCACATTCAGAACGCTCGGCCTCTGGGGAGTAGATCACCTACTGTCACTGGACATTTTTCCAATTATTCCCCACTCCCCTGGTTCTCCTGACTGAGCAGGGTGAGCAGGTTTTGTGAAACGCCAGCCCAGCGGCTACCGTGGGGCGATGACCGTAGGAACCCCGCTCACGCCGGGGCTTGGACCCCAGCACCCCACACTGGCGTGAGGTCTTTAGATAATGGCAGCAGGCTCTCCCCTGTCCAAGGAGAAACCGTTCTTTAAAGGTAAAGGGAGCACCCCAGGGTGCAGAGTCCATGATGGGATTTCCGAGGGAAGCAAACAACACAGCCTCGGCCTGGCACAGTGACTGCGCCTCCCGCTCGGGTGTGTAGGTCAGCCCCCAGCACGGCCGCCCCGAGGCTGTCATGTGGATGTGAAAGTTCCAGAGATTGCCGTGAACTTCATGGACGTGTGGGTTCTCTCCCTCTCGGGGCTCCCCCTCAGCCCCTTCCAGTTTCCGTCCTGAGTATCTTGTCATGAACTCTCTTTAGCTCTCATCCCAACACTGTGTTCACCCACGTTTCATGTGTCTTACAATAAACGGAGGAACCTCACACCCACCCAGTGTGGACAGTCCGGGAGGAAAAAGTGCCTCTACTCTGAGGTTGATGAACAAAATTTGAGCTCTCTCATCATCCCAGAAAAACTTCTTTTGGCCCGTAACCACTTTAGTTTTAAAATGTCCTGAATACTGACAGTTATTTCCTGGCCCATTCTTCATAATCACCCCAGCAGCTCCCTCCCCCACAGCCCAGCTCACTCAAATTCCTGCACCCACGCCACGCCGACCTTGACCTCCACCCTCGAGCTGCTCTTCCCACTGCCCCCTCTCCTAACTCCCACCAGGAACCAGGACCGTCCCTCTCCCAGCGTCGGGAAAACGGTTTCAAATTCCTCTTCCTCCACCCGGTCTCTGCACGTCCTTATGTCCAGGCGTGAGATCGGCTGTGTGCTTTGCCTCTCCCAGAGCTTCAGTTTACAGAGGGAGGAACTAAAGGACAGGAAGATGGACAGTCGACCCCAAGCCAAGAAGGCACAGCAAGGGTCGGTGTTAGAACCGAGCCCTCGCCTCTCCTTGATCTTAGCATCTCAGTGGGTAGCAGGGCCCCTGTGAGGGAAGGCCCTCATAAACACAGGGATGGACACTCGGGCTCCCCGCTGCAGACACTCCTCCGACACAGGAGCGCCCTGCTGTCTTCAGGATGAAGCGTTAGCCGGTCATCCCGCAGGAGTCCAGCTGGCTGTGTCTAGTTCTGCCCCAGCCCGATAAGGCTGGCCGATGCACACGCAGCGCACGGACAATGGCCCAACGCTCAGACACTTTATAAACTGAGATAACAGACAAAAAATGGAAAAGTGTTACAGTCCCACGAGGAGGCAGGGGAAGGAAAATGATCGCGCCAGGGCTACGAGGATGTACTTTCCTAAAGCTTAGCTCGTTCCAACCTCACATCAGCCCTACAGGAGTGGGGGCCCAGATGTTATCACCTCCGCTGGCCTCTGAGAAACTGAAAACTCAAAGGATGTAGGCGAATTCTCCGCAGTTACAGATTCAGTGGGTGGTGGAACCGAAACTGGAGCCCAGGTCTTCTCTTTCGGGAGGAGAGGCGGTCATTCTTGCGCTATCAGTCATCGGTCATCAGGCACGCACTTCACCCTTGCTGCCGTGTTTGGCTTCTTCAAAGAGGGGTGCTCTGTCTCCCCGCTCAAGGGTGCTGGGGGCGGGGCAGCACCACATGCGGGCTTGATTTCCCATATCTGAGCACAGTTCCCTTCCCGAGGAGGACCCTCAATGATATTTAATGACAGATTATTTTGATGGATAAAAATAGCATTTTTAAGCCACACAGAGGGACCGCTTTGTTTTTTGTGCGCCCACAATGTGGATAAAGGGAACTCAGGGGCGCCGTGGTGCGGGGAGCCAGGGTGGGGTCTGGCCGACCGACCGGAGGGCTCACTCATCAGCGACGGAAGCCACCCGCTGAAGAACCTGCAAACCAGGTGCAGAGCTCTCTCTGCCCTGCGGATTCTCCGTCCAGGTCATGTCACTTAGGATGACTCGTCTTCACCGCTAAGGTTCCGGGGAGCCTGCGACGTGGCAGGCAGGAGGCACTCGCCCTGAGCGGCCAGCCTTCGCTGCGGACAAGTCACCTCCAGGCGACCACACTTTGTGGTCAAAAGCGGCAGGACAGGGTCCAGAGCTCTGCAGGGGTGTTCACTTTAAAAACTCCCTGATAACCAACAGAGCCAAAACGGGATTCAGGAGGCTGAATGAAAAACCTTTAGAAGAGACATTTTAGGACAGAACTTGATTGCACATGTCACTGTACTTTCGAATGAAATGCATGTCCTTCGCGTTAGACACCACGGGCTGTTGTGTCCTCCCCCCACTGCCGGACTTCTGGATTCTAGTCCCTGTCCTTCCCGGGGATGTTGTCTCATTTCCAGCAGAAATGGGGTTCAATGGGTCGCGCGCCCTAGACCTCTTCTCGTAGTTTGTTGTGAGTTATCCACGGCCCCTCTCCCCGTCTGTCCTGCAACACTGAACCGTTCTGCCCACCGTCCTGAATGGAAACGGCCGAGCTGGAGGCAGCACGACCCAGGGCAGCGCAACCCAGGGCAGCGCGCTGCAGACGAGAAGCCAGCCCGTGGGACAGGGGTCCAGTCACCGCCCCTCCCCTCAGGAGCATCGCGTCCGGTCCCTGCCGCGGGGACATGGTCTCACAGGGCACTGTGGGGCTTACCAAACGCCATGTCCCCACATCAAGTCCGCACCATCTGCCAGCCCACAGAAAGGGGGCTTCGCAAAATGCCTGGAGAGTCTCCGCCCAGCACAACTGAACAACAGGGGACGGCTTACTGCTGGCTGCGTGTGCCAACCACCAGAGATAAGATGGTGAGCGAGGCAGATGTGGCCCCTGTCATAGGACTCACACTCCAGTGGGAGGGGCACAGAGGGGGCCACAGGAGTCCCACTACGGGGCAATAGAGCAGTGGGAGAGCTATAGTGTGCCAAAGAGGCCGCAAGGGAGGCAAATAATGTGGCTTTGTTTTGGGGGGTGCATGCACACATATCTGTGCATATGTGTGAGCATGTAGTGTGTGCATATCCGTGTGTTTGCACACGTGTCTGTGCGCACATGCATGTGTTCTGTGTGTTGTGTGCATGATTCTGCATACATGTGTGCATGGGTGAGTGGGTGTGTTTGCACATGTGCCTGTGTGTGTGTACACAGGTGCGTGTTGTGTGTGTGTGCACGTGTGCATGAGTCTATATATGTGTGTGCATGGGGTGAGTGGATGCATGTGTGCATTTGCACATGTGCCTGTGTGTACACATGTGTGTTTTGTATGTTGTGTGTGTGCATGACTCTATATGTGTGTGCATGGGTGAGAGGGTACATGTGTGTTCCCATGGGCGGACTGGTCATCAGGGCTCTCAAGATTGAGTCAGCACGGATGATAAAACCTGAGGTTCGGTGAGACAGAGGGCTGGGTGTGTGTAGAAGAGGGGACCGCACATGCAAAGGCCCCGAGACTGAGAAGGACAGGCCGTCAACCCCGTGACATTCTGAATCCTCCACATTTCACGTCTCGCCTCCGTGACGAAAGGAGACAGTGCGGTGGCCAAACGCAGGGCACGGCTGGGTCTGGAGCTGCTGAAAGCTGTTGCTTCCCGTAGCAGTGGTTTTCCGTTCACGGCGGTGAAGCTGCTTGGGTCCGTCATTTATCGCACTCCCACTTCCAAGGAGCACAGCTCGCAGGCAGGGAGCACAGCTCCCCGTGTTTCCCAGAACCCGGGCGGCACTCTGTCCACGTGGGAGGCTTAACAGACGCTTAGAGCAAAACAAAGAGATAAACAGTGAAGCGAGGTCGGCCACCAGGCTGGAACTCCCAGAATTTTCAGGGGAGCAGCAGTGTTTATTCTACAAGGCTTTTGTTGTTTTTTATAGCCAGCATTGCCTGTTTCGATGTGAAAAGCTTCATTACAAAGATCCTCACTGAACGGATGTTGGAAATCTAAAAAGCCATTGCCCTCTGACCTGAGTCAGTTGAGTTGGTGGATTAAGGAGGCCACAGTCAGAACGCCCCATTCCCATGAAAGATTAGCTAGCTTCAGGGAGTGGGAAGACCCGCCCGGGCCCAGCCTGGCCCGGCCCCGGAACGCTGGCCAGGTCCAGAGAAGCAGCATCACACACAGCCTGAGGCCCGGATTCTGGACGAGGCCCTGTACCAGGTCATTGGCAGGAATGTAAACAAGAAGTGGCGGCTGCCCCTCTGGTGGACCTGGAGCACAGTAGTTGCTCAATAAATGTTTGTTGAGAAACCGAATGAAGACAGTCCCACATATTTAAACAAAGCACTTATCATAAAGGACATTACAGTTTTGTTTTTATAGTGGGACTGTCTCCTAGGCTGCAGAGATTTCTGTGTCTCATGAACTCCCTGCAGTCTCTACAAAAGGCAAGCCTACCTCTGAGGTTGGCGGGACCCCCCACCATGGCTTCTGAAGACAGGAAGAGCCCCAGCTGCTGAAGGGGCCCTGGGGTCCCTCCCACGGAGACCCAGCGGAAGCTGCTGTCCCCGCCGCTGGGCACAGCTGTCGGGCTGAGGGTCACAGCACATGACGAAGTGTCCTCAGTCACCCTGAGAGAATGCTCGTTTCTGAGCAGCAGGACTCCCCTCTGGCCCTCGGAGTGGCCAACGCCATGCTCACGGCCACCAAGAAGAGCATCGTGACAGCGGGGATTGGTGACACGGTTTCCTGATGCCGAGGACAGACAGACTCCCTTCCTCTGGAACCTGGACAATCGTGTTCATTGGCATCACATTTACTTGTAGACATACCTGACCTTGCTCTCCCTCCTCGGGCAGGACAGTCCCACATCTCAGGCTGTCAAGCCTTTCTGTTCACCAAGCTCAGTGACATGGGCCGGAAGCTCGAGGGCCCTGCGCCAGGAGCAGCCCATTTGCATCCAGTCACTTTCCTCTTCGAGTCACGGCCAAGTCTTGGCTCTTTCCTGGGTGACGAAAGCAGCTTGGTTGTTCATGTAATTTGGATTCCCGTGGATCTCTGGGTGTGCTGAGAGAGACGGAGAGGGCCCCACACCCCCTGGGGGAGAGTGAGCCCCCCAGTGCTGGGCAGCAGGGCAGGCAAGATCGGCCGGCGGGCAACACCGTCCCGTGCCAGGAAGCCATTTCATGACAACCCACACCAATCTGGGAAGGAACGAAAATCCAGACCGGCTGCAGTCACTCACAACTGATTCTCATGGACACGAAAGTGTTCTTCATCAAACCCCAAGCTCTTTCACCTGTTTCTCCCCCACTTTCCACCCCCTCAAGGGGACTGGGAAGATTTCCTGCCCAGGTTTCTTTCATTTCGTTGTTTGCTCATCCATCACTCACTCAGCAAAGGTGTCCTGCGTCCCCGTCATATAGCGGGCCTGGGAGTCAGTTCCAGAGTTCCTCCTAGTAACTAAAGACGCGGAGGACAGAGTACAATAAAAAGGAACCTATCTGCAAAGCTTGGGGGCAGGGAGGCCAGGGCCTCTAGGAGGAACTCTGTGGTTCCCTACAAGCGAGGCAGGGGCTGGGTCTGGCGGCACATGTGGGCACTTCTGGGCCAGGACGAGAGGGCAGGGAGAACAGCGGGGCCAGAGGCAGAACTCCAGGGGGAGGGACAGTGCCGTTGTGTTTCCCATGTGCTAGGCGTCCTTCTAGGCAGGTTCTTCCCCTGCACTGACTTTTTAATCTTCCTGAGAACCATGGGAGGCAGTCTCTTATTATCTGCACTGCGGCAACTGATACACAGCGAGACCAAGCCAGGTGGCCAAAATCACACAGCCAGGAGGTGACAGAGGCCCAGGGCGAGCCAGGGCCCGAGCTCCTAAGCACGGCAGGGTGGTGTGCACAGGGCCCAGAGGGCCTCCGGGAGAGGTGGGCATCGGTAGGAATGGGACAGCGTGGTCATGAGGCAGCGTCCAAAGCAAATGACGGCGATAAGGCAAGGGGTCAGGTCACAAAGGGTCCGGGCATCCCGCTCAGGTTCGCATTTAATTCTGAGAGCAGCTGGGACCGTGGAGGGTCTGTCCCCACCCCCAGGTCTACGTTTCTGGAAGATGACTGAGAGCAGAGGCCAGATGAATAGCAGAGGGGCCAGCGAGCAGGAGGCCGGCGAAGGCAGTACTGGAACTAACTGTGCAGGGGCTGAGTGGGGCGGCCGGGCAGAGGGGAGGGAGAGCCGCAGGAGCACCTCAGCGACAGCCTTTCTAGGACCACGAGGGATGCTGCCGGGTGGGGAAGTTGGTCCCATGGAGGAGGAAAGGAGAGAAGGAGGGCTTCCGGGTTCCGCGTTGGGCAAGCTGACAGCTGAAGTATAAGCCAGAATCAGCCAGGCGATGGGTTGGGAGAATCGAGTTCTTGGCTGGAGTAACAGCAAGGATGTGAGTGATCGTCTTGGGCGAGGATCAGACTGGGGTGGGCCCGGATGACGGGAGACGTGGGGTGGGGAGCGTGGGTCAGCGGGGTTGCAGGAGATTGAGCTGGGGGGAAGCAGACAGCGTCTGATCTTTCTGGGCTTGATTCTAGGGGGAGTTTTTATTCTAAGTGCAATGGGAAGTTATTGAAAAATTGTAAACAAACGAAGTCTTCCTTGCCACATTTCTAAAAGATCACTGTTTTAAAACATACACTTACCTAGCAAAACCCAGTAAATACTCCTAGGTATCCACCCCAAACAAATGA
This sequence comes from Trachops cirrhosus, assembly GCA_028533065.1. Classification (NCBI taxonomy): domain Eukaryota; kingdom Metazoa; phylum Chordata; class Mammalia; order Chiroptera; family Phyllostomidae; genus Trachops; species Trachops cirrhosus. Next base: position 2,913,155 of record CM052551.1, on the reverse strand, counting down.
AAATGTGTGTTCACAAACAGACTCCTTCAGGACTATTAGTAGGGGTTGTTTTCACAGGAGTTGCAAACTGGAAGCAGTCCACGTCAGTAAAAGCATTACGAACAAACACGCTGGGGAAAGTGGCAGATTCGTCCTAAGTGGACCATTACTCAGCAGTGAGAGGGACTGAGTTAGTGACACAGGCGACAGTGTGTTCTGTGGTTCCACGTGTATGAGATTCTAGAACAGGCAAAGCTGGTCTCCGGTGGAAGTAAGTTGGACGGGCAGTTTCCCCTGGGCTGGGATTCGGAGCAGGTACCGCCTGGGGAGGGAATCGGGAACACTGGGCAGCGACGGTTTATGTCCTGCACTTAGTAACCATTAGCGCGGTGCAGGCATCAGAATAAACTTAGGAATTAAATTTTACCTTCAAACACAATGCTCCACACACACTGAATCCCCGCCGATGGTGTGTGTGCTGAAGTGTCCACAGGGAAGGGCACTGGTATCGGCAGTCTCTGTAATGCACCCACATCCAGGTGGATCAATGGAGGAATACAGGGACTGATAGAGGGACAGAAATGCAGAAAAGCAAGGATGTGTGTTACGGGCTGACTTGCGTCACCTCAAATGCACGTGTCGAAGTCCTGACCCCCAGCACCTCAGAGTGTGATCTGATTTGGAGACAGGACACTCAAAGGGGTAATGAAGGTAGTGTAAGATCGTATGGGGGCCCTGGCCTGATAGGATCGGTGTCCTTCTAGGAAGAAGAGGTCAGGAAACTCTACTTACTCAGAAAACAGACTGAGGGACAACCAGCTAGGGACACAGAGAGAAGGAGGCCATGTACAAGCCAAGGACAGAGGCTTCAGAAAATCCTAATCTATCAACACCCTGATCTTGGACTTCTAGCCTCCAAACCTGTGAGAAAATAAATTTTTGTTGTCCAAGTCTCCATTCTGTGGTATTTCTTTCCTGGCAGCCTTAATTAGAAAATTAAGACGTATCAGTGAAATGTTACTGGTAGAATCTAGGTGGTGAGTACGAAAGTTCACTACAAAATTATTTCAACTTCACTGCATGGCAAGGTCTGTCCAGAAAGTTCCAGCCATGTAATATGCTCACAGTAGGCACCTTGGGGCCTGACATAGGTCTCCCTGTTGCCATCAGCTGCCCTGTCACATTTTCCTGAATCTCATCGACTGTCTGAAATCTCTCCCTTTTCAAAGGTTATTTTGGTTTTGGGAAAAGCCAGTAGTCACAGAACACCAAATCTGGGCTGTAGGGGCTGAGTCACCTGGGTGATCTGATGTTTCACCAAAAAACTCTGCACAAGACGTGATACACGAGCAGGCACATTGTCCTGATGAAGCTGCCCATCACCAGTTGCCCACAGCTGCGGCCTTCTGAATCAACCGAATAGTTTCCACAGAGAAATGTCCAAGCTTAACACAAAATCTGATGCAGATTTGTCGCTCTACTTGCTCGGCCACACAGGCACGGGCTCACTCAATGGCGTCCACTGCCCCCACTGACTAGTGCAGTGAAGTCGTCACTGTTCATGCTTGCGCGTGGCAGTCCACGCTCCTTGGCTGCCAGGTCACATCGATGCCACGCACACCGTTCTCATGATAACAATGGCTGGACTTTTCCCAGACAGACCTTGTATTTAAAATGTTCACAGTAAAATGTTGGAGGGGAAAAAAAACATTCTGATCTCTGCATGACGGAATTAGGGGGCAACCGTGAAAGCTGGGTGCAGGCTATTGCAGTGGCCGTGTGGGAAAAGTGAAGGCACCTTGTGCCAGGGCGGTGACCGTGGGTTTGGAGAGAGAGGTGCAGGTTCCGTATGCACGTTGGAGGCAGAAGCAGAAGGACTCGCTCAGAGGCTGGATGTGGAAAATCACGGCTGACTGCTGTGTGCTTTCTACAACCAGGTGGCCGGGGTCGTTACTGAGACGGAAAATACCAGAGTGATGGGAGGAGATCCTAAGCTTTGTTTTGGTCCATGAAGTCTGAAATGCCTGTGGGATCCCCAGGTGGCATCATCAGGTACTTGAGTTGGAAATAAAAGTTAGAGCTGATATGATACAAAACATGTAAACCGCGTAGCACCCAGCCTGGTGCACAGTAAGCATAGTAAATGCTTAGCGTTGTTCCCAAATATTTTAAACATTGCAGGAGACGGGGAAGGACGGAGCCCTGTCACCATCGTGTGTTGGTTTGTATTTGTGCGCTCCGCCTTAGAAAGGAGAGGAGAATAAAAACACAGATGGGAGGCGCCTTGTGAAACGGGTCCCAGGAAGCATTCGAACAAGGTCCTGCAGGGAACAAGACAGGGTCCTGTTATCTCGGGCCCCTGTCAGGGACATCATTTCCCAGGCACCTCAGAGAAGTGAGAATTTATTCTGCATTCAGTAACTCGTTCTAGTGTTTAGTCACTGTTGCGATCCCTTGTTTGTTTGGTTTTTTATTTGAATTTGTCTAAATATATTGAGAGCTCAAATATTGGTCCCAGAAGCAGCTCCTTAAAACCCTAATGTATGGTACGATTGTGCCCGTGTTCGCCCGACCGGCCAGGGCCCTGGAGGACTGTGCAAGGCAGTGTTCCCGGCTTTCCCGAAACTCTGTCAGGATTCTGCATCCTTCCTCAGATCTAGCACACAGCTGGAGGCCCGAGATGTGCCACGTGGGCAGGACAATTGGGGGAAAATGAAAACCTGTCATCATGTCATGATTTCAGCATCGAGCCTTTAGGGAGTAGGAGAAGTGTCACTCACAGCGTCTCTGCACTTGCCTGAGTGGCATCAATGTCACCCGCTGCCTGACACGCTCATCCCGAGCTTGCTGAGACTCACGTCTCCTCCCCTCCTCGAAACATCACCTCAGTGCCAGCAAGACCAGTGTTTGTTCAGACTCAACGGAAAACAGCAGTGAGCGTGGTCTTGGTGTGGACTCTTCTCCCGGTCGCAGTGCCCAGGGCCAGGCTCAGGGCGGTGGCCTAGCACGGGCCTGGCCCTACACAGCGGTACCTGCTAATATCCGCATCTTATGGATGAGACAGCGGATGCTCGAGAGCTTCAGCAACCTGCCCAAGTAGTAAGAGAGTGGTGTGGAGTTCCCAGTGAGGTCCAACGGCCAGCAGAGCACGATCTCCCAATGGCGGGAATGCCCCGAGGAGCCCAGCGGGCGAGCAGGGTTGGCCGCCCCCACCACCTTAATCTTCATCCGCAGGCAGGAGGCTCCGTGACCCCCTTGCTGAGGGCACAGCTGAGTGAGCACCTCCGCCTCCCTGTGGATCTGGAGGCTTCCCTGGCCAGCCCTCCTACCCAGCCCCCCAACCCCCTCCCTCTCAGCCCGTGCCTGGGGTGCTGTCTGCAGGGCATGGCCTCAGGCCTCCCAGCACACATGCCCTCAGAAAGTAACAGCGGCTTAAGTCCACACCATGCTGGACGAGCCGTGTGTTGAGACCCATCTGGGTTAGATTTCGCTATCAGAGATTGGGGAGAGGAGGGGAAGGAGAAGCCAGCTGCACTGGGGCGGCGAGGGACCAGCGGGACATTCAGAAGGTAGTGTGCAGGCTCTGAAGTTCCCCTTCACCTGCCGGGTCTCCGGAGCCGATCAGCCCGTTCCAGAAGGAATGAAACGTGGCGAGTGCCGGCCCCAGCTTCTCCTTCCCACTCCGGATCCTCCACATGGCACCAAACCAGAGTCCCCACCTCTCGTCTCCTGTCCCCTGGCTGCTATTTATGGGCACTTGAAAAGCTTGTTATTTGGAAGATGAGTCCATTTCTTGGCACAAATCGGTAGCTGGTGTCCATACCGTCGGCGCTCTCCGGTGACAGGGCTCCCAGTCCGCTTTGCTGCTGCGTGCCGAGGACGCGGCCTTTCCTGATTGGCCGGGAAGGCGGATCACAGGGATCCTGCTGTACCCACTGGCCTCTTTCGGGCTGCAAATGGCGTTTGCGCCCTGAGAGCTTTCCAGAACGGGCCGGGAGAACAAAGGTAAAGAGATTTGCCTGGGAGTGTTGAGGTGACCCTATTGTATTTGTCACAGAATCAGGGTCACTTCAATATTTATAAGGTTTATTTGCTGTCTCTTTCCACATTAGATTAGATTGGGTGAAGGGGCAACCCAGCCCGACCACTGTCCCAAACATCAACCTAAAAATGGAGCTAAAACAGACTTACTACTAAAACCTGCCCACCACTTGGAGAGTGCCCACTGTGAACAGGGGAACACTAAGTGACTCACAGTGAGGACAGAAAGGTCAAAGGCACAGGCGAAAGGCCTTCTGAGGAGGTGGGAGCGGTCAACCCCCCTCCACTGCCCGGCTTTGGCTTAGCTGGATGCGATTGGCAAATTTGGGGCTGGAACTGAATTGCCGTGGACAAGAGAGAAGAGGCAGAGCGCTCCCACCAAGAAGCACTTCGATGCCTCCGTCGCGTTTGCAGGAATGCCCCATTCCTCCCCAGCCAGCCCAGGGAGCCGCCAGCCTTGGAGCAGCCTGGCTGCAGGGCGAGTCCGTTTGGACGGGGGCTGCATCTGTTTCGCTCAGCATGGTGCACTCGGCATCTGGCTCAGCGCCCAGCCGGAGTGCGCACCCTGAGGCGGGCCTTCGCTGCCAGGACAGCCTTCTGGAACATGCAGCCCCTGTATACCGGCCCCCAGGTAGGGCACCTTTAGGGCTGTATACGGTGGCCCCCGGGAATTGTTGGCTGACCTACCGCAGGAGTAACATACAGACGGAGGAGGAGGCATTAACTCCTCCCCCACAGCCTTTCCCCCCAGTCCACTGCATCGCCTCCATATAGCCTAGTGCCTCCCGCATCTGACTTGAGGGCTGGGCTGGCCCTTCCGCCCGCAGCCTCCCTGTGCTAACTCCTTCTCCTTGCCCGGTGGGAGCCCGCCCTCTGGAGCAGGACCAGCTCACGCCGCTTCCTTTCGTAAAAGCCTCTGGCGGCTTCTCACCGCCAGTGGAAAGGGCAAAATCCTTGAGGTGGAAAACAAGAACCTCTGTGAGCGGTCCCAAATGGGCCAGCCTCGTCACTCACTCCTCCCTCCTTTTCCACTCCGTGGTCTAGCCGCGCCCGTGTGCCTGGTGCGCCCCGTGGTCACACGTGTGTGTTTTCTCCCCGGGAGCCCCCACATATCCTACTCCTTCGACCACGGATAACACTTTTCCTTCTTTAATACCAGGATGAGCTTTCTACATTGAGTATGTCTTTCAAAACAGATGCTTCTGGTCAAATTTGATTTTTCAGTGAGCTTTTTAATTTTGGAATAGTTTTAGGTGTACAGAAAGATCACAGCGATAGTACAGGGGGTTCCCATAGACCACACCCCCAGCTTCCCCTGTTAACCTCTTGTGTCGGCCTGATGCGCTTCTCACGCAAATTAACCAATACTGATACCTTATCATTAACTCCAGTCCACGTGGCTGTTCTAGTTCCAGGACAAGTCAGTGTACTTTCGAGAACTTGTTCTCCCAGCCCCTGAACCCTGTTCCTATACCTGAGGACCACGATCCGGGGCAGAGCGGGGCGACTCTTCTTTATGGGCGCCACGCTGGGGTCCTTTGATTAACATGCTTCCCCAAAACAAAGAATTGGCCGCTGCCTCCTGTCAGACTCAAACACGTGATTCTCTTCTTGAACTGGCAAGTCTTCAGAGTAAGCATCTCAAGGCAAAACTTACTGCGTTTATAAAGCCTTTCTATTTGAAAGAAAACCCGCCACCCAAAACAGTGTCTTGTTTTAGCATCCCATGAAAACCAGCTTGCAAACAGCTGGGGTAGAGCGCCCCGTCGGTACACAGCCCATCACCAGCTGCTTCACTGAATGCGGCTCTCTCTTCCCCACGCCGGTTTATGTGTAGATAAGGCCAGCCTCTGGATCCTGTTAGACTTACAGTAAAGTTTGTATCTCTGACTATTCCCAATATCAAAACAGTTAAGCCGCGGTTGACTGGCCTGAAGTTGATCCCTGGAATCTCCCTAAAAGTGCTTTCCCTAGGGCAGAATTTCCCTGAGAAAAACAACAAAAGAAATGAAGTCAAGCTTTATTTTTGGAATATCTGGATTGGTAAGGGAAGAGAGCTATTCCTCCCAGAAAAGGCATCTCAGAATTGACCTTTCTAAAGCCCAGCTGCACAGTACTCGTCAACGTAAAACACAGAAAGCAGCCAGCCAGGGTCAGTGCAATGAGGGACCCTACAGCTTCGTGTGGCTCCTTTTTACTTCGTTTTGAAGTGAACTCTAAAAAGCATAGTATGTCCCCCTGACACTTTCCCCTTATCCTGGAAAGGTGACCCTCGATATGACTCAGGCGGACAGGACATGGATGCCCACGACATCTGAACTATGGGAGTGACTGGTAACAATTGTCCCCAGCAGCAAGAGACGCCCTAGAACCCCACTTGCATCTATATAAACAGACTTGAAGTGAGAACCACAGCCTCCTGCCTTTGCAGAACAGTGTGCCACAGAAGATCTAACTTTCTGGTAAAATATAAGCCTGTAATATAGATGTCTATGTGCAAAAAAAAAAATCCAGAAAGATACGTACATTAAAACGTGAACAGCGGTTAACACGAATCAGTGGCCCACATTCAAATGCTAACAGTTCCTAACAGTGAGCACATGGGTGATTTTTATGTTCCTCTTGTACCTTATTAGATACTTGCTGAATTTTTCTAAAGGTGCTTTTTTAAAAGCTTTTTTAAAAATATATATACGCATAAACATATTTTCCTGCTGGAATTTCCTTTCTCACAGTCCCATTTCTCTGAATGCTCTTCGAGTGTCCCACTCAACACCACGCCCTCCGCCATCTGCAAGTGGAGGGAATGTAGGCTCTGCAAAAATGTGGGGATGACAGGGTATGTGACGGTGACAAGGACCAGTTGGAGGCCACATAAAAAAAGCAAAAATTTCATTTGTTTTTTTTTCCCCAGAAGCATTTTTAAAGGCCCATAAATAGGTTTCTAGAACACACTGGATGCACATGGAATTGATGTATTTACAGCACGTTATCATTAGCGGTCACAGCATAACTAGACTTTTTTCCCAGAGAAAGAGCCCCGTGAAGTTTTCTGTGGTTCATTCACAAAACAAAACACCTCGGAACAGACACAGCCTGTCCGAGCGCTCTTGGTGAGAGGGGACGCTTAGGTGTTGAACAGGGGTAGGTTCCATTCAAACAAATCTCCAACGGTTTACTCATTTTTTATTTTATTTTTTTAATTTTTTATTTTAGTTTATTCAGTACAGTTTCTATCCTTTATTCCCATTCCAGCCCACCCACCCATTCCTCCCCTCCTCCCTCCCCTTTCCAGCCCCCCTAGTTTTGTCCATGTGTCCTCTATATTTGTTCCTGTAAACCCTTCCCTTCTCCCCTGAAATTCCCTCCCCTCTCCCCTCTGGTCACTGGTTTACTCATTTTTTAAATTCTACAATAGAAGGGTTTCTGGTGGCGAAACTTTACCGTGCTTTGCCCTTGATAGTGTGTGAGCCACGAAGTGCGGGCAGCGATGACAGAGGTGTGCCCTCGACCGCTTCCCCGCTGGTGCAGGCCCTCCAGGGGTCAGACACCCAGCTGCCGGGGACGGGCGCTCACGGCACCTCGGGGAGGAAGGAGACACTAGCACATAACCCACCAGCCCCCCGGGCAGTGTCCCAGACGCTCCAAAACCCATCGACTGCAGAAGACCGCAGTGCAGGGATGGAGAACACGGGTTCTAGAGCAGCGCCTGAGCACTCTGTGTGCAGAGGAAACCCCCGGAGAGCTTGTTAAAACACAGGTTCCCGGGCACCACCCCTAAAGGATGGGTTTCAGGGCCCGAGAGTGTGCATTTTCCACGCGGTCCCTGGTGGCGTGATGCTGCTGGACTTGGGATCGCACATTGGAGAATGAACAGAGCCAGGGGCCCAGGCCCCGGGCACTGTCTCCCGCACTGACCGGCCGCAGGGTGTGCCCGGGTGAGGGAGCGAGTCCTTCCCCAGCGCAGTCAGCTCCTCTGTGCCACCGGGCGACAAGACTTCCTGCCTCTCTGCGCCATTGTGAGCACCAGATGACAGAAGCCATCCGAGGCTCTTGGCAAAGCAATACACGTCAATCCACGTCAGCCATTAGGTTTAATGTTGATTTTGTCTTCATATTTTATCTAACCTTCCTGATTTAAAGTGGAGGAAACCGAGGCCCCGAGAGAGTGAGGGGCTGCCGCATGGCCCCAGAGCTAACGGTGCACAAGCCTGGGACTCGGACCCTGGCCTTCCAGGCTCCCCCACTGCCACCAGGCCGAGGGCCCGGGGCTGCGCCGCAGACGCCGAACGTGTCCCGAGGGTCTCTGCCCCACAAGCTCTCGGCAGGAAACAAACATGAAACCAGCCTCAGAGGGCACAGGCGTCTCACAGAGCTGGCCGCCCACAGCCTGGGCCGCCTCTGCCAAGCGAAAGGGAACAGGCTGTCCGGGGTTATCAAAACGGGAAGCCGTGCTCCGGGAGGAAACGGCCCCGGCCCTCCTAGCGGAGGCGTGGGCACCAGCCTGTGCCAGAGGACACGGGGGTCTGGTTGGCATTCGATACATCCCTTGACCCAGCGGAACCTGTCATGAGGGCAATTTGGCCACCACCCAAAAGCCTCCAACAGGACTCTTGGGTAACAGAAAGCTGTGCCCCGAGCCGCCTACCTCTGGCCTGCTGAGGAAGAGAGCGCTCCTTCACGTGGACTTTAATAAAATGCACAGTCATGCGTTTTTTGGAATAACAGAACAAACCTTTTCTCTTTCCCCAGCCAATCGAAGGAGATGTGCTTTTCAGGAAAGCTGCTGAGGATGGCAGTAAATCCTCGCCTTGCTGTATTACTGTGTCTAGCCTGGCAGTCTAGGAACGAGGTGTTTTCCTCGAGTCCCCAGTCAGCTCTCTGCTCCGGGAAACTGGGACTCTGGGGAGAAACAGACATCCTTAGGACGTAGTCTTCACGGCAGGACTCAAAGGAATGCTTTGCTTTAGGGATGATTTTCCAGGAGGCAGACAACTCCAGCGAGCCTCTCACATAACGTCACAGAACCACGCTGAGCTTTACTGAACTGACAGTTCGCTTCGTAGGATTATGATGACTCATTCGGGTGACGTACAGAAAGACCTGACCCAGACCCCAGCACCTGGTAAGGGCTCTGTGCGCGCTGGCTGTCGGGATCGTGAGTCACGGGGCTGCGGTGGTGCTAGAACGAAGTCACAGCGTTTACAGGCGGGGACACAGCTCGGTGGCTGCCATGATGACGCTGAATGAGGAAACCTCCCCGCGATGGGGTAAAACAGAGATAAAAAGAGAATGATTGAGGGAAAGAGAACTGTTTAGACAATAAAATTGTACTCAACACGGAAACAAGCCTTTTGCACAAAGAGCTGTTAGCACAAATAGCCAGATTTGTTTTTCGTTTGCTCTGTCGTTGTTTTTTAGTTACTTTACATATTGTGTAAAGTAATGTCCAACACTTCTCAAAACCACAAATGATTGATTTTAATCTACACTATCAGAATGTGGGCACAAACACACAGTAGGAAAAATTCTGGGGTTTTTTTATTACAATTGACATTCAATACTAATGTTCTTTTCAGCCATATAGAGTGATGATTGGATGTTTATGTAACTTACAAGGTGATCCCCGATAGGTCTAGCGCCCCCAACACCATACATAACCCTAACAAAGGGAACAGTCTATGTATTTTCTCTGATTTTCTAGTTCATCAAAATCAGGTTCTTAAAAACTTGGTTATTTCATAGGATATTTATTTTCCCAGCATGTTTGTCTCACTAACTATCATTTTGAAATGTGTTCTGACATCTTACTGAGTTCCAAATGGCCATTTGAACAATCCTCTTTGAACATGACATTTCCTCCTATTCATATTACCAGGGCCCAAATAAATGTGGGTTTTTTTGTTGTTGTTTTTGCAAGTTCTAATACAATGTTGGAAATATAAAACTGTGTACCTATTTACAAGGGCAGTAGAAATATCACTCATGGCAAGCCAAAAGTATGCCAATCATTATTCTTTTTTAAAATGTCTTATTGTGTTTGCTACTACAGATGTCCCCATCCTTCTCCTACCTCCCTGTGGAGGAGAAGTAAGGCTCATTGAACTGTAGCGATAATTCTAGCTGTGTAAAAAATATGTCAGCATGTGATCAGGCAGGAGCATAGAAAAGAGACTGTGGTGTGTCTGCCGATCAAGCCTGTAACTTCCAGACTGCCCGCACCCGGTCGGTCCTCTCTGGTCCCCAGTCCGCTGGCACCATCAGGCCCTTGGCTCTGGTGTCCGTTACTGTCCTGTCCTGCCTTGTGAGCTGGGATCGGATCGAGCCTCTCAAGGTCCTGCATTTTCTGCTGCATTTCAGAGATCAGCTCAGAGGGGAGTTCCCAGCTCTCTCCACCTTGTATGACCTTGGGGAGCATCCCTCCCACCTCCACAGGTTCCCACGGACCCAAAACAAACTCTCGTCCATGTCCACTGAGCCCTCTGATCTCCTGCGAGTGGAGGTTCTGAGACTGACGCATCAGGCGGCACTGTGGTTACATGTTTTGCTCTGTCTTATTAACTTGGGTAATGCAATTTCATAAACAATAAGTAGAAGTCAGGAGGAAAATGGGGGGGAAGAAAATTTTAACGTAAATGGCAAAGCCTCTGGAAAAGAGGGTCACCGTCAGACAAAGCTGCTTCATGCCCCCACCATACTTATCTTCTTCCAGAGCAAATTCCCGTCTTAGACAGACATGTCGTGTTCACGGAGGGCATCTAGACACCTCTCTGATTTCGCTGTGCTGAAAAGGCAAGCACCTTATTTTCTGAAGCCTGCTGACCGCTTACGTTCAGTACGAAGTATGACTGAATTAACCTAGCCCTCAATGCTGCTTTCCCCAGGAAGAAAAACCCAAGGAAATCCAAAGGACAGCAGGTTACCAGGCAAATACACTCTGTCATCAGCCCTGGGTGGGGGGGTCTTGATTCTACCAGGGAGGGGGAAAAAGGCAGCTTCCTTTCTTGTCTTCATATTTTGAATTCTAACTAAGGAACAAAAAGGATGCATTTTTCTTTCTGAAAGCTCAGAAGGAGCTAGTGGTATGTCTTTGATCACTTCAGAGCTTTACTGAAGTGAAGGATTCACAATGAGGAATTTCTCCGATAACCAACTACAGGATCTTCATCTGAAAACAGGGCTGCGCCCTTCGGAGCAGAATCCAGGCAGTTCGGGGAGCTAATTCCGGGCCAAAGAGCCGTGACGCGGTACCCAGAGAGCCACAAAAGGAGCAAACCCGCTCTCTCTAGAAGGCTTCCTGGCCAACTATTGCACAGCGGCACGGAACAGTTTTGTGACCGCCAGCTCTGACCTCACCCCAGGGGTGGCTGAGCAGGACCGGAGTGCCACCTAGCTGCCCTCCTGAGGGATGTGTGTCCTGCCCGGGGGCCCTCACATGCCTGAGGAAACTGGACTGGGTTCAACAGAGCGCTGACTTCTGCGAGGCAGAAACAGAGGAAAGAGGCAAAGACCTCCCTGCATCTTCATTCAAAGACCACTGAGCGTCAGACGTGGGGGAGTCAGGCGGACCCTTCCCGGTCCAGGCCGAGCGCCCGTCTGGCCATTCCTCACGCCACCCCCTGCCGCTCAGCACGAGGGGAATAGTGTTGTCATACAGACGATGCTGTGGTGACGAGTACCCACGTCCCAGACTTCCGCCAGCAGCTCAGCGTCTGCCATCTGCATTCGCACCGCCGTGGAAATTCTTTGTGGGCCTAAAGTCGCCTTCCCATTAATTCTCCTTCTCAAGTCCTTCCAGCTCTTCAAGCGCCCCTTCCTTATGCAGCTTCCTTCTGCGGGGGTACGAGTGAGCTTACCCTGAGAGGGTGTAAGAGGGACAAAGTCGATGACCGTCTCCCCCCAGCACCCACTGTGACAACACAGGTCATCAGAGAACAGACGGGAAGGTGCGATGGCTCCTCAGAACGCGATTCAGCTCCGCCAGATCCACCCACATTGTGCTGCGATCAAATACGCTCTACAGGTTCCCACCACCACAACTGCCAACTCCTCTACATTGTTCTCCTGATAGACATAAACTTCTCCACTTCTCTGAATCGTCAATACTTCCTAATAGTTCGCTCCTTTTCTTGGTCATTTCTTTATGTTTTAGCTTTTCCCATCTTTATTCAGGGGTCAGTGACAAATGAAAACTGTATGCATTTAAGGTGTACAAGGTGAAGTGTATTCGCTGTAAAATGAGAGCCACGATCAAGTTCATGAACACAGTGGTCACTGCACGTAGCTCCCATTTTTCTTACTTGTCTTGGCGTGGTGAGAATACTTAAGATCTGCTGTCCTGGCAGATTGCAAGTGTGCAAAACACTATTGTTAACTACAGCCACCACGCCGCACGTCAGATCCAAGAACTCATTCCTCTTGTAACTGAGAGCCCGTAACCTTGACCAGCATTCCTCATTCTCCCCTCACCCCTGACCCCCACCCCCAGTGGCTGGCAGCCACCATCCTCCTGTCTGTCCCACGAGTTTGACTGCCTCGAATTTCACACATTGGTGAGGTCATACGGTGTTTGTCTTTCTCTGTCTAACTTGTGTCACTTTGCACAATGCCCTCCAGGTCCATCCATGTTGTCTCAAATGCCAGGATTTTCTTACTGTCTGGCTGAGGAATACTCCATTGTGTGTGTGCGTTACATTGCTTTACTCACCTGGTAAGAGACACTTTGAGTGTAGATTATTTTCACATCTTGGCTCTGGTGAACAACAGTGAAATGAGTACGGGAGTGCAGACTGCTCTTTGAGGTCCTGATTTCAATGTCTTTGGGTAAATACCCTGAAGCGGAATTGCTGGATGATATGGGAGTTCCATGTTTAATGGTTTGGAGGAATCTCCAGACTGGTTTCCCCAGTGGCTGCTCCAATGCACATTCCCGCCGACAGTGACAAGGGTCCCCTTTCTCCGCATCCTCGCCAACACTTGCTGTCTCTTGTCTTTTTGGTAACAGCCGTTCTGACAGGTGTGAGGTGATATGTCATTGTGGTTTCGATTTGCATTTCTCTGACAGTTAGTGGTGTTCCATATATATGTTTGGGAAACTGGGTGGGGGAGGTGGGGGGAATGTTTATAAATATCCTTTGCCCTATTTTTTAATTGGGTTCTTTGATTTTTGCTATTGAGAAAATTGAAAGGCATTGATGGAAGAAATTGAAGAAAACACAAAGAAATGGACAGATATCTCATATTCATGATATCCCATGTTCATGAATGGGAAGAACTAATATTGTTAAGATGTTTATATGACCCAGAGTAATCTATAGATTCAATGTGATTCCTATCAAAATTACAATGGCATTTTTTGCAAAAATACCCCCCAAAAAATCCTAAAGTTCATATGGAATCACAAAATACCTCGAATAGCCAAAGCAGTCTTGAGAAAGAAGAACAAAGCATCACATTTTCTGGTCTCAAACTCTATTATAAAGCCACAGTAATCAAAGGAGTATGGTACTGACATAAAACCAGACTCACAGACCAAAGGAACAGAACAGAGAGCCCAGACATGAACTCACACGCACACCGTGTGAGGGCACCAAGAATACACAATGGGGAAAGGATAGTCTCTCCAGTACGCTATGTTGGGAAAACTGGGTGTCCATGCGCAAAAGAATGTAATTGTACCCTTACCTTATAGCACACACACACAAGAAAATGAACTCAAAATGGATTAAAGCTTTAAAAATAAGACCCAAAACCATAGAAGTCCTAAAAGAAAACATAAGGGGAAAACTCCTTGACATTGACCTTGGCAATGATATTTTGGGCTTGAAACCAAAAGCTCAGGCAACAAAAGAATCATAAACAAGTGGGATTACATCAGACTCAAATGCTTCTGCACAGCAAAGAAAGCCATAAACAAAATTGAAAGGCAACCTACGGAACAGGAGAAAATATTTGCAAACCAAATATCTGATAAAGGGTTAATACCCAAGGGTTAATATCGCATCTCCTTGAGAAGGCTCAGATGTCCAATCTAGATAGTTTAAGGCCATTGAAAGAAGAAGATTCGGTCACCCAACGAGGCTGGGGGTCATAGGCCTGGATCTCAGCCTTGACAAGTCGTCTTTACAAAGAAGCCACAAGAGTGGACCCCCCCAGGGGGGACAACACAGACAAAGAAAGAGGGTCCGGGGCTGCTGATCTCCGAGGGAGGCTGAGGAGAGGCGACCCCATCCCAGGGACCCGAGATGCTTTAGACAATGAGATGGGGGATGTCGTACGGTGCGATAGCAGGACATTCAAGACAGGAGAGGGCTTTGCAAAGAAAGCAGGCACCAGGTCTGATGCTGCGGAGACATCCGACGACAAGGGGGAGTGAGCTCCACTGACCACCTGACTCCAGGGCCTCCAGGAAGCCCTCGTCCCCTGGGGTCCCTCCCACCCAGTTCCCAGGTGAATGCAAGTCTGCAGCTAAGTCTTCCTCCCTCCTCTGAGGACTCCCGCAGTCCC
>CM052551.1:2838546-2898129 GCA_028533065.1 Trachops cirrhosus | reverse complement strand
ACTCCCAGACGCCCCATTCTGTCCTGTTGGTCTGTTTGTCTCTTACGAGTCCCAAGTGCGTCTTGACTGCTGTGCCTCACAGGAAGTCTGGAAGTTGCACGGCGTCAGGCCCCCAGCGTGTTCTCCCGCTCCAGCACTGTGCTGGCTGCCCTGGGTCTTTGGCCTTTTCATATAAATTTACAGTCGGTCTGTCAATATTCACAAAATACCTGGCTGGGACTTTGACTGGGGTTGAATCTCTAGGTCAAGTTGGGAGGAGCTGACCTCTTGATATCACCGAGTCTTCCCACCCATGAGAACAGAGTATCTCTCCATAAAACCAGCATTAGCTCGCAGCGCTGAAAGCAGAAAGTCAGAGTCCTAGGAGGCTCATCTCGGCACAGAGAATCAGACTCGCCTGCTTTCTTCAAGCTACAAGCTGGTGTCTATTTTTACACCTCAGTAAAGTGCACAGTTTCTCTCTTCCCGAAGTGTGAAGTTAATAGAAGCACTTTACTGCTGAGGTGATGTGCAAGACAGGACTTATGATAAACAGCACATTTGAAAAAAACCACATGCAATATTTAAGAAGAGCGTCTCTACTCTGAAAGCCAGGAAAGGGGAAGGAAGGAAGCTGTGTTTCCTCCTCCAAGGGACGGATCTGGAGAGCCCTGCATCCATCCCGAACAGTCCGCTGGCACCTTGCAAAACAAGAGGCCCGCGGCCACACAGGCTGTCCCGTGTGTTCACGACTTCCCTGCCCTAGAGCCTGTCCTTGCACAGCTACGTCTGAGCTAATCTGTGTGGGAAGGTTGCAACGGAGGGCCAGCCAGTTGGCACGTTGCTGTCAGAGCCGCTGATGCTACCGCCTCCGAAAGGGAAGAGACTCTGGCCGGGTAGCTAGCCCCCAGCCTCTCCCTGGAAGAGTTTCCGTGCAGGGGCAGGGAGCAGCAGGGGTGGGGGGTGGCGGTGATGGAGGAGGGGAGGGAGGAGAAGAAAATTACACGGAAATCATTTTGAAAATCCAAAATGCAACTGAAACTCTAGTCTTAATTAAAAACAGTAGCAGGCTCTGCCAAATACCCACAAAGGCCTGCTTAGAATACACGAAGTTCATCGAGAGTTCAAATCTCAGAATTATTTTTATTTCCCGGCTTAGATCTAGCAAAACCACTGTGAAGCCTTCGGTTGCTTTAGTGAGAAGATCATCTGTGCAAATAGACTAACAGGTTCCAACGTCACAAAACGAAGACAGAAGGGAAGGAAACGTGACAGACCTTTGCTTGCCATTTCACTGAAGGTTAAGAGCACTGAGTGTGGAGTCAGCAAACATGAACTTGAACTAGCTTCCTGACAACCTGAGCTAGTGCAGTGCAAAGACCCTCCATGAGCTTTCATCAGCCTCGGCGCAGGGGTGGGGGAGGCCAACGTTTGGACATCGTGGTTGGGTTCGTGCTGATTGAGGGCACAGGAAGTACCTCCCAGGGGTGGAAGTTGAGATGGGGGTGCGGTCAAAGGGGGTTGAAGTGCTGGACCACACTGGCCACGTCAGAGCCAGAAGAAGTCGAAGACAGAGAGGGGGATAGTGAGAAAATATGGCGAGTGCAAGGAGCGGGGAGATGTCTTAACCAAGTGAAAGCGTTCACACAGACACGGTGTCCAAGGAGGGGTCTGGAAGGACACATGACTGTGCTCAAAGTGGCGATGACCTGAGTTTTCAGACCGCAGTCTAGGCGAGGACGAGTTTCGGGGTGCGGCTGCGGAAGCTGAGGTGCAGCGCAGGCTCAGGAAGCCATCCAGCTGAAGATGGACGTGAGGACGTGAAGCCCTCACCCCCGGGTTCACAGACACTGCCGTCCGGACCTGGGTTCCCTCCAGCTCCCAGCGCAGCACCCCGACAACCTCCGAGTCATTGCTCAGGTCTCTTCCACGTCACCTTTGTAGAAAGACCTTCCCTGACGCCCCACGCTAATCTAGTTCTTCCTTTTGTAAGTGTTCACAGCCCTTCCCACATTTGCTTCTTGTCACTTACCCCGACGGTAACAAAAGGACTGTGCGTGTCATTATTTCTTTTATGCCCCTCTCCCCTACTGGACCCAAAGCCCCAAAGGCCAGGACTTCGAACATCTCATTTACATAGGGAGATAGCAGCGTTGCTGAAAATGGCTGGAACCCAAAGAATCGTAATTATGCTTCCACTTATTCCCATGAGAGGGTCTGAAGGAGAGATCACTAAAACGTGTCCCACTTAGAAGCAAAAGGAACTGTATCTGGTTCTCGACTGTGGGCTCTGGGCTCTGACGTTGCCTCTTTGCAGATGAAGCCGGGACAAGCCACTGACAACCCCGTCATGTAAGTGCATCGAGGTGGGGTCTATTTTTAACTACAGCAAATTACCGTTCCTTTCTGCGTTCACATTTTCATGTCTGCAAATGAGGGCTCTTGTTCTTACAGCTTCCTGAGCAAAGAAAGACAGATCTCTTTTTGAGAAGAAGGAAGGTAGTCTTTGAGACAGGCATCCCTCCTTTAATCCCCACCCCAGCTGGGAGGTTCAGAGAGCCTTAGGGCAGTGGGGGCAGGGTGGGGGGGTGATATTTCTGTTGCTATTTCTGTAAGGACACAGAAGACTCACGCCCGGGTGGGGAAAACTCGGTCCAAAGAGAACAAAACGGAAATTTGACTGTGCGTCTCAGCAGGGACGGGATGTCCCACACAACTCGTCAATAAGAAACCGACATCATATAATTATAGACTTTTTTTTACTATATTTGTAAGTATGATTGCGTCATGCAAAAATGAGCTAAAGTCTCTCCCAAAGCAATGCAGTTTATATAACATTCTGAAGATACCCGCATGCTTCAAAGCCAAGTCAGGTTGCTTGCAGAGCTGACACAGGACATGGTGACAACCAGGATGAGGCGTCTCACAGAACAGCCCCCTGTCACTGTGGAGGGGGGTGGAGAGGCAGCGGGGGCCAGGTGATCAGGCAGGCTGGGGTGGGGGAGGACGGGTAGCTCTTGAACTATATTTGAAGTATAATTTTATATTTTAAAAATATTGTTTTATAATACAAATACCAAAAACCAAAAACTTGGTATACATCTCTTGGTTAATGTGGACATGAAGAAAAAGTTTCAGAATTATTAAGGCCTAAGATTTTTATGTTTAGTCAAGGAAGGTTTGATAAGAGAAGTCATAAAATTGGCCCAAAGTAGGCTAAGTATAAGAAATATAATTGGAACAGGACAATCTTACCTTCCACCTCCTTTTCCTTATTTTTCATTTTTCACATCACCGTATGTTTCATTGTGCTTTTTCTTTTGGAAGAAAATACCATCAAAAATAATGACTAAATACTAGGTAGTGATGCTTTTGAAAACACGGCATATTTGTATTTCAGAATTTCTTGTTTGAACATACATTTATGTATATTTCTTTTTTAGTTGAGTTTATTGAGGTGACATTGGCTAGCAAAGCCATACAGGTTTCAAGTGTACAACCAGTAAACATCAGCAGCTCCCTGCATGGTGCACCTCCCAGCTCAAGCAAAGCCTTCCTCCCCCTTTGCCCGCCTCCACCTGACCCCGCCCCCTTTCCCTCTGGCCGTCACCACACTGTTGTCTGTTTCCATGTGTTATGTATACATGTTTTTTGGTTAATCCCTTTGCCTTCTTTCATCCAGCCCCCCACTCCCCGCCCCTCTGACAGCTGTCAGTCTTCTTCGCTGTCAAACTCACCATGCACATTTCAGCTCCCATGTCTGTGACAGGCAGAATAATGACTCCCCCAAATATGCCCCATCCTAATCCCAGGCACCTGTGAATATGTTAGCTGATGTGATTAAAGGGACTTTACATTAAGATCAAGGACCTCGAGAAGGGGAGATGGTCCTGGATTATCTGGGTGGGCCCGATCTAATCTCATGAATCCTGCATATGTGCAAGAAGGCAGAAAGCTAGGTCAGAGAGATGTGATGCGGGAGGGATTCGACCCACCAGGATGGCTTTGAAGGTGGAGGGAGGGAGGAGACGGTGAGCTGGGAAAGCAGCAGCCTCTGAAGCTGGGCTCAGCCTCAGGGCACAGCCTCGGTGTGTAATGGCGCGGAACTGAACGCTGCCAATCAACCAGAAGGAGGGAGCGGGGGATGGGTTCTCCCTTAGAGCCCCCGAACAGGAGCACAGCCCCCAGCGCTTTGATTAGCCTGGTGAGACCGCATCAAACTTCAGACCTACAGAACTTTCATAAATCTGTGTTATTTTAAACCACAGATTTTCTGGTGATTTATTAGGGCAATGGCAGGAAACAACGATAGAATACAGTGTCCTTGCTCCTCCCTTGCTCTGTGTTTGCGACGCCCTTCGCCCTTCGACGTGCTTCTCAATCCCAGTCTCGGTGGAACAACCTTGACCTCACCGGCGTCTCCTTATTCTGTCCTACTTATTGGCGCACATCCTTAGGGCAGCTGGCCATTAGTTAAAACTTACGTTCTGTCTCCAAAACGAAGTTGTAAGATCCTCAGGAACGGGGAGGATGTATTAATAACTGCGGTCCGTTGCGAACAATGGCCTCAAACCCTATCCTTCCTGATACCCGCTCTCCGGCAATGTGACTCGGAAGATCCTCCCATCAAAGGGTGGGCTCTCCCTCCACCTCCTGAGTCTGGATGGGCTCTGTAACTCACATGGGTCAGTGAGCTTCAGCAAGTGGAGCAGAAGTAGAAGCGTGACTCTGAGGCCACCCCGCGTGAGAAAGCTTGAGCCCCGTCACCCAGCTGCTGAGCCAGCCACCAGCCCGTCAGGCCGGACGGGTGTGTGGGCCGCGGGCACTGGCTGACTGCAGACTCAAACTCGGGTCCGGCTGAGACCCGCAGAGGAGACATTGTGTGACCCCATGTGAGCCGCTGACCCACAGAGACAGGAGCTCACGGGTGACTGCTCTTTCAAGTCACTGCTTCGGGGGAGTTTGCTAAATAGCCAAAGCTAACATCTACCTAAACCAATGCTCTGCGTTGAGCTGTTGCTGAATATTCTTTGTGTATATTACAAACTTCGTAGATATACTTTTTCATTTATTTTTCAATGACGGTTTGCTTTCGTGTTATTTTGTATTGGTGTCAGGTGTGCAGGGTGTTATTTGTATTGGTGTCAGGTGAAGAATATTTTGGATGCTCAGAATGATGATGGCGATGATGATGAGGATAAAGATAATGAAGCTGTATTCACTCCTAGGTCAACCGGGAGGCAGGTGACACCATGTCCATGTCCCAATACCAGGAAATTTCAGTGCTGATGAGCTGAGGAGTGTCAAGTTTTTGCTAAAGTAAATTGGAAAGTACAGTGACTGAAGATTTTAGGTTTTCACGTACTGCAGCCTATTGTTGATCTCTAACAAAACCAAAAAGCTCTATGCTAAGCTTTTATATTGGTAAGTCGGCATTTCAATTTTTCTCTCACTGTGTCAAAACACTGGGGAGAGCCCGATTGTCACTGTGCTGGGCCATCCTGAGTCTGCAAGTAGACTTTGGTTAAGGTCTGCTTGGGACGTTGTCACTTGAGAACAACTCATCCAGAAATTGCCAGCGAAGGTGGCTTTTACGTGGAAGCCCCCAGTTGCTTGTTTCACATCCAAATAGTGTTCTCTGAAATCTGTTAGACTCCCAGCACATTTTTCAAAAGGGTTGTGCTTATGAAAGTTCTTAAGTGAATGAGGTAGTATGTAAGGTCCTAATAGTGAGCCTGAGAAGTTTTAAGGACTGTGTATTCCTTCTTTAAGCCTGTATTCCATTAAAATGTTGGGGACTGAGATGGGAACAAAAAAGAGGCAGAAATGGGGCAAAGTCACAAGAATGTGGCAAGTTTGTGTCCCTGTGCCCACAGAGGGACAGCCCTGGTCACCTAGGCTTGCTTCTCTATTGGCTGGTGTGAGTCAGCTGTTTGCCAAACATGTTCCTTCCGACGAATCATGTGCCATGTTCTAAACCCAGGGCAAGGAAGACTTTGTCACCTCTAAGCAGAAGACATGTTATATAATGCTGGAAGTTCTATCTGAAAGGCACCTCCGAGTTGATCGGATAAACCTTCCCACATAATTCAGACGTCCTCTCCAGTCTGTCCTCCACACCCCGCTCGAATTCCTCCAGCATCAGGAAAGTCACAATTTCCTATTTGGAGCACCCATAATTGAGACGGAGTTCTTTCTCTATCAAGCTGAAATCTACCTCCCACCCACTGAGCCAAATTTTGCTTTAAGAAGCTCACGCCACACGTTTACCCCCCCACCCCTGCTGTTGGGTGCTGTTTACAAGCCTGGAACTTGGGGTCAGTCGGCCTTGACCTCAAAGGTCAGCTCATTCCTTCACCAGCTGTGTGAGCTGGGGTGAGCGCGCCTGTCACAGAATCAGTATTTCCAACAGGAATCATGACACCTGCCTCGTAGAGTTGCTGTGACAATCAGGTAAGGTGTCATGTATCAGGTTCATGACAATGCGCCTAATGGACGAGGAGGTGCTTCCTAGAGTTTCCTCTCTTACAAAGAACAGAGACAACAAAGAGAGGCTTTCCCTCCCCTCTCTTTTCGGTGCTGTCCCGTGACAGTGTCGTTCAGAGTCACGGCAGTCATCTCGGGTCCATGAAGCAACAAGGTTGAGGTTGGTGGCGTCAAGGGGGCAAAGGAGGGGGCCCTTGATGACCCCGTGGTGCTGCTGTGCAAATCCTGGGAGGGCCCACCTGCAGACTTCTGGTCGGCGTGGCGGTCAAACGCCCTCCCTGTTGAAGCCATTTTCAGTTCAGTGGTCTGCTCCCTGTAGGCGGACACGCCCCGAGGCACTGAGGGCGAACCCTGCCTGTCACTAGGTCTGTCCTTACATCACCTTTCTCCTGCTTCCGTGCTCTAAATACAGGTGAGAAGTGAGTGTACACACACACACACCCCCAAAATATGTCATTATGCTTCCTGGCTGTAATTGTGAGCAATTAAGTATACGTAGGAAAATGTGGAAAGTATACAAGAAAAAGATAAAAGTGGATTAGGACAGTAAAAAGGTAAGAATGGAAACCTTAGGGATAAAACCACAGATGAGACAATTTCTTCTATGTTTCTGTATGTTACACATTTTCTATGAAAACGGACATTAATCTCCAGATGGAAAAAATTAACTTTCTTTGTAAGAAATAAAACTTTCGTAAAGGCGCATTTTTGTAGCAATAGAGGAATTCAGCCAGGCCGACGCTTCAGAGAAGTCCAATGGGGGAGAGGCGCAGCCCGGGTCATGACTCACCGCACTCAGGCCGCTGCGTCCTTTCCCACCGCCTAAGAATAGAAAAACGGGCACGGGCCTCATTTATACCGAGACGAATTAAAAATTAAGTGCTTCTGTCTAATAAAAATAGCAGGGAGCTGGACTGCATGGTCCCCGGGCCTGTCCCCGGGGGAACCAGCAAGGCCCTGGACAAAACTGCGTGGCCGTCAGGTAGCAGTGACTCGGGGACTCGACAAATCGGAGACGGAGCTTTTCGTGCAAGGCCCCGAGACATAAGTGCCCACTTCCGTCATGTGGCCTTGAGGGTAAAATGGTAATTAGGACTGAAATTTCTCATTGTTGCCTTTGTTAGGGTGACCAGAGCTTGGATGACAGGAATATGAATGTCCCCAAATGGTAGCCCCGACAGCCAGTGACTTAGACACCTGGCTCAGAATCCCACACCTTATTAGTCTGGGGTGCGAGGTGGGATTTATCTGGGGGTCTATTTCATTAAGAGGAAAATAAACACGCAAGGGAGAGGCCCAAGTCTTTCCTAGTTCGAAACGACTGTCTTCAGCTGTCAATGGGGGTTACGTATCTAGGATATTTCAGGTAACTGGCTACTGAAAGAAGACAGCATCCTTTAAAAAATAATCAAAGGAGTGAAAAATAAACCAGTAACCTTTCCCGTCTAGTTTGGAAGATGACACACGCAGTACGGCGGGGAGAAGGGAATGCGTGGTCAGAACCAACGGCTGTGGGCGGGGTCTCTAATGAACGGGTGGAAGCTCAGTCAGTTTTGCAGGTTGGGGGGCGGGGAGCGGGCTGGGGGCTGGGAAAGCTGGGAGACCAGGGACCCTCCCGGGAGGTGCCTGAACCAGCCAGGGCCCAGGCACCCCGCGGGGGCCATGTGTAGGAGGCAGCATGCACGGACCTGGGGGGGAGATGTAAGGAAGGGCGGCGGAGACCAGGCAGACCGGAGAAGTCAGGGGCGGACCCAGCACGGAGGGAGTCCACACCGGGCTGTGAAAGTCTGGTTTTCCTCCGCCAGCACAGTCGTTACCACCGTCTGCTTCGGAGTCAGACGAAAGGTGTGAATCCAGCTCCTCCACCGCAGTGCCGCCTGGCCTTAGGCAGGTCGGTTCCTTTTCTTTCTTTGCTTTTTGCCTTCCTTCTTTTCTTCTTTCTTCCCCCCGCCCCGCACCGGCCCCACCGCCGAGTTTTGGCTTCACTCTTTTAAACGTTTCATTATGAAAAATTTCAAAAATACCCACAGATGAAGAAAACTGCAGTGTGCCCCAGGTTCCCATCATCCCCGTCCACAATCGACCCACCTGGTCTCACCTGCACCCTTCCCTCTCCGAGCTCACCTGCTGCGCGTTAGGCCCGATTGATTAAGGAAGGCTGACCCGCAGGTGGGAGGAGCTAGGAGCGGGTGCCCACGAACGGCCTGCGTCAATCAAGCAGTATCACCCTTAGATTACAGAAACTGTCGTCCTGACCTGGGTCTCATCTTTGAAAGGCCTGCGCCTGCCCTCCCCTGGCCACGCCCTTCCCCCCCAGGATGGGGAGAGGAGTGCCCAGGAACGGTGCCCATCTGGAGCCTGTGCCCCCTCAAAGGGCACTGGTACCTGGACCCAGAAATCCTTGCCCCGTGGCTCCAGGCCCCTGTGGGCGAGCTCTAAACCCTGCGTGCACCCCGCTGGGTGGTCAGGGTGGGCAGAGTGGCTGCTGGAGAGGTGGCTGTGGGCAAAGCTCGGACCTGGGGCCTAGCCGCACACACACAGGTGTGGGACCCCTGGAAGTACTGAATGGGAGAGCAGGGGTGGAAAGAAAGGGCCCCCCTTGCTCCTGCCAACCAAGACCTCCATCTGGGGCCCCACTCTTGCCTCACAGCCCACAAATATTTTTAAATGTCTGAATGTGACATCTACAGTGTTTCTCAGTGTTTTTGAATGTAGATCAGGTCACTGATGCCTTGTGCACTCAGCTCACAGGACAGGGGAGGGGGTCCGGTGAGCCCTGTCAGAGTCCCTGGGAGAAGGTGCGCTGGACACACTGAAACAACGAGGATGCCTGGGATTGTCGGCAGAAGAACAGGGTTGCACCGAACCTGGGGACAAAGCAGAGCTTTCCAAGGGCTTTCACTGCCAGAGTTAAACAGAGTCCCATCCTCAGCTCCCCACCCTCCCCCAGGGTACACCTGAAGAAACAACACCTCCATTGTAGGAGGCTTTCCCCCTCGTTCTCTGACAGGGGGAAATGTGTCTGACCTCGGACATCTCCCCTTCGTGTTTAAAGCAGAAACCACGTGTGGACACCTCTGTATGGAGCCGAATTCTTGCTTAGGCACATACTTCACTCTGGAAGGGAGGGAACTCGAAGAGTAGTGCCCTTTGCATCCTAGAACTCAGCCATTGTGTGCAAGGGCACCCCAACAGGGAGAAAAAGCAAAGTGGGGCAGCCCACGGCAGCAAGTAGGCTTTTGTGTTCCTGAGCAGATAATAACGGGGTTTCACTTGAATCCGAACACAATCTCCATTAATGTAATTAGTAAATGCAGTAACTCCGACTCTCCCGGCCAGCGCCCTAGAAAGGCGCTTTCAGACACATCCTCACAGCTTGGGAGTTAAGTGAGTCAGTCCTGCGGCGTTAATTACCGGGAGACAGAACCTAAAGTGGGTTTCCCACGTGGGCCTCAGCCAGCCGGAGATGGTTCCCAGGGTTGGCGAGAAACTTTGCAGACGTCAGGTACATAAAAAGCTGTTTCCATGCGTGGGAAGTATTGGTGGAAACATCGGGAGAAATTGTTTGCAGCATCCACAGTGAGAAACGAGGAGAAAGGCCTAATTCAAAGAAGAGCTTTTTTAAAAAAAATCTAATTTATTGGGGTGACATTGGTTGATAACATTATATGGGCTCCGGGGGACAGTTCTATGGTACGTTGTCAGTGCCTTGTGTGGGGTGTTCACCACTGGAGGTCGGAGGTCATCTCCTCCCTTCACCGTTTATCCCTGCCTTGTCCTTTTCCGCCCCCTCCCCGTGCTGTTCTCTGTCTCCGTTTTCTTTGTATAATCCCAGCGCCCGACTCACCCAGCCCCATCCCACCCCCACCCTGCCAGCTGTCAGTCTGTTCTCTGTACCCGTGAGTCTGTCTCCACTGTGGCAAAGGGTCCCCAGCCTCCCCAAGAGGACAGTCCTCTGCTCTGCAGTCCCTGCAACCTATTCCCCAAGTGGAAATCATACCTATTTCCTTGCAACGCTGGTATACGTACCCTCTTTTATTATGTAAGTGGGAATAATTTTAGAAACTGAAAATAAAATTAAAGAAAGCCAGAACAAAGGAAAATGTGCTTTCCCCACTGGTGCTTTGGAACACAGTGTCACCTGTCACGGTGACAAGGAGGGATGCGAGACCAGAGACAGAAGAAAACTCGGAGGAATGGTTGTCTCCACTTTAATGATCTGAATCGAGGAAAACGGGAACAGATGAAACCTTAGTGCGAGAGAAAGGAGCATGCACTGAGGGGTTAGATCGATAAAACGGCTGCCGACCTACTGTTGGTGGTGGACGTACCTGTTTGGCTTTGTTTTACCACAGACAGTCCAAGTGTCCTGCCACTCCCACAATTAGTCAAATGCACAGTCCTCTCAGCCTCCCGGCCCGCAACGTCCAGGAGAGAGGCAAAGCAATCACCCAGGTAACTGAGGCTGTTCGGCCCTGGTCAGACTGCTGACACGTTTATTGTAAATTTCTTCCCATTTTCATGTGATAAAGCGATTTCACACGATTGTGCATTTCCCAAATTTCTAAATAAACTCGGTAACCCAGACAGGAAAATGGCAAGCCTCAAAGCAGACATTGTAGAATGGACTCCCATTTGAACTGTCCATTGTTCATAACTGAGTCTGTTACACTTCCTTTAACAGACGTGATATCAGTGTTAATGTCATGGTAATATACACGAACTGCATAAGACCTGGCTGCCTTCTAACGGGTGGCTTACCAAAACCCTAAGAGAGCACAGGTGGCTTTGCAAACCATACTATTGATCCATCTGGACTGGTTCCATTTGCAAGATAATGTCCCAGCTGTGCATTTTCCCATAAATTGGGTCAAGAGGAGAAGGACTCGGGGGAGCCGAGGTGTCTCTGTGTCTCTTTTCAAATAATCGAAGGCTGCTTCTCCTGGCATCTGGAAGAAGGAAAATGTCCTTGTCTCGCGAGTATTGCTTTAGTAGACCACATGCCCGATAAGTTCTAGCATCTAGGAGCATGCAACAGCAGCTGGTAATTCAGCTATGCAGTCATGGAATTATTAGGGTGTAATAGATTGTGTGCATGGAGATGTTTCTAATGGTAAAGAGAGAAACAGAAGAGCTTGCTCTCCTTTGCAGCCATTTTGGCACAGAGTTCAAAGCTGCAATCACACCCCTAAGGCAAGTCAGTGGATTGCAGAGTGAGGGGGTTGCAACAAGTGTGCATGCTACAGAAAACGCGAGCCCGGCACCCGAAATAGGGAAGCCTCCGGTGTCCTCAGAATCCCATCGCTGGCGCAGAGCATCGATCGGCACAATGGAAATGTCTCACTCTAACATTCAACGCCACTTAGAAATGCAGAAAGGACTGTAAAACAATATATCTGGGTTGTTTTTTTTCCTCACTGGCTAAGATTCTGTCTCGTTCGGGAATGATTTTGCTTTATAAAAAAACCCTTTTAAGAACAAAAGGCTTGAGGTCTTCATGGCCACGCACACTGAGGTGCACACCTGCGCTTCATTCTCCAGGTGAACCCTCGAGGATGGGGTGCTTTCTGAGACACAGGTAAATATGCATTCTTGTACCCACAGTATTCCCTGCGGCTCATGCTGACTCAGGGCGCTTCACACATTTAAGACGACGAAGGTGAAAGGGTAACGCGTTATCCCAGCTCTTTTTCCAAAACTGTTGAAATACATTAACTGGTTCTTTTTAAATGTCAGTTTGCAAGTTCTCGAAGTCTCTCTCTGGTGTTTGGACGTTCGGAAGTCTCTAAACCACAGAAACAAGGAATAAAAATCAGGTGGCCGCCCAAAATGACTTCGGTCCCCCATTCCGGGAGAGACCTCGGTTCCCGTATCCCCCCTGGGGGTGGAAGGAGAGCTCGTCGCATCAGTTTTATGGGCTTCACGCAGGAGCCTCGGGTCAGGGGACCCTTTCCGAGGGCGGGAAGCGAGGGGGGAGCCAGGACGCTAGGAGCCGGGACTCTCCGGCTACCCGGGTCACCACTGCTGGCCCGCGGCGCGGGAGCCCAGCGGCGCCTGGGCCACGGCGGGCACGGCGGGCGCATCACCCACGCCGGGCAGGACCGAGCGCACGGAGCGGCGGAACTCCTCGTTCCTCCAGGTGTAGAGCAGCGGGTTGAGAGCAGACAGCGCGCAGCACAGGAGCCAGCTGGCCGCCTGCACGCCCCAGGGCACGGGCAGCGCAAGGCCGCTGGCCAGGCTGACCCACACGAGCGGCTGCGTGGCCAGCAGGAAGACGCAGCACAGCAGCAGCACCGACAGGCCGCTGAGCCGTCGTTGCGCGCGGCGGGGCTGCAGCGGGGCCGGCAGGGGCGGCGCGGGCGCGGAGAGCGCGGGGAGCGCGGGGGCGCCGGGGCCGGGCGCGCGCGGGGCGGCGGGGAGCGCGGCGGCGGCGGCCGCGCAGCCGGGCAGCTGGTGCAGCAGGTGGAAGTTGAGCACGCTGACCCGCTTGACGCTGACGCGCACGCGGCGCACGATGCCCAGGTAGCAGTGCAGCAGCAGCGCCGTCTGCGCCAGCAGCGCCGCGGCCGCCAGCAGCGCGGGGTAGTGCACGCCCGGGGCCGCGGGGCCCGGGCGCGGCGCCCAGGGCGGCAGCGCCAGCACGAGGCCCAGCGCCAGCGCCCAAGACAGCGCCAGCATGCCCGCCGTGTGGCGCCGCTGGTACAGCGCCTGGTAGGTGGCGGGCGCCCGGGTGATGAGCAGGTAGCGGTTCAGCGCCACGAGGCAGTGAGACAGCAGGGACACGGTGAGGCCCAGGCCCAGCAGCGCGCCCCGCAGCAGGCGGTAGCTGCCCCCCGCGCCGTCCCAGCCCCCGGGGGGCCCGGCCGCGCTGGCTGGCAGCAGCCCCAGCACCGCCTCCTGCGGCATCCAGAGGGCGCAGACGCTGAGGTCGGCGGCGCAGCCGTTGACGATGAAGGCGTTGCTGGTGGTCTGCAGCTTGCGGAAGGACGACACGAGGTAGATGACCATGCCGTTGGCCAGCGTGCCTCCAATGGCCAGGCCCGAGTACAGGAGGGACACCGGGATGCGCCGGCCGGCCCACGACCCCTCTTCCTCGCAGAGCAGCAGCAGCGACCCCCCGGCCGTGGAGGACGCGGACTCGGAGGAGGAGTTGGTCATCGTGGCCAGCGCTTCACACCTCGCGGGCTAGCGCGGGCTCCTGGCGGCGCGGCCCATGCCGACTCCTGCCTGCAGGGAGGGCAAAGACACCCTTCAGCCTTCTGCCCGCGACACAAAAGGCTGAAGCAGGAACACGGGCTCGGGGAGGGGGAGAGGCCGCCTGGAGGAGACGGGGGTGGCAGATGACAGGTATGTGCCTGGGGAGCGCCTCCCGCCCTAGGGAAAGGCCTCTGCACTCCCCAGGCACCAGCCGAGCCCCGGGACGGAGCAATGCCGAAAACAAACAGCCTCCCTCTGCCCCACACTCACATGCATGCTGGGGAACACTACCAGGTGGAGCCCCTGGTTTCCAGGAGGAAGTAGAGGCAGCTCAGCTGGGGAAAATGCCAGGGAAAGGAGTTGGGGGTACCTTACTTTTGGGCTGGTCCTCAGCCGGCGGTGGCAGAGGGAGGGACGCCAGGAAATACCTCCTCATTAGCAGCATCTGTGTCCTGCAATCAGCAGGACAAACTCAGCGGGGATCGGTGCCAGGAGCAAGCGGCCGCATCTCCCAAGCAGCTTCCAGGCACATGGTCCCCGGCAGAAGCCAGCAACCAGCCGCTGGGAGCCTCAGAAGCCAGCCCCAGCGGTGGGCAGGAGGCAGCCCGCTGCCGGGATGCTCGTTTGCAAAGCAGAGGCTGAGCTCGAGAGAGGAGCACCCACCCTGTGCTCAGAAGCGAGAGGGGTGGCTGACAGGGTGAACCCACTCGAAGCTCTCTCCTGCTTAGTTATCCATCACCCAGGGAAAAGGCAGCCTTTCCACACAGCATGAATTATTCAACAGCTTCTAACTTGTGAAAGGAAGAAAAATATCTTGCTCCCCCAGTCCTGTAATTAACAAGTTTCTCTGCCTTCTCTCTCTCTCTCTCTCTCTCTCAGCCTCCTTATTTTTCACACTGCTTCATTCGTCTTTGTTTCCCCGCCCCGCCCCGCCCCCATCCCGTGGATGCTAGAATAAAATTCAGTATCCCCCAGTGTTTCATCCCAGTGCGATGCACTCTGGGGTCAAGACTTTTCTTGGGCATAATATACTCCCAGGACCAGGGCTGGCCCCTCCATCCCACATTTTCAGAGAGAATTACTTTATATCCTAATTGAAATTTATTTTTTTTCCTTCGCTATGGTGGGACACGGGTAATTATCCACAGACAGTCTTCAAGTCTGTTTAAATCAATTTTTATTTTTTATTTTTCTCATCACCAAGCTCCCTTCAGAGTCTGGCTGGTGTTTCGGCCAGGAAATGGTTGGAGGGTGGGGAAAGGTTTGGAGTCGGGGAAGTGACGGGCACACAGCAGCGCCACCTCAGTGCCGCTCCCCGCTCCCCAGATGGTTCCTCACCCATGTCTGGTGCTGGCTCAGGCAGGGGCACTCCGAGAACCATCCCAAATGGGAAATGGTGCATAAAAGTCATCCCCCCAGGAAGTCATTTTCACTGTGAAAATCCTTAATTTGACGATTTAACTCAATATGGACTAAGGTAAGGTGGCATTATGGAAACACTCCTGGGTCGAGTATCAGGACACCCGGGTTATGAGCTGTGATGGGTCATTTTCGTGTCAAACACGAAGTTCCCACTCAGTGACCCTGACCCGCAGCACCAGGTCGCTAGGAAACTCGATAGAAACGATTGGGACCCACTGAGGCAGAGTTTCTGGCGATGGACACGGAGCCCCGCGTTGAGAGCCCTCCAGGCGGCTCCGGTGGGTGCTGAGGTTTGCGTGCCTCCCCCGCAGGCGGCCATCCTTGGCTTCAGGGCTGACGCTGTTTCTCCATTGCGCGTCTTACCCCATCCTCACCTGTCCACCCACCGCGCTCCTCCACCTCCGCTCCAGGTGCTCCGGGGACGGGCTTCCCTCTCCCTCCCACCCAGGCACCTCCGTGGGGGTGGGTCAGTGCCTGCCAGTCCCTCGGGTGCCCCTCCGTGACCTGCCCCCCCTTTGCCCAGCCAAGTGCTACTCATCCTCCAGATCTGGGCTCAGACACCACCTCCCGCTCGGAGGCTCTCTTGATCCCCAGGATGGGTTGTCCTGCCTGCGTGTCCCTAAAACACCTGAGGGTGTCCCTGCCACCTCCAACCTTCCGCGTGGGGTTTTCCTCCCCACGTGGTAAGTGGGTCCAGGGCAAGGCTCCCCTTTGCATCCGAGTGCCTGGCACATGGTAAATTCTCGAGAGGAACAGCCAGTGTCGGAGTCATCCCGCAAAGCCCTATTACCGATTTTTCGAAAATGCTCTAAGCCCTGGCCCAGCGGCTCAGTTGGTTGGAGCATCATCCCATACACAAAAGGTTGTGGGTTCTCCTCCCCGTCAGGGCACATCCCTAGGTCGTGGGTTTGATCCCTCTTTCGGGCACATAGGGGAGGCAACCAATCGATCTCTCTGTCTGTCTCTCTCTCTCGAACAAAAAATCAACAACCATATTTTTGGGTGAGGATTAAAAATAAATTAATAGCCCTGGCTGGTGTGGCTCAATGGATTGAGCACCGGACTGCAAAGCAAAGCATCACTGGTTTGATTCCCAGTCAGGACACATGTCTGGGTTAAAGGTCTGGCCCCCAGTTGGGGGCACATGAGAGGCAACCACACATTGATGTTTCTCTCCCTCTCTTTCTCCCTCCCTCTCCCTCTCTCTATAAATAAATAAATAAATAAATATTCTTTTTAAGAACATTTAAAAAATGAATTGATAAAATGCTCTACAAGCTTCATGTAACCGCATCCTCATGCTGCATGACACCAAATTGTTGTTAAACAGAGCTTTTGTTAACAACCCTCACTGGATTCAATTCCCTCGCCCACTCTCACAAGATCCAGTGTGGACTTTCCTGGTACACGATTTCATAATCCACCAAAATACGGGGCAGCAACTGCCTCCCACGCTTGGGGAAACCGAAGGGCATTGGCGGCAGGGTCTGGTTAATCACTTGCCCCTGTCTCCTGCGGCCCAGCTGCCGAGCAGGCCGCCTGAGCACGGCCTGGGGGTGTCGGCGACCCCCCATCCGAAGCAGCTCTAGTTCCTCAGCTCTCGGTCCCTCGGGGGTAACACAGCCCCCGAGCTTCACATTGGCATGCGCCTGCTTAGATTGTAGGAGAGGTTTTCAGAGGAACACCACCAGCTCTGTCTTGTGTTAGAACCAAATTTAGGAGCAATTTGAGGCTGTGAGAGCACTTACCTTCCAAAGCGCTTTTAGAAATGACTTGAGAGAAGCAGGAAGCTGGAAATGACCTACAGTCTGTCTTGTCCTGAAGCCCTTAACTGGGGTTCCTGAGCTGCACGGGTGATGGCCCCCCGGTTTGCTCCTGCCCCATAGTGCTAGAGAGTCCCCAGCCTCCCCCCACCCCGCCACCCCAGCGACAGCAGCCCACTAGCTGATGCCCTTCGGGGAGGGTCCCATGATTGTGGCTCTCAGCTGGGGCCTGGGGGTGTCATCCAAGCTTCTCATTTTGCAGAAAAGAAAATCGAAACCCAAAGACAGTCAAAGACTTACCCAAAATCACACACATAGTGACAGACCTGTGCCTCGGGCTAGGGTCCCATCCATAACATCCACTTCGTAAGAAGTAACGTAATAAACACCCTTCCTCGTTCTGCCCCTATTAAATTGCAAGCCTCCACGTCTGTCTTTCCAGCATTTATTGAACTGTGATCTTTGATCTCCTGCAAGACAGCCGCCTGGGTCCGGGCTGGGGCTGCTGCCGGGGCCCGAGAATCTGCATTTAACCAGCCCCTGCGGAGGGCCTTTCCACACCAGTACTAGAGATTCACAAGTGGGGGATGGGCAGGCTGGCCTTGTCAGCTTCTGAGCGTCAGTCTGTGCTGTTGCCAAGGCATGTCTTTTCTGAACTGCATTTTCAACTTTTCCAGGAAAAGCTATTTGAGCTAAAATTGCTTTGGCTTGGTCTGTGCCCAGAAGGGACCTTTTTTCCAGTAAGAGGTTTAATATCGGTTTTTTTTCAATCTGCTTTAAACTTTTTTTCTGTCTGATGGGGATAGGAACTTGATAGAGATCGTTTCGTGTTTTTAAGCAGTCAGGAATTATTTTTAGTCATTTCAATGATGAGGTCAAATTAGTTTAGAGAGCTCTATGAGTGTGCGTGTGTGTGTCCACATATCGCTGATGGAGAGAAAACATCACACACCTTTGGGCACTTGCCTTTAATTAGAGTTCAGCAGCACTGACAGGATCCCATACAAAATAAGAGGGGAAAACATCTAAGAAACTGTAATTTTTAAGACTAAATTAAATTGATTCAGAAACAAGACAACCCGGAGCCACTCTCTTGTACGAACCCCCTCAAAGCAAAGTCACATGTGCTTAGAAAACTATCGTGCTCCCCGCCTCTCCGGGCCTCCTTCAAGTCTGGCAAGTTTGGATCCTGCCTGGAATCGCCCATGGCCGCACGGGACTGAAGGCTCTTTCCTCCAGTTCCTGGCCAGGTGAACGCGGTCAGCTCTTTAAAGAGCACGGGATTCCGACACCTCCCGCACCTCCCGCCGCCTTCAAAGCCGTCTCTCCCACAAACACCTGCTGCTCCGTGACGCTCCCCACCTCCCCCCCCCCCACCCGGCCACACTCTTTCCTCCAGCTCTCTCCTTTGACCGAGTGCGTTGTCCAGGAAAAGCGTGGCACCGGGCTGGATGGTCATGGTTTCCATGTCCCTCAGAAGACTGTGAACTTGACTGTTTTAACCTCCTATCTGTACTCCTCAGCAGCTCCCTGCACTGTTGAATGAATGACTATCAATCCATCAACTTTGCAATCTCCACGGGTCAGTAGGAGTTATTTCAATTCCTTTCTCATCATGTCCATTCTTCCCAGACAGGCAAAGACCCCGAGAGCAGCCCCCCAGTGCTTTCTGATAAAGCGTCTTCCAAGTTCTGCTTCCAGCCCTGTGCGGGCCCCAAAGAGGCTTCAGTCAGATTCCTGACCTGATGGCTAAGGGTCTTCCCACGGAAATGAAATCTGTGGAGCACTTAATTTCTGAAATACTCAGAGGAAACAAAAAATAATAAAAGTGGAGTGAAATCAAAGGGCCCGACCCATGCCGGAGTCGGGGACCCGGGATACGGCACAGAAGGCACGCAACCTCACACAAGGAAGTCGAAGCTCAGGGAAGGAGGAAGGGTTACGCTTCACCAAACCCGAAAGCTGAAAGAGGCTTCCGGAGAAGGTGGGAAGCAAGCTGAGCGCTAAAAGGATTGACAGTAGGTGGCCCAGAAAAGGCGTAAAAAGAAGCCTTAATGGGCACGGCACGAGATGTTTCTACCCGGCCGGCCCAGCTCTTGGAGCACTGAGAACACTTGTGCAAGAACAAGAACACACCAGCATTTAAGGTGTTCAGACAGAGTCTTTATTTAGGTACAGAACATGCTTCAGACAAAAAGAGTCAGCAAGTCTCATCTCTTATCACAGCTACTTCAGGTGGGCAGGTTTGAGGGGGAGGCGGATTGGGGCCTTTTGCTCTAGACAGCTCTGATTTCTACAAGAACTATATTCCTTTAAAAAGAAAAGCAAAATATGGACACGTAACAGGATGTGCTTTAAGTATAAACGTTTGATTAAATCGGATTCTAACGCTAAGTCACGTATCTTCCTGCCCAGAAGCTGAGCCCAGTAAAACCCGGAGGACAGTAGCGTTTGGAAAAGGACCGCTCAGTTCATTATTGGGAGGGCGCTGAGATGGGTATTGAGACTTCCTTAAACTGCCTGCTCATCAGCTGTGGCGCAGTGCTGAGTGAGCGCGGGAAGGGAAGCGCTTGCCGGCAGAAGGGGTGCAGGGAGGCTGCTGCGCGAACTTCAGACCTGAGCTCTCCGCCCTTCGGCCACCGTGTCTTTTCAACGTCGCATTATAACGATTTTTTTAAATTTCAAGAATTTAATTTTTTTCTCATCAGGTCTCGATGTGTGCGTTCTTGGCTTTTTAAAGATTTTACATGCTAGCCGAGAATAGCAAGAGATTATTAACGTATAGACATGTCTCTAAGATTCCCTGTCTTGAAACATGCTCTATTTTCAAAGCAATAAAATGTTTTAACCACATTTTTTCTAGCCTACCAGCGTGCGCTTCAACCCCAAGCTTTAAAATGCTGAGCACCACCCTGGCCAGGTGGCTCGGTCGGTTGGAGTGTCGTCCCATACAGCAAAAGGTTGTGGGTTCGATCCCCAGGCAGGGAACATGCCCAGGTAGCGGGTTAGATCCCCGTTCCGGGTGTATACAGAAGAGACAACTGATCGATGTTTCTCCCTCACAGTGATGTTTTTCTCTCTGCCCCTTCCTCTCTCTCTCAAAAAAATCAATAGACGTGTCCTTGAATGGTGATTACAGGGGGGAAGGGGGTGTCAGGGGACTCACTGATAATAAAAACCACCAAAAATTTTAAATAAAAGGAAATGCTGAGTATGTCCTGCTTGAGGTGCTCCCGGCACTTTGTCTTGCTGGGTGTCCCTCACAGCCACCAGGCCGTGGGTGACGGGTGCTGTTGGGCTACGTGAAATACAGCAGAGAGACTGGGAAACGGGCCGTGGCCTTGGCCGTCCGTGTGTTTAAACCCGGGCCGTCCCACCCGCGAGCTGTATGACCTTGGGCAAAGCATCACACCCCTCCACATCTGCTTCTTCCCCTAAACTCCGCAGGGCTAGGTAGTAAGGTAGCGAGTAGGTTTTCCTCCTGGATTCCAGGTACCTTGCGCATTGTCTGGCTTATACTAATTACTCAAAAGGAAAAAAAGTGTTCCTAGCATTCCCCCCAGGTCTGCAGATAACCAGGCCGCGTGAGGGAACGTGAGCTGCTGCAAGTCCGGCTCGCGGGTCCTTTCCTGAGAACACTCTGTCTGGGAGCCCGTGCCGGGCAGCTCGACCTCGGGGTCCAGCTGAAGGGGCCGTGACCTCTGTGACCCTCGCTGCGCAGGCAGCCCTGTTGCTTCCTTAAGAGCGTTTGAAACTTCTTGATTTTTTTTATTTTTATTTGCTCTCAATTTGTTAGATTATTCTCACTCATTGTTTGAAAACTTCCACTCATAAATGGTATTATTTCATTGTATTTTATTCTTTTTATAAATTGATTTTAGAAAGAGGAAGGGAGAGAGCGATTTGTTGTTCCACTTATTTATGCGTTCACTGGTTGATTCTCCTATGGGCCGGGACCTGGGATTGAACCCATGACCTTGGGGTATCAGGACAATGCTCTAACCAACTGAGCTATCTGGCCATGGCTTTATTTTATTCTTTTGATGTGCCTTCTACTTTATTTTAAGCACTTCATCAATTTACAGTATATATTTTATTATTTTAATTCATATAGTTTATACCTTTTTAAAGCCTCCACAATGCCTTTATTTTTATTGCAGTCAAATACATTTTAGCTTTAATTTCTCCATACTTCTTTCCTTGTATATTTTTGCTATTGCAATTTCTAAAAACTATATGAACCTATACTAACAAAATGTTAGGACAAAGCCATCTGTTAAAGCAAAGAAGACTCAGGGACCTCTTCCTCTTCCAGTTGGCCCTGAAAGGGACTGGCCGACTGGAGGCTCCTGGTGGTGGCACGTGTCTCCTGGGACCAGCAGCGTGTTTGGGACGGGAAGCTGTACCACTCCCGAGTTCACCCGTGAAAAACAAAACAGAAGCCGGAGCCCTAGCACTCGGAGCCTGGTGACCCAGAGGTCCTGTCTCCCGCTCCCAACTCCTCCTCTCCGCACAGAAGTCTCCTGATGGCAGGGACCGGGGTCCACTTGCTAAGGTAAAGCTGCCTGTTCATTTAAGTGGGCTTCTGTTCCCACAGAACCAGCCGGCTGCGATACAAAGTGTACAGAAAAGTCGGGCGTCCTCAGAAAGGCCTGCGTTCGAGCTTGCCCTTGGCTCACACCTGGGAGCTTGGCTGCTAAAAGCACCCACGCTGATACCACACTGCCCCTGATGACAATTCGGTTCAGCGGCGCCGTGTCCGCGTCCGAGCACGTGACGGTTTAGGCACAACACCTGCTTTCCCTCCTGGAGTCGGGGGTCGCGGTGTATGCTGGGTAGAGGGCGCTGCTAGGACCACCTTTGAAAAAAATAAGTTTGGGTGCTTCGTGTCTAATGAGCTTCACTGGTAGACAGCACGTCACATGGGCTGTCACCACCAGTTGCTGAAGGAGGGACCCCTCCGGGACCCCTCAGGAGAGGACGCAGGGCAGCCCGAGCCTGGCCCCCTGCAGACCCCACCCCACACCCCCTTCCTTCCCAGGACTCACTTTGCTGTGTTCCCTTTCACGGCGAGCAGTCTCAGCTGGGAGGGCGCCTGGCTGTTTACTCATTATTATTACTGTTAGTGTTGCTATTATTTTGTGGTAAGAACCCTTAAGGCCCACCCTCTTAGCAAATTAGGCGAAGGGCACAGAGTTTCAGGCGCGCACAGCCTACTCCACGGCACGTGCGGAGCCTGGAGTTCACGGCAACGTACGCATTATTCTTCAGCTTCTGAGCAGCGTGGGCCCCACGAGGAGCCCGGAGCTGGCTGCAGTGTGTGCTTAGTGTGCGCGTGCCCGGATGGAAGGGACGACCCGCCTCCCGAGAGGCCTGTTTGCCTCGGCTTTAAGTCCCAGCGTCAGCTGCCTCAAAATCTGTGCCCAAAGCCCCCTTCTGCTGCATGCTTTGAAGCCATCTTAAGTCCTTTGGAAAGAGAGCCCAAATATAAATAAAGATACATTTGCAAAAAAAAGAAAAAAAGGAGGTGGGGGGTGAAGGGAGATGAAGAAGTACAAACTGTAGTTACCAGAGTCACGGGGATGTACAAGTACAGCATGAAGAATATAATCAATAAGATTGCCGTAATGACGCACGGTGCCAGTGGGGACGTGGATTAAGGGAGGGGTCACTTGGTCGCCTATGCGAGTGTGTGTCTGCTGCGCTGTGCACCTGAAACCAACTTTAAGAAGTGTTGAATGCAAACTGCAACCAAAAAATAAAATAGAAAAATATACTAAAAGGAAAAAAAATACATTTGCTGGACACTTACCCTCGATCTAAAGCTGAACGTAAGCAAAACGTTGCAGCTGGTCTCCTTCCTATGGCCACCCCCTTGTTCTGTTTGCAGAGGACTTTTTAAGAAGCCTCTGGTCAACTTGTATCAGACCAGGGAAGGAGCCAGGTGGGGGTATAACTCATCTCTACTTTGGGGGCGGGCAGGTTAAAGCAAGACGTGGTGAGCAAAAGGGCTGGTGCCCTTACGTTTACCAGCTCCAAATCACGTGATCTGCATTAAAAGTAGCTTTCGATATAAGTTCCTACTTGCACTCACCAAAAAAAAGTTTAAACTTCTCTAGCAAAGCTATTTTTCTCAATATGACTATCATACTTCGAGCCGTAGAGAAGCCACTGGGTGGGAATATATTATCATTTCAATTCAGCTCAAAATAACTTCAGACAATGATTTTCCACTTTCCTTGCAACCTGTAAATAAAGGACTTTCAAATCAGTGCAAATTACATCTTGCTGTAGTTCGAAATCTCCCTAATCTGTCTTCGGAGGGGACACGCAGTGACTGGATTCTCGCTTTGCTGAGCGAGGCCAGGAAGACAGCCAGAGGCTGCAGCATCGTGAGCTCCGCCCATGAGGGCACCTGGGGGAAGAACACGCCCTCACAGGACCCAAAACACCTGAGTCCTGCTCAGCTTATGGACCAAGAATCGGTCTGCAAAGGAACTTGAACATTGACTTAGCACGTCACCAAGGAAAGCAAATGAGATCAATTTTGAAAATACATTTGTAGAGCTTGGTGTCGGTGAATTCATGCTCCTGCCGCTGTTTGAATCACAGCTGAATCCATACATTGCTTCACCTCTTCAAGTGTTTTGACATCTATGGGTAAGAAAACCTTGTAAACTCAATGGCCAGTAGGTGAGAAATTCATTGGTACTACTAGTTAATTGATTTACCTTTTTTTTTGTTGTAAGAACTAAATCTGTTGAAAAAGACTTTCTGCCCTTTTAGACAGGTTCATGAGTTCACAAGAAATCTCCTTAAGATGTGGTCCGATGACAGCCTCAGGACCCAACTGTCCCGTGCAGTGTGCGAGGACAGCTAATTGGCAGATTCCCATCTCAGGAGGCGAAGCTATCTTGCCGCCCACGACCTTCCCCACGTGTTCCGAAAAAGTCTGAGAGAGGAGAGAAAGGAGGAACCTCCGAGCTCTCACGACCCAAAGAGATCCAGTTCAACACATAAAGTATCTCCCGTGCTCCTTCCTCCCAAGCGGGGTTCTTTCTGGCGTGTCACAGAGCAAATGACCAAACAGAACCCCAAATGCTGACCGTGAGCAGTGCTTTATTAACAGAAAGGAAAATGACGGAGAGAGAAAAAGAGCGAGAACCTGACATCATCTGAAATCCAAAGTACACGCTTTCTTAGGGCTCGCTGTCGTGGATTTCAGGAAACAATTGTGCCCTGGAACACCAACGAGAGATGAACCGAAAACCGGGAACGGCGACCTTGAGGAACTCAGTGGAAGGCTCCGACCAGATCGGGTCAAATATAAAATTATGGACAGACTTTGGTCCCTTAGTACTTCAAAGCCCAAATGATCAAAGCCAGGGAAATGTGAAATGCATAAAACTTTTATTATTTATTAGCAGTGTATTCTTCTACACTTTAAAATAGAACAAAATATCTTTTGGAAAGTTAAACTATTCATAACAAAATACATGTCAAACAATTTTTATTATTGCAGTAGAATTACTTTGCTATATACTTTCTATATTATATACATACCTTTCTTGGTCAGTCTATGTATGCACATGTGTGCAAAATTTTAAGACACACACATGTAGATACATAGGACTAACACACACATCAGTGTGCCGAATTTACAGTAGTCAACTTCACAATCACGTCAACAGCTGCACACAAATTAGTGTTCACAGAGCTAAAACGTCTCCACGGTTCCCTTTCCACTTCTCAAATTCATCTGAATTACTTTCCAATGATCATTTTTTAAAAAAATACTATCATCGGCCTATATAATTCACCAACTTTTTTTTACAGTAACTCATAATAAAATATTTCACTATTTCAGCTTCTAAAAAGGTATACAATTCCACAATTTTGATCCCTAAAACATACATTTTTTTATGAACTTAGTGCAATTATTTGGTACTGTCGTGCTTGAAGGTTCAGTCAACCAACCTGAGTCAAACATTCATTCAAAGGCCTGTTTAAAAATGTAAAACACCCAGAAGCGTGTGTAATAGTCTCGAGGTACGCTCTCCTAATAAATACATTATAAATAACCCAGTGGGTGAGAGGGAAGCACTTCATGTGAATCCATTAAGCGACGTGGAGAATCAGGGTCTGGGGCGCCCCGATTCCCCACGGAAAGGAAGCCCCCAGGCTTCTGGAGGCCCGAACGTGAGACCACGCTCACCTCACGTGCAAGTGCCACGAGGAGTCCCTTCATTTTCACGCTGGGTTCCTGACAGGCTAGCTCTGTGCCGAGGTTTCTAATCTCCTGGAAACACGCCTCCTTTAACACACAGAACCACTTAGCAGCATCCTCTTCAGCTTTTCCCCTCGTGGAGTGAAAACCGGGGCCCGGCCACGTGAGAGCACCAGCAGCCACGGGCTCGTACCACAAGCAGAAATCTCTCAGGGGCTGAAGAGCCCTTTCGAGAGCAGGGAAGAAACGAAAGCATCTGGAATGTTGAGTCATTTTGTGGAGGACACTTTTGGGATGTTAAATTGTGCTGAAGCCGCCAAAGACGCAAAGCTGAATGGCTCAGCAACAAAAACAAAGGGGAAAACGGTCTCCAGAACCGGATCCAGCGATTCTACTCCTGCTCGAGGTAAACTAGGAGAGACGCCGTACGTGAGCCTGACTCCCTGAAAGAAGGGACTGCCCTGCCACCTCCGTAGTGGGGACATCAAAGCCACTTTCTAAAAGCTTTCTCCCTTGCTTTTTCTTAGTAGAGAGGAATTATGTATTCACTGTAGACGAATCCATCCCAACCAAGTCCAAAATACAAATTTTTGGTAGCAAACAGCAAGAAAATCTAAGTCAAAATATAGTCTAGCTTTGACATAATTTTATATATTTATAAATTTATCAAAATAGGCTTTTGAAGTTCACGATACATACACAATGTAACACTGTACACGTAAATGTAATCACAGGTGTATTACCGCAGTACATTAAAAATAACCTTTCAAAATACCAAAGTCAACGTGAAAACTGTTAAGAAGTGTGGACGGACAGAGTCTCAGTGCACTGACAGTGGTCGAGGACCGGCCGGGTGTCAAGTCTCTCGTAGGCTTTCAGTGCTGGCTGGGAGTCTAGGGAAGAAGGCGGAGCCAGTCCTCCGGCCGCAGGGGGCGCTCTCTCTGCAGTGCTCCTCCGGGCGTCTGAGAGCGGCTCTCACCGGGTGGTGAGGTCTTAGTAATGGACATATTCAGACTGAAGGGACTGTGCAGGGAGAGACACAAAGTGAGGTTACATTCCATCCCGCATCCCGCTCCCAGCACATCACACAGCTTCCTCCTTCCCCACCAGGCAATTTGGGTCGATTTCATAAAAGATAAATAAAGCAAACTCAGAAAAAAAGGTGAGGGAAACAAAGCATTGGCTAAGAATGAGATGCTCAATGACGAAAGTCACTGCAAGAAGTTTCTCTTCTAAAGGGCTTACTAATTTATTAACGTGATGAAAGATGAAGCAATATTTGAAAGCTGGTAATGCTAAGTGTGCTTCCACGCCTTTGTGCACTACTGTGGAGTTTTACTCGAAGGTATTACATGGCACCTGTAACTAAACTGAAGATGGTCACACTCTACTTGAAGAATTTATTATACTTTTGTGTGTAATTCAATGCACATCATCAGAATGTCAATGCTTCTCATGCAGTAAGTAGAGTTAGCAGTCAATTAAATAAATTCCTTCAGAATGGGTGCATGTAATGAGTAGCTTACAAATCCTCTGCTTTGAAATCTGACCTTCAGACCCCAAAGCGTCTGCGCTGCAGAGCCCGGCAGTCCTGTCAAACAGCGGGCAAGTTTCCAGGGACGTGAGCGATGCGAGGCCCACCCTTAGCACCTTGGATAGTAACCCGCGAAAGGACTGTGCGGGGATGGGTCGTTGGGCTGCACGGAGAGGGGACACAGACCAGAGGACACAGGAAGAGAAAGTCTGCCTAACAGTCATTTCTGGGCAGAAACCGCGGTCAGAAAGAAGGAACGCAAATCCTCTGACAGCCACACAATGGCTTGCATAATCCTTCTCATCCGATTCCTGAGAACTGGATTCGCTCCCATGGGCCCTTTGCTCCTCCCCCAGTATTTATTTTTCACATTGGTCGGCAGCATTTTATGACTCGGTCTTATCATTTCTGAGACTGGTCCGTTTTATTGATGGCACAGGGGTCTGTACAAAGGAATCTGTCCGTGTGGCAAATAATTTACAAAAGGATCCAAACCACCTTTGTTCAGCTTCAGAATCCCAGAACTTTATATCCTGCCATCAGCCACTGACTCAGTAAGTCTGTCAACCCCGTGAGTCGCAAGGTGCACGGTCCCGGTGCCCACCCCAGACAAAGCACCACTCTCTCAGACAGACGTAAAATGAACAGAGGCGTCGACATGAGATGATCGTGGGCACAGGTGACAGCGACACCGTGCACAAGCAAACGACAGGCAAGGAGTCGTCGGGGACAGTTTTGGGGGCAGTGGCTCTCGAGGCTGCCAGTTTCAAGAAAAGAGGTGACGTGTTAAGAGCTCCTGAAAAGAATGGAAAAGGGCTGGCAAGCCTCCCCACAGGATGTGGTTTATGCCAAGGCTGCAGAACAGGAGAGAGACCAGGATGAGGGCACTACAGTGCAGACACCCCTGACCGCGCAGAGAGTGCAGGAGGCAGGACTCCGGGAAGCCCATGACACTGGTCCAGGGCCTCGCAGCCCATCCACATCCAAGTTGTCATCCCGGCAGGCAGAGCTCAGAAACGGGCTAGCGCTGATCACAGCCACCCCAGCTTCTACCTTCTCCAGGTACATGGGTTTTTTTTTAATCATTTATTTTACCACCCAACTCAGCTTTTTCCCTTTCCAGGCCTCTCCTCTTCCTTTTGACTCTTCCCCCTTCTCACTGTGTTGTCTAAAACCATTGTTGCTAGGAAACTGCATTCTTAACCTTTTTCATAGATGCACCATTTACTTTTTGCTTCATAAGTGAAAGACCAAAGCTCAGTGGCATAGAACAACAGTGACTGATCATTTGCTGCAACTGTGTGGGTCGGGTAGGTGGGTGCTTCTGGGTGCCAGGCACAGCTGGGCTGGCCAGCACTCACTCTCTGTGGGCTTTTGACTCCAAGGAGGCCAGGCTGGGCTTCCTCATGAGGTGGAGGCAGTAGCCCAGGAGAGCAAGCGCTTATCAGTCCTCATTTTCTAACATTGCATGGCCAACCTCACTTTCGGTTTGTAAAGAAACAAAATTAACTCTGTCTACACCGCCCGGTGCTTTCGTGGGACTAGCTGACTTGGGCTCTTGTTCTAGTTAGCGAAGTTATTCACGTTCCCACTAACTATAAAGTTCCGCAGACTGCTTGTCAATTTAGCACAGCGTGGCTTGGCAAGCCATCCCAAGTTCCACTGCTCGTCAATAAACAGAGATACAGCAAATGACCAGGCACCAGGGCGCGTGACCACTGCTAAATCAACGTTCTTCCAGGGCAAAGTTCCCTCCCACACGCGCACCGGCAGACAGAGGATCAGTACGTGTGTGCAGGTGCTCTCTTATTTTAGGGGCTCCTGACACCCGCTGA
Source organism: Trachops cirrhosus (assembly GCA_028533065.1). Taxonomy (NCBI): domain Eukaryota; kingdom Metazoa; phylum Chordata; class Mammalia; order Chiroptera; family Phyllostomidae; genus Trachops; species Trachops cirrhosus. The sequence continues at coordinate 2,869,686 of CM052551.1, read as the reverse complement.
CCTGGAAAACCGAAATGGCCTCCAGGAAATAGCTTGAAGGGCTTGTGTACTCGTGTGAACACAGGGCAGAGGCCTTTCCTCCCACGCGGCGGAGGCCCTTAGCCTCTGGCTGGTGTTTAATCCAGCCTCCAGGAGAGCTTCCCACAATCCCTGCTGCGTCCTCTGCCCCCCCCAATCTGCGCACGGAGTCACCTCCCGTCCCGCATGGAGGCCTCCCTCCGTGAACACAGGGAGACGCAACTGGCCGAAGGGGGGGCCTGCTCCTGGCGTGCTAGTTAACTCACTCGACATGCAGTTACTGCACACCCACAGTGCGCGTCGGGCACTGGTGGGTGAAAGCACGACCCCAAAGTTCTGGGAACAAAAAGCACACCCGTGGTTTCTTCGCGTGGCAGAGAGAACGTTGAAGGACGTGAGAGGTCAGGGAAAAGGTCAGCCCACCCTTCTGACATAGGTATTTCTGAAACAAAGGAGCTTTCTTTCATTTTCAATCTAAAACAAAAATCCTGATGGAAGAAAGAATCATTAAGGCCTACCAGGACCCCTCACTTAAAAAAACCGTAACTAACAGTGTGAGGCCTTGTCACCGAAGAAGCAATAGCGTATCTTGACGGTGATGTTTAGGTTTCGGGCGCCACGAGCTGATGCGAGGGGCTGGATGGAGGGCCCTGCTTTATCTACTTTCCAACACACGTGTGTCCTCAAGTTACCAGCACCCCAGGAAACACGGGAGCCAGTTCTTAGCATTCTGAACTTTTACAGCAAAAATGCACAGGTTTTCGGCACTCCATAAGCAATATCAGTACTGCTGTTGATTTTGTTATTCAAAAATTCACTGGCTAAAGTAAAACTCTGGAACTCTTAATCAACTAGATATATTACTTAACTGGTCCATTATTCTGGTATAGACACTTACTGAGTATCGTCAATACGCCAGGCATAGTTCGGAACATTTTCTGGGTATTAACTCATCCAGTGCCCCAGACAACTGATTTTACAGATGAGTAAACTGAGGCACAGGTGGATTACAGTATGTAGTTTGCCCAAGATCTTGCAGCCCGGCTGTGGCAGAGCTGGGGCGTGAACCCCGCAGTCTGCGCCCGCACTCTCAGCCACCCCGGTATAAAGCCCCAGGACGCGGGCAGCCCCTGTCCGGGCTCACTCGCGCAGCTGGCCGCGCATTTTCCGTCACCCTGGCAGCAGCAGGATAACCTGAGGCGGGATCCTGAGTGAGCGAGGAAGCATTACATTACTTAGCAAAAGTAATGTCATCTTTATTGCTGTAGAGCAGATAATATACAATTAAAATTATGTCTAATCGGACTGAATCCAACATAATTTTCAGGAGTATTCTGAAAAGAAACTGTCTTTATAAAAATCGGCATGATTAAGTATTTTCACTAAAGTTTTCATTATGCTTTGCCAATTTTTTTATCATTGCTGTAAGAATTAATACCTAATGCATCTTAAATACTAAAAAAAAAATAAGGGGGGATCCAGCGATGACGATGAAAATGAAGGAAGAGAGACTCGGGGCATAAGTATTTTACAAGGCAGCACCTATTTCTATAATCCAGAGATTTTAATTACTCAAATAGAATATTCAATTGCAGGTGAACAGTAAGTTCAACAGGGTTAGAGTGAGTGAGTTTATCATGAACATATGGCATTTTTATGGTGTGCACGCCATAATACAGCAATGTGCAACCCGAAAAATAAGAAATTAGCTCGCACTTGCAGCCCCCAAAATTGTTATGTCAAAACATGAGCTGCAAGAAGTCTTGTTCCCGGACAGGGTGCAATTTGACATAAAACAAAGCCTTAGGTGAGGAGATCAAGACAGTTTGTTCTGTTCTGGAAGTGAGCTGCTGATCTGTTTGGGCAGATGTGGGCAGTGACTTCAAAAATGCAGCTCTTCCGGGGGCGTTTCTTTTTTAAACAGCCCAGTTACCTAATCACGGTAGAAAAACATCTAATAATGATAGATATAAATACGGACGGATGGTTAATCAGAAAAACTGCAAGACGGCTATCAGAAACAGAAAACTGTAAGGAACAATGGAAGACTGAGGTCTTGGCCAGCAAATCAATGAAATGCTACCTACACATGCAATGACCTTGAACCAGGGCCCTACGACCTGGAATGTTACTTTCCTTCTAGGTCAACATCCTGACTCCGCATCCCCACATGCTTTTTTTTTTGCCATGCCTTTTTTTTTTTCCTGCATTTCCCCATTTTTCCAAGTCCCTTAAGGGAGAAAAAAAATTGTTCACTCGTTACCCTTGATTTGAGTTCTATCTACAGAGGCAAAAAGCACCTTAAAAACTGTTTTGTTTTAATGGCACAGGTAATCAAAGGTGGGGGAGGCGCGTGTTGGGCGCTATGGGGCCTTATTTCACACTCCACTGTTTTACGTTCCAGTGAGCAAACGGGGGACATGAATGCTGGGGAAGCAGTTTATCTGTAACTGTCCCTCCAGTCCCCGGCTCTTCCGGGCTCTGCGGTTGGGTCTCCAGCTTTTTAATTGCTTCTGAGTTAACGGCACACGAAACGGGAGGGTTGCTAGTGTCTCTGAGAACGTGGTTTGGCAATGCTGACAGGCTCTGCCTTTGGCTAATGTAGCAACATTTCTCGGTAAAGCCAAGAGAAACATAGCCGAATGATAAAATCAGCTTGAAAGAGATGCATGCATTTTCCTATAGCACTCCCTGAGCATTTCAAGGACCCCAGGAACAAGCCAGTTTGGGTTAACAAAAATGCTACACAAAATATCCTCTCACCTTCCTCCACGACTTGTACCAGACTCCTTTTCTCCCCCGGGGGAGTTAAACCTGTGCTTCCCAACCGTCTCAAAGAGCTCGACTGTTCGACGGCAGATTGTGGACACCCGACGTGGCTCAGGCAACATCACACGGGTGTTTGCAGTTCAGCTGAACACCGAGATTCCATTTACATTTCTCAAATACAGTTTATTCTATTTTTGGAAAGCCACATTGGCAGGGGGGAAATAAATAAACGTTCAGATGACCGGGTAGTAAAGCTAAAGCTGGAATCTTGGTTTGCTCTTCCTCGGGGTTTCAGCGGTGACCGAGGATAACGCTCCCCCGAGCACCTCCCTTCACTCAACATGCATGAACCTCGCTACATTATCCAAGCTTTAGTTCAGTAGATATTTATTAGGTGCCTACAGTACTGTGGGACCTGAGAAAACCAACCAGGAGAGAGAGAGAAAGAGTCAGGGACCAGGGACCGAGAGCACGTGGGGGCGTGGACACAGTCCCGGGCGAGTCCCGAGGAAAAGGCATTCTGCCCCATGGGTCGCCAACGCTTCATCTGAAACTGACTGTGAGCCGGGCCAGGAAATCCAACCCCAGCAGGGTCGGGGGGTGGAAACTGGGGAGAGGGTGGGGCAGAGGGCAGGGTGTCGGGCGGAGCACAGGAGGGCGCGCGTGTGGCCGGGGGGGAAGGCCCCGACTGGACGCTGTAGGCCAAGGGGACGCACTGAATGATCGGAGCCGGGAACGATGTCATCACGGTGCCTGAGACAGCTGACGCGGGCAGTGGGAGAGACCCGAGCCCGGGGCAGGCGTCCAGGGCCGTTCCGGCCGTCTCAGAAGGCCTCCACCGGGGCGGCCATGGTGAGAATGGGGGACCCGGGTGGGCAGCTCGGAGCAGGAACGGATAGCCCCCGGGGGCTGGATGTGGCGAGGGAAAGGCAGGCCAAGTTTCAGAGATCATCCCAAGCCTTGGGGAAAATGGGGAAGGGGCCGGTGGAGGAAGATCAGCAGGTAGAGATTTAAGGGTAGAAAAGAAAAAAAACGGGCAACTACCATTCCAAAAGTCAAAGGGACAAAAGTAACAGGGAAGAGGGGGGTCAATAGTGTCACATGCTGCGTGAAGACAGAAGAACGAGGACTAACAAGCAGCCGTCAGATCCAGCCGTGAGGGTCGGTGGTGGCCGCGTGGGAGAGACTTAGAGACTCTCAATGCAGTGGGGTGGGGGGCACCTGTCTCGCTCCAAGTTTGCTGTGTTAAATTTTCATTCACAAAAGTAAACAGATCGCTTAAAATTTCCTAATAAAAATATGGTGGCACTATGGTCACACGATTATTTACTGGTACCAGTCCTCCGATGTGCATTCGAGCAGAAAACCTGTTGAAAAGCACGGCGGCTGCCCACGGATCCCTGCCGAGGGAGGGGCTGCGGGCGGCAGGTGGGGCTCAGAGCAGTGCCCCCGCCTCCAGGGCTTCTACCAAGAGCCGTCATCCCCAGGACCTGCAGAACCATCCTCACCAGATCGGGTCTGATCGCGTCGCTCCAGCTCACCCGGCGCCCACAGCTCACGCCGCGCCTCCCAGGGTCTTCGGCTTAACCTTCCCGCTGCATCTTCAGCGCCCCCGCCTCCCCCAGCCCCATGGCGGCCCTGGAACACTCACTGCTCTGGCCGCGATAACAGCGAGCAGTGTGAGCACTGCCGTGAGCTCTGCGCCATCGTCACCGCCACCCCGTCACCAAGATATTGTCAGCACAGTCACACGGACCCCCCCCAAAGTACACCCTCAGATGTTTGTGGAACACTCACGAAATAAATGTGTTGCACTCTTTAGCTTAAACAGCACCTCCGAACTGCGTAGGCTTCAGGGTGCACAAAACCTGGACCCGCCCTTTGTTATCCTCACTCCCATTATCACTGCCCTTGCAGAGGGGTTCAATCACTTGCAAAGGACGCGCCACAGAAGTGGCAGAGGTAGGCTTCGAACCGAGGTCCACCTGGCCCCAGAACCCAAGCCCTCCACTACCGTCCCGAGGCTGCATCTGCAGCTGCTGCTGCTGAAGCAGCCTCTCCTCCTCTTCCTCTCGTGGTCACTGGGTTCCTAGCAGACTCCCACTAGCCTCCAAAGCCCGACGACACTGTCACCCCTTCCCCACAGCTGTCCCTGACCTTTCTTGGCAAAACCAGGCCTCCTGTAGCTTTCCCTCCTGTTTAAACACGGAACACAGCACAGACACAACATAATCAACACGAGCTTTGTGGAGTCAAACCCGCTACCATGTATCTGTGGCTCCTTCTGAGGCACAGCATTTAACCCCTCAAACCCCCAAGTGATCGATCTCTACAACAGGAGCACCATCCTTACCACTTTCACTCAGTAAACACCCAACCATCCCTACAGCCATTCAGGGAAATACTCGATCCATCGAGTATACGTGCCGACCATGTGCGAGGCTCAGCGCTCACAACTGTACAAACCGGAGGCCCCGGCCCCCCGTCCCCCGCGCAGGGACGGCCTGGTGGAGGCTGCAGCCCAGTGAACAGGACTTCAGTGCACAGCGGGAAGGAGGAAGGAGGGGACGCTCAGACCCAGGCTACAGGGGAGCCCCCGGCCCCCACCCCCGACCTAGGCTCCCGGGGTCAGGAGAGGACGGTGCAGATGAGCGTCCAACTCGGTGGGACGCCTCTTCAGAATAAAACAGATCCAGTACTCAAGACAGATACCTCAAGTGATCTCAACTTAATAAGATACTTCCCCCCACCCACTCCATCGTCACATGGCCCTCATGTCGAAGCATTCGCAGCCTCCCCCGGGTGTCAGAGAGGGGGCACTGAGTTCTCGCGGGGTTGGGGCGTGCAGATGGCACCTTGCCCCTCGCTCTGCAAGGGCCGACCTCCAGACCGGCCGAGGAGGCCAAAGAAATAAAAACAGGATCTGACTGGGCCTCAGCACCCCGTCCAAGCCAGAAGGATTCCTGAACACTCGCTCCTGTTTTCTGCGTGAAAGCAGTTCATGACAGAGCAAGGAAATCATTCCTACATTTTTCCGGGGGCTGAGCTGCTGCAAAGAATGAGAGAGAAAGTGCGGCTTTCAAAAGAGACGCTAATTACAGCTTTTAAACTATTAGGCTCCCTCAGAACACCTGTCACCCCCACCGCTAGGAGTTTCTGGGTGTTTCTCAAAGGTGCTGGGAAGGTATTGCTGTACAGCATCCCTGTCCTCCCTAAGGATGTAACAACACTGCCGAGTGACTGCCTCCTACTTCTTCCAGGGCCGCACGCCTCACGTCTCCAGAAGCATTAGAGAGAAGGACGACATTATTCAGACAAGAAACCACAGCTGTCAGAAGAGCTGCACCGGCCAACAGGACGAGAACGTCACAGCCTCCGACTTCACGCCACAGCAGATGGGGACTTCCGTTTTAGCCTGGACTTTCTGCCAGCACGCCAGCGGCGGTAGGGCTTGGAGGCTGCCCTCTCCAAAAGGCAGAGGGGTTCTTTCTGTCCGCTTGTTTCTCCTTTGTTTGTTTTTAGGCAAAGATAAAGGAGGGGGAGTCAGCTGTCTCCTGAGGGGGGCAGAGAAAGGAAAACGCCGCCGTGCTGGCCCCCCCATTTAGAAATGCGCTTCCTTCACAATCAAATGACAAATTCGAGAGAGAACCAGCAGCAGCCGCCCACACAGACGATTACTTTAAATTTAATTATTGGAAAATTACTCAGGCCAGAAATGGGGGAGGAGGAGGAGAAAAATGAGAAAACACGGACCGAGATCAAAATTACGTCACATAAACACGGAGGGGCGAGGGAATCAACACTCCTCTAAAGAATTCCACCAGCAGGGAGGCAAACGGAGGTCGGGAAACGCAGGCCGTCGCCCTCTGCAGCCGCCAGGGCCCTGCTGGCCCGCTCTAAACGCCAGCGCCCCAAAACCGCCACCCCGAAATCTGCCGGGTACGCATGCAGCTAAGTTTCTCTGCGTCTAACACCCCCTCTAAAAGGGGAAAGACCTATGATCGGGTCTAAAAAAGAGAGTGGCCTTCACTCAGTGTATGAAAATACCAACGGGCCACAATTTCTGCTGCGAAGTATATGGCCTTCGGACCTAGTTATGGAAACACAAATACGTCATCGTTTCCCATCGAAGCCACAGTTACTAGCAGTGAGGTCTTGCTGACGCGTGCACAGCCATACCGGCGTGGGATTCGAGTCAGACGGAGGGGTGGGGCGGGCTGGCAATCGCCTGGGTCCCTAATCTACGCAGGAATCCAAAATAATGTTTAGAAACATCCCGAGGAACAAAATCAGATGGGGAGATTATATGAGCCAGAAAAGGCCTATGTGTGGACCCGGCCGGGGGAGGGGCTTGAAAGAGGCCTGAGGCAGATGGGCGTGTTCTTGAGTTCTACCAACAAATGCGTGTGCACACTCACACTCATAATCACACGTGCACACACGTGCACACACATGCACACACATGCACACACGTTCGCACGGCATCGTCCTGTTAGAAAAGCAGCTTCTAATCTGCCATCTGAGGAAAGCGGGTGCCACTCACAGTCACCCCTGGGGTTACCACTTCGCTGAGCATGTGTGTGTGGGGGGAACAGGCACGCTGCCCCCAGCGGGGCCCCTCCCCGCCTGCAGAAACCAGCCTCCCCTGGATAATCTGGAGGGGAAGAGCAGTGGGCACGAGGGTGACCCCGGAGCCTCGCCGAGCCCCGTGGGGAGCCGGGGGCCTCTCGCATGGGTCCACAGCCCCCGATCTGTGCGAGCTCTGTCTCCTTCCTTTCCTGTCCTTGTCCCCGCGAACCAGAACTCACATTCCCAGAGACCTTGACTCCCTTTGCTGAGAGTGATTGACAGCAGGGGGTGGACCGACAGGGTGGACCGACATGCTGGCCCGACAGGGCTCAAAGCAGGGGCTGGCCGGCGGCCTGCGCGTGTGGGCCGGGGGTGTTGGGAGAGCTTGCATCCCGTCTCTCCCTCGAACCGTCTTCCCGACTCTGTGTCTTCCCTGCCCCTACACCCCCTCCCCCGCCCCGTGAGCCTTCCTGGCCCCGAGTTAGCTCTGGGTCAGCTCCCTGCAGAGGCGACCTGCTCCTAGGCCTAACAGCTGGATCTGAGAAGCCGCCGTCACTGCGGCGGGTGGGCAGAGGGACGGGAAGCCCAGCGAGAACCCGCCTGGGTCACTCACACGCCCCTGACACGGGGGCCAGAAGCCATGTCCTTCTCCGAGAGGCCACCTGACCAGCAGTGGGGGGAGGAGCAGAGACAGGAGGAAGGAAGAGCCCGGTGGAAACTGGGCGTTTACTTGGCGAGGAGCCGGCGGGAGGGACGTGCCCAGACGGTGTCACAGCACGGAGGGGTCAGAAGGCCTCCTTGGTGCTGCCGAACTTCTTGGGCGGCAGCCTGGGCGAGGACCGCGAGGCGCGGAAGTTGCGATCGGGGCTCTGAGGGCCCTGCGGGGGTGTCTGCGAACTTACAGGGATGGAGCGGCTCAGGAACCGGGCCGAGGAGGAGGACAGGCCGGGGTAGGAGGGCCGGAGGGCGGCGGCGGCGGCCACGGCGGTGACAGGGGCCTGCTCCTCGGTCTTGGCGCCCTGGGGGCCCGGCTGGCTGCTCGGGGTGCCCCGGCCGTACTGGTTGTTGTTGAGCTCGGGGTAGTTCGGGTCAGGCACCTGGGAGCTGCCGTTGAGGAGGTTGGTGAAGGGGGTGGCCAGGAGGGCCGCCTTGGAGGGTGAGATCTTCCTGTTGTCCGGGTCGTCCGCGGCAGCGTTCAAGTTCCCCAGAGAGCTGGCCAGGCGGGAGTTGATGGAGAAGCTGGATGGGAAACACCGGGGGGAGCACAGACAGCGATGGGCACAGGGCACGAGTCCGGCACACTCACACACACACTCACTCACACACACACACACACTCACACACACACTCACACACACTCACAGCACCCTGGGGGTGATGAGCACAGTTCTGACCAGGGCAACCGGGGGCCGAGGGGCTCCGGCATGGCTCTGGGTGATGTAATGATAACACATGGCCTTGAGTTAGACACCTTAACTTCCTCTGCCCAAGGCGGTTCACTGAGACCCACGAAGCTGCCTGAAACCCCGAGACCGGAGATCTTGAACTAGACTGTGGAGCTGGTCCTGAGGCAGGCGGTAAGGACGTGCTCGCACAGGGAGTGACGAGCACGAGATCCGACTCTGTGATCACGTGACCACACTAACGTCCCTGCCACCGTGGCTCCGCCCACCGCCCGGGGAGACAGACAATCAGAAGTGCCCTTGTTAGGACGTACAGCTCAACTCCGTCTTCACAGTTGACTGGCAACCTGCAGAAGGGCACGCTGTGGGGTGTCCAGCCTTTTGGGGTCTCTGGGCCACCCATTAAATACACAAACAGTAACGAAAACTGACGAGCCAGTAAAAGGTTGGAAGTAAATTTACGAGTTTGTGTGGGGCCGCATTCATAGCCATCCTGGGCCGCAGGCGGCCAGCGGGCCATGGAGCGGACACCCCTGTCAGATGCCATCCACGGCCTCGTCCCTGGAACTCAAGATGGGGACAGAAGCCTGGAGGTCACAGAGCCTTCTGTGGTCTCTCCCCTTCCCCCGGCCCCTCCTCTGACCATCCCCAGCCAAACTCATTGTGGCTGGCTTCTCCTCCCTCCCGCCAGGACCTCGAAGAGGGGAGAAGAGTTACCTTCTTATATTGGCGCCCGAGGACACGGAGCCTCTGTTTATCCGCTTGGCCGTCGCTGAAGGAGATGAAGCCGCTTTCGAGGGCTTCAGGGTGGACGCGGACCCTTGCAGGGAAGAAGGCAACCTTTGGGGAGAGACACGAGCAGAGTGTCACACGGACGCCGCGTCGTCTTTGACACGCAGCGAGCACCCAGGACGAGACAAACTGGGAAGTGTTAAAGAGGTCCCAGCAGGTCCCAGTCACGGCGACCGCAGCGGCCAGTAGGGGGATGCCGTGTGCGGCGCACCCTCACCGGCTTTGAGGGCCGGGCGTGTACCTCAAAGGTGGCGTCCTTTCCAAGGTACTACTAGCTACGGGACCTCGGTCACAGTACCTGAACGGCTGGGACATGGCCCTTGGGTGCCCTTTGACGTCGTCCAACCTACAAAAAGTCAGAGACAGATGCTCAGGCGTCACCGGGCTCACACAGCGAGCGCGGCACGCACACACGGAGTCGGAGCAGTGAACACGTTAGGCTGGCGGAAGGGAGGCCTGCAGGTTATTGGTCCTCGTGCACTTTCATAAAACAGGTCCCAGAACCAGCAGGAAATCTACGGCAGTCATTCTGTGTCATCTGGGCTTCCGCGCACTGCAAACTGCTTTTTAAATCAGCGGGTGGCATTGCATCCACTCAGGGTAAAATCACTGATGATGGTACTACGGTGTCATTAAAAAAAAAACTAAATTCTAAAAATGTGAGAAAATTTGGGGGAATAAAAGAAAAAATAGAAAAAAATCGTACCAGAGTGAGCCTTCTAAAAACTGTGTAGTGGGAGCTCTCTCTTTGTTTTCCCCATTCACTTGCCAAGTTATATTCCAACTTCTCCCCTCCTGGTCCTTACGATTTCTTAAGAATAAAACAGAGGTTTGAAATGGATTTTAACCAATGGAGAGCCCTTTCTTAGAGTTTGAGGGGGAAAAATGGTGAATCAAAGCAATTAGTGGCCCCGAGCCCCTGCAAACGACCTGGACCAGTGCCGGGTTTGAGCACCAGCTGCACGCAAATCCATCCGAGCTGAGGGGCGATCGAACCTCCCTCACCCCCAGCATCCAAGCCAGGCGTGGGCGAGGAGGCCCGCCTCTCAGCTCAGTGCAGCGCAGCGCAGCCTCACGTCCGAGCTGAGTGCCTGCCACAGCCCGGGCCCAGCGCAGCTGCTCCGTGAGCAGCCTCCCCAGCCTTGTCGTGGTGGCTGCTGGTGGTCACAAGGCACCCGGCTGCTCATCTCACTGTAGAGACCGATCACTCAGCTCTGAGCTGCACCAGCCTTTGTAGCTCAGCTCTGGGCAGAGGCAACGGTGCGATCAGCCCCAGTCTGACTGGAGGGTGAGTCCCCCAGGGAGCACGGGAGAGCTGAATGGCCTGGGAGCACGCTGGACGTTTGTCACGCTGACAACATGTCCCTCCTGCTGTGCGTGTCTCTCGCTTCAAAGTCAGGGAAAGGCCATCATTTCCCGTCACGTCCCTTTGTGAATGTGCCACCCCATACATTCCGATACAGAATATTGATGATATTCAGATTTTTGCATCTGCTTGGACCTGGAAGCCTTTGCTGTAACCTAATCTCAAGTATCGGCAGCTTTCAGATGTTGGAGTCAGAAGGCAAGCCCCATCGCCTGACCCTGAGGAGCAGTCTCGGCAACATCAAGACGGTTTACAGCTTCCCAGGCACAGGAGGGAACGGCTTATTGGACTCTCGGAAACAGAAGGTGAGGCTAGGGAGTGAGGTCTACCCAAGCTTGGCGCACGGCACCTTCCCGCACAATCGAGAGTCAGACAAAAGCCTGGGAGGACCTGCCCCGGGGAACCCCTCACGGGAGGGGCGTGGGACCCCACAGGGCGCTTGGAGCAGAGCCCCACAGACACCGGCCGCTTAGCAGTTTAAGGTGGCGTTTTCCAGCCTGCCGTGCACAAGTTAGCTTCCAGAAGCTTCTAAAATCTAGCTCTACCCCTCAGTGGCAAAATAAGAAACACATAACACAAAACAGGAATGAGCCAGAACACGAGAGGTGAAGCAGTACTTGAATGACGATGCCCAAGGCAGAGGATCAAACATTCCGTCCACAGGTGGGGCCTGTGCAGGTGTGAAATGGACCCACCTAAAGGCGCAGGAGGGCAAGGAGCGGGGCTGCCTCTGGCTCTTTAAGGCACGTAGCTTGTCTCCCTGGGTGATGCTGTTTTTCATCTCCACGTCTTCATCTTCTTCTAAAGAATTCTGGGAAAAGAGCAATTCCGCAGAAAGGTCGTTATGAACGATTCCGTTTTAGATAGATTTCTTACTAGAGATCCTCTCAGTATATATTTTATATATATTATCTTAAATCAACTTAATGCACTATGAATTCGGCATCACTCACACATATACTCAAGAATGCACAACCAATGAAGACAAAGTACAGCGTAGGGAATTCAATAGTCAATATACAATCAATAGCACCACACTAACTATATGGCACAGGTGGGTGGTCACTTCGTAATTGCATGAATGTCTAATTGCTATGCTGTATACTGGAAATTAATATAACATTGTAGGTCAACTCTAATTACGTTTTTTAAAGACGAATGCTCAACTATTCAGCAACGAGCTATACTGGTCAATTCCCAGTCGGGGAAGCGTGGGTGTGGACGTGGTATTTACGGGGAGTAAAGAGACTGTCGTGCAGACAAAACCAGGCTTTGGAAAACAGCGCAGACACAGGCCGGCTCAGCAGGTACGGCACAAGCACACCCAGAAACTGCCAGGGCCCGCCCGAGCAAACTCCGCAGCTCGCTCACGAGAATGAAAGCCGAAACCACGTGGAGTGTCTGTGCAGTCGGTCACTCGGTCCCACCACTGAACGCCAGGGTGAAACCATGTAGAGTGCCTGTATGGTCACTTGTTAACACCACTGAACGCCTGTCAAAGCCCTCAAGAGCTTTCCAAAAGGAGCCCAAGCTTGCTGGAGGGGAACGTGTACTTCCTGCTGAAACACTCGTAAGTGCCACTCGGGGCCTTTCCCCGCACCGGCCCGCATTTAACGCTCACAGCGGGGAGGGGGTCGGGGGGACTGTGACCCCTGCTTTAAAGACGAGAAGGAGACGTGCTCTGGGAGGCTAGGATGCTGCCCAGGCTCCCCCAAGGCTTCGTGGCTGTCCGGTTTCTGTCCTCAGACGCGATGATGTCCTTTCTAAAGGACAGGCCCCGGCACACTCACACTGCGCCAGTCGTGACTGTGTCGCCCATTTCCTCACCTGAAAAGGAGTCAAAAGCCTTGGCCTTGCTAAGACCCCTTGCAGCCCAAACGGTCCTCCCCTGTCTCTGCAGCTCGAACTCTTGTTTGACGGAGGACACACAAAGGCAGACTTCCCTCGGTCACCCGCCAGTCATCTCCGATGGCCATTCCTGGCTCAAAATACCTCTTCGTTCCCTGCCCCTACGCTGGGGTCCTCGGGCGCACCCGGGGCTCCGCGGGCACGCCAGGGTAAGACGAACACCCCTCTTGCCACCACCGCTGAGGTACAGCGAGAGAAAAGACCTAGGACACACGCAGCCTGAGGGACAGAAGCAGGCATGACAGTGAGCTTCCTAGAAGAGGCAGTGCCTCAGCCGGGTCTCCAAGAAGGAAGCTGAGTAACGCAGGCCAAGGCCACAGCAGGCGTCCTGCCGGGATCGTGTGACTCAGGTACAGGGGATGGTCCCTTAAACAACAAGCAACTGGACAGCGTGTGCTGATGCGTTTTACTCCTCCAGTCACTCTGCCTCTACCCGCAACGTGAAACCCACGTGCAATCCCTCAACGGGCCGAGAACTCAGGTGGCTGAAGTGAGAGCTGAGGAGCTCGTTACCGCAGTGACCACGGGGAGGGAGGGGCCGTGCACCCTGAGCCAGAGATAAAATGCAGCTGGGCTGGGCGGGGCGATGGGGAGGGATAAGTTATCACAGAAACCAGATGGGAAAGGGGAGTCTGAAATAGAGAGGCGCAAAAATAGAAGTGAGAGGACTGGAAGAAAAGATGAAAGTGGGATTTTTAGCAGGTTTCGATGACTTGGCTGGGAAGGGTGGGTGAGTCACCTCTCAAGCCCTCTCCAGCTCCGGGACTGGGGTCGGTCAGTGCACACGCTGTGGAAAGGCAGAGGTGTCCTTTCCATGGTAAGCTGCTCCCCAGTGATGACAAGTTCGGGTTCAACAGAGCCCCCAGGGCCGCCTGCCGTGCCCCCTCGCCGTCACTGTGCAGGCCTCTGTCTGCTCCCCCGTCGCCAGCTCCCGGGCCTCCTCCCCCACCACCCCGAGGGGGTGACCCCCCCCACGCCGGGTCTCGTGAGCTGCCCCCGGGCAGGTGACAGCAGGAGGCTCCCGGGTGGTGGCTGAGCTTGGCCCTGGAGCCGGAGCCCCTGGGTGCAGACGGCCGCCCTGCTGGCGGCTCCGTGACCCTGGGCCGGCGGCTTTCCCGTCTCGCCCGCAGTTCCATGCTCTGGGGGACGGGCCCGTTGGGGACGTGCCCCGTCCATACAGCTGTTGTAAGGACCGAACGAGTAACCCACGCCAAGTGCGAGAACAGCGCCTGGCAGGCACAGAAGAGGTGCGCTTTACGTGGTTTTTGCTGCACTCCAAGCTCTTTAACTCCTTAAATATCTGTGCCTTAAATAAGGTGTTTTAATTGTCTTCCGTTTTTTTATAACCCCAAGACACAATGCACCACCCTTCGGCCCCTGGGTGTCAAAACGCGCACGTCTCGCTGGTGCCATTGGGTAGCTTGGATCGTCAGCAATGCCACGCCTGCTTGCCTGTTTTCTGCGAAACTGGAAGCCTTCCTCACTCGTTCGAGCAAGGCCGACGACACAGGCCCAGCAGGCTTGGAACAGACTCCTGGAGTCCGCATCTCCACGGAGCACGCCCCCTGGCAGGGAGGGACAGTAGGGACCGTGGAGGACAAGGCCGTGTTAGACACAAAAATACCTACATAAACCAGGTGCTTAGCCTCACTTCAGGCATATTCTGACAGCAAAACCTAAACTAGGAGTCAGACTCCCAGTTCTCCAGGTGGCCCGACTGCTGGACGCCTCTGGGGCCTCAGGCAAGGCGCAGAGTTTGTGGGACCCTGCTTTCCGAGCCACACACGAGGGGACTGGAACAAACAATGTCTAGGTGGCTTCCAGCTCCAAAAAGGTCCCGGTCGCTAATTCTGAGTGAGTCACTTTTGTTCTCATTCGGAGGTAGCAGGAGGTAGTTAGAAAAAAACGTGCATTTGGAAAAAAGACACACGTGGAGTAAATCATGTCTCTACAACTGCGGTGAGAACTCGGCTCTTCAGTTTCCTCCCCGTGAAGCAGAGACGACGTCGCCTGAATCACCGGCTAGTGATAAAGACTGAATCAGACCTTGCCAAGTGGTTTGCTTATCACAGAGTCTGTTTTTAAGCATTGCCCCTCGCTGCTTTCAACTCGGGGGCTGCTTTAGCAGTCAATACGAAGCTCAGGCTTTCTAGAACCACTTGTGGTGTGGATTATTCCTCCCACTGTCACGTTAAAGTATTTCTTCTTGACAGCCAATTCCACTTTCAGAAAGTCTGTTTCTTTAATTTCCTTTGTTTTGTAAATATTCGCCAAACCAGATGGCCTCCTGTATAATTGGGCTCCTTAAATTACAGCTTTCTGCTTTTTAAGGATAACTGCTTTCCTCTCGCTCTGATGCTTGCTTTAGCGGTGGAAGACTCCACGCCCCAAATTCCAGGGCTCCCCGCAACTCAGAGGGGGGCGCGGCTACACTATACGTGCTCCCACGCAGGGCGAGAGTCTTAGGGGGCACGCACATCTCCCCGGGGCAAACTCACCTCTCCAAATCTCTCGGCGTTTTGTGTTTTGGAGAAGTTCCCACCAATAGACATGTCGTCCAAGCTAGAAAGAATTTTGTTAATGCTTCCTTCACTGGACGGCCTGTTTTTCAGTTTGGATCGGAAAATGTCTCCTTGGACCCACAAAGATGCCTGTTTTCTGTAAAGAAGGGGAGAAAACAAAACGGTCTGTAAAACGAGCTGCTATCATCTCAGAAGTACGAGGTCGGATAAACAAGAAGACTTGCAGAGGAACACTTACAAACCAGAACAGAAAGATTTCGAAGTCTTAGAAGGAAAAGTCCCTTTCTGGTGCCACAATAAGTTAAAGTTCTATAAAAAACACAAACAACCATCTTCCAGTGTGGGCCTAGGGAGCCCCACGTGGGCTGACTATTGAAGGTTCTCAGATGCGTAGCACACGGCGCATAGCAATACAGACTGGGGGCCCCTGTGTCATTAAAGGGGAAGGTGAAGTCTGTAAGATATTCTGGGTGTACGCACAGAATGGGAGTGTGACAGGTTATTTTGCTTTTTGGAGGCAAACCACCGAGGAAGATGGCTGAGCTTTGGATATGCAGCTTGATGAGGCTAGCCTAACGGCTCCCTCACCTTTAACTTTTCTATTCACTGTAAAAATGTGTATTCAAAACAAACTCTTCTCAACTTCTTCCTTTCCAGAAATCTTCATAAAACCATGGAATAGCCTCCCTGATACTCTGCACCCTCAAAAAAAATCTTGCTTTAATTGTTTCTTCCTCTAGGTCATTTCCATTTATGCTGTACCTGGCACACCCCTTTCTCTGATGCTTGACTCATATCCAGAGCAGAGTCCTCGACAGGCAGGAACAGTTTGAAAACTAACTGTTAAGTTTACAAGTGAGTGTCTTGGGCCTCTGGTCAAAACTCCCGGGAATCAAGAACTACAGTTTCATGGGGAGAGAAAACTCAGTTCTGTCAAAGACAGGGAAAGAGTCAGATGAGTGAAACAGAGAGAAAAGACAGGGCTATTCAGATAAGACAGAATTCCTGTCCCTCGGGAAGTTCCCCGTTTAGTACGAGAAAAATCTGAAATCCGACACTGAAGACCGATGACCGAGATCTGCTGAGGACCCGAGGAGGGGGCGGGGAACTCAATGTGGAGGAATCAAAGTCTGGGATCCGGCCGCGCCCGCAGCGAGGAGCAGGGCTGAGCCGGCCGGGGGCACCCGCAGCGCGAGGAGAACAGCGCGAGCAGAGACAGTGTGATCCGAGCGCCCTGCGTTCCGCAAACAGGTGGGTGAAGAAAAAGTGAGATGAGAGAACGCGGCATGTTTGGGACAGAGGCTGTTGGCTTTGGCCCGCACGCCACGCCGGGGAGTTCGGCTTCGATGTCAACGTCGAAGGGAAATGCACCATTGCTGCTTCGTCCACTCCCCCACCGATCGGCTGCTTCCAGGTTCTGGCCACTGCAAATAGCACTGCAGGGAACAGACGGGAGCGGGAGTTCTTTCGAATCCGTGTTTTGGGTTTCTTAGGATAAATTCCCAGAAGTGGAATCGGCTGGGTCATGATTTTTTTTTTTGAGGTAACTCCACACTGCTTCACTAGTTGGCCATGAAAACGAAGAAAGTTTTACCCTTTGCAACTGCAGGGACGCACCTGGAGAGTATTATGCTAAGTGAAATGAGCCAGTCAGAGACAGACAAGTACCAGCTGATCTCACTCACACGTGAATCTAATGAACAAAATGAACTAACAAGCAAAACAGAAACAGATTCATAGAGGGAGAGCAGGCTGACAGTTTGGGGCTGGGGGTGGAGGGATTGGGCCAAAAAGAAAGAGGAAGGACTCCTGGCCACGGACAACGGTGTGGTGAGGGGGTGGGTGGAGGTGGAAGAGGGGATAGAGAGGATAAATGATAATAGAAAAAAATTTAATTTAAAAAAAATTGAAGGGAAGACCGTCTAAGGGTCTTTGGGGGGCTGGGGGACCATGATGTAGAAACAGAGGCAGAGAAGTTTGAGGCGAAAAAATCCAGCTGCACATGTTGTAAACTGAGGACTCTGGTAGTGCAGCCGACCTAACGATGGGAATTACACAGCGACACCTTCCACGCGCTCCATGTAAAAGGCTCCTCCTGGCCCATCGCTGGGGAGACTTGATCTGACCCTGAATATTAATGACGAGCAGGGGTCAAAGCTGGTTCCCCGTTGCCAGGCAACGCAGCACATTGGCGCTGAGGAAACAGCAGCTCCTCACGCAGACCCTTTCCACTGACTGTGGAAACCCGCTGGCTTTCATCGTGGAGCCCGTTGCTCCTTAAGAGCCTCCTCGCAAACAGAAGTGAATCGGGTATTTTTAGGTATTTGGCATTTGAAAATCAGATGCCCTGACGGGAACACACCAGCTCAACTAAATCCTCGGGGGGCGCAGTGCGTTTTCCAAGGGCGCGCCCCTCCACCCTTGGAAACAACAGGGAGACACCTGCCTCGTGCAAAGCCAGCCGTGCAGAGCTAAGCGCTGGAGCTGGGGTCACTGTTTCTGGCCAAGGCCCAGCCCCGGGCTGGGACTGAAGGCCAAACTCGGCCTCCCCAAGAGCCAGGTCACAGTTACGTCTAACGTTGAGCCTTCTCGAGTGTTTTTCAAAATCTGCTTTAGGAATTCCCCTAAAGAAAGTCCAGTCTGCAGCCTTGTTACAGCTGCTCCTGGTCTGAATGCAGAGCAGGGGCAGTCCCTGTGCCCCCCCTTCTGTTCGCAGGCGACCCCCACTCCCTCACTCCCGGAGCCCGACCCGACCCTACTGCACAGCACCCCAACTCCCTGCCGTCCTCACCTCCTCCCTTCCGGGTCACACGTCTTTCCCGTATGACCCAACCCTGTCCCAGGGGTCCATCCAAAGCCACCGTCTGGTCGTTTTTCTGGAGAAACCCAACCCACTTTTAGCTTGACCGTGACCTCTACTGTGACGTGAGAACCAATCTGCCTGGGTCTCCCAGCCCCGCACCCCAGGCCTGCTGTGGAGGCAGAGGCAGCCACCGGGCTAATGACATAATGTCACTAGGTTTCCGAGGAAGACGGACCAGAAAGCAGGACGCAAGTCTCAGGCGGCAGAGGGAGACAGGTGTTCAAGGAGAAGTACTCCTTCTTTGTACAGATGGGAGATTTAATAGGAAGAGGTGTAGAGAGGACTTAGGAGGGTGTCGGGGACAGCTCCCGACTCTGAGGCACACAGGAAACACAGCTTGAAGGGGGAAGAAATGATTTGGGGGATTCCCAGAAGTGACAACCAGCTGAATCTAATTTAGGGAGAGAACCCCTCAATCTGAACCCCGGAGATCCCTGGAATCGTGACAAAATGCACACTTTACAACTAAACCCAATGCACGATTACACTATCACACCTCCAGCCCTTCTCACACCACCACTCTGCCTTCCACAGTAGCTGGCAGGAGTATTGCAAGACGAATTTCTGGTGCCACTGTTGCCAAAAATTCTTCTACATGCCCTGTTTTATTCTCAAGTAGCCAAGAGATCTGATGCCAACGGATCAAGTGAATCAAAGGATGCAGCAGTGAATTTTGAAAAGCAATTCCTAACTTTTTAATAACCGAGTGTCACTGCCAAAAGGTAACTGTCCAGTATCACTCAAACTCCAGCCTGCACCGTGTGCTTGTTATTCTAACAAATAAAGCACAAGATTGTCTAGTATTATTTTAAATTCTTCCATTTCTAGTATTTTAGACTTCAGCTTTTTTCTATTTTAGGAATAGCAATGTCTTAAAGCTTTCAAATAGATTATTGAAAAAATTCAATGCACTTTCCTTGACCTAATGCATGCATCAAAAGAAACAAGGAAACAGTAGGAATCAATCACAATGAAAAACTCAAGCTGTTACTAAGACATTTTCAAGCCTTTGCCGCTCCTTGAACAGGTTTTCTTCATCTTATATTCGGTAACTTCCTGAAATGAGAGACACTGGCCGGACAACTAACTTCTGGTGTCACTCAGTTCAGTGGCGAGATTCACCGAATGCTCGAAGCAGCAAACCGAAGGTGGCGCTGCGCTGACAGGTGCGGAGCGAGACCGAGACGGAGCCGGAGCCGTGGCCCACGTAGGACCAAGTGGGCAGTGGCAACCAGCCTCTCCCGGGTGCTTGTGAGAAGCGCCGAGTCTCCGGAATCAGGAACGGCGTTCGCTCGGGCAGCCCAGCTCTGAGAAGTGCTGCAGACTGACGACGAAATGAGAACACTCAAAGTTGTGCAACCGACTGGACCCCGACAGAAATCAGCAGATCGGGGAGATTTCCGATTCCCGGCTTTGGAGAGCAAAGAGTTTAGCCACGACGTTGTCGCATCCTTCAAGGTGACTCCCTCCAACAGGGAAGCTCTGCTCTGCAGACACAGCTCCGTGCAGGGCCCGGACCGAGGTTTAGGGAGGTTTCTCAGGCGATTTCAAAGTAAAGACCAGAGCTTGACATGGGCCCGTGAGCGAAACACCCCTGTGAAGTGAAGGTCCCTCGGGCACCCACCGCCAGGCCCCCAGGCTCCCTTTCTAGGGAGTGAAAGCCGTAAGGGGCTGAGCTCCAGAGGGGGCGCGGCAGAGCCACGTGGTGAACGCCAGGCAGCAGCACCAAACAAACCGTCATGGCCTGGCCCCAGGCGCGGGCTGCCTGGGGGAGGAGGTGCCGAGACCCGGCTCCGAAAGCAAAGAGCGGTCTGGGCATCGCTGTGAGAATGTGGACGGTGTTTGGTAGAAGAGTATCGGGACTGTTACGTTTTTAGCTTAAGGACATCAGCTTTAAGTAGAATTTAAAAAAATGCTTGATGTTTGTTTTACAAACAGCTTTCTTTATAGCCCAGAAAAAATTTCAATGGGAAATTTGAGACCATCACAAGGAGAGGTGGTGTTCTGTCGATGACACGAATTCTTCAACTCGCTAGGATGCGAATAAGCATCTCTGACTGCTGGAGAGGTTAAAGGGAAGGTTCTTCAAGACGGGGACACCAGACACTTGGACATAGTCTGGTGTTTGAGGACCAGCGGGATGTGACACGCAGCCTTCCTGAAGTCACGGGTTCAGAATTCACAGTCCCTAGCGAGCGCTGACTGTCCACCTCGAACAATCCCTCTCACTGTGCGGTCGTGTCTGACGGTGGAAATCCATCACAAAACCCATCAAGCCGAGGAACGTGGAACCTGTCCGCGTCTCCGCGTCACTGCCGATGCAGCCCTTCACCTGGCATCAGCCAGTCTGCACAGCCTGAGACTGATGGCCAGTGTCCCTGGGGCCCGCCTCGAACTGCTCAGGCTGCTCCAGCCCTTGGACGGGTCCCCACCCCCTTTGGGGGACAGTCTGGTGCGCTCTCTTTTAGCCTCTCTGGCTCCAGTCTTCTGCCTCTGAGTCCATGTGACTGATGGCCGCAGCCTACTCTGCCCTAGACAGCACAGGGGTCTCAGGCGCCCCCACTTCCAACACTCCGAGGTAGAGGCCCGATGAGCGAGAGAAGTCCAGAACACCCACGTCCCCGTGAGGATCGGTGGCTCCGACTGGATGTATTTGCTGACTCAACCCAGAGGGACAACGTCTCCCCAGATGGCCTGGTCTCCTGTCCCCCGGAGCTGCCGTGACAGGGTCCCACATGCTGAGCGGCCGGGCAGGACACGTTACTTTTGCACAGCGCTGGAGCCGGAAGTCCAATATCAGCTCCAAAGCAGGTCTCCACTCCAAACAAAACAGAAAGGCTCGACTTTAAAAGACTGACGCTGTCAGGTACTTGTGAGTCCGTGAAGAACCGGAACTCGCCCACGCTGCCAGTGGGCACACAGACCAGCGTGCCTGTTCCAGAACACTCTTTAGTAGCCCCTGCCACAGCTGAGGGCTCCACTCACAGGTGCAGAGCCGACAGGCAGGCAGACCAACGACAGGAACCGGCCCGAGAGGTTCTAGACGCTCTGACTCCATCTATATAAACACACAGCCCTCCTGCAATGTCCACACCTCTGAAGGGAAAGCAGATCAGCCGTCCTCGGGAGCTGAGAGGGCACGCAGGCAGGAAGGGGGCGTGGCCGCAGAAAGGCAGAAGGCACCAGGGCTTCCTGGGGTGACGGAAACACCCGCGTCTTGTGTCAGTGTCCCGGCTTCGCTCTTCCACTGCAGTTTTGTGAGATGCTTGCCTCAGGGGGAAGGAGGTAAAAGGCACACAGGAACCTCTTCCATCGTTTCTCACAACCACCTGTAAATCCCCCATTAGCTCGAAATTCTTATTTCAAAAAAAGTATGTGTGTGTGTGTGTGTTATACAGTCAGATCACAACACTCCTCTGCTCAAAACCCGCTGCTGACTCTTCATCGCTCGCAAAGGAAGGAGGGAAAGCCCGGGGGACCGGGAGGCGATGCCCACACGGTCCCTCAGGCTCTAAGGCACACCCCGACGTCCCCGAGGTCATGCCGCAGACACAGCCCGCCTGTGGAAGGCCTGCCCGGGGGGCGGTCACCACTGACTTCCACCCGGAGACGTTCCTGCACCGCAGCGTCCACAGACAAACTCTCGGAGCTACAGTTTTGATGCACACCTGGGGAAATATCCCAAATGTTTCTGCTTACATATCCATACACGAAAAACACCTTCCTCTACAACTCCGGGCGCCTTTGCTTCCTAACCTACTTTCTCGGCTCCTGTTCGGCACTATGGCAGAGAGAGGAGATGCAGCAGGGGGCAGGGAGAAGGATCGTGCAGGTGTGAAGTGGGAGGGCTGTGGTGCCAGATGCCCCGAGAACAGCTGGGTGAACTTGACTGGCGGTGTTCTCAGCAGAGCACCAAGTGTCTGGCAAGTCCTCGGTGGGGACCTAACGAATGAA
This sequence comes from Trachops cirrhosus, assembly GCA_028533065.1. NCBI lineage: Eukaryota > Metazoa > Chordata > Mammalia > Chiroptera > Phyllostomidae > Trachops > Trachops cirrhosus. The sequence continues at coordinate 2,847,522 of CM052551.1, read as the reverse complement.
AACTCTTCCGAACAACCGTTTTAATAGATGCCTAGAGAGCCAAGCTGATGAACAGTTTTGTTTCCTCATCCCAAAGCCCTTCATTCAACTTCAGCAGGAGAATGGACAACGAGCCCCCCGCAGACACCAGCACAGGGCTCACGGGCCAGGACACACATGCAAAACAGTGGGAACTGGGAGCAGAGACTCCGATCAAGGGTAAAAGCCCTAAACAATGCAAGTATTTCACTTGTATCTCAGAGGCCAAAACCTAGGAGCTCCGGTCTTCCTGAGGCTCCTGCTCTTGGGCATTTCTTGCTTGTGTGTTCCGTACAGTTCTGCCTCTTTCAGGCTACAATGTAAGTGAACTTGTCTCCACACTGATGTTCTGGTCGGTTGTCCCTCGGGGACTGGTAACGACAGTGATTCCTCAGCAGGCTCGGAGCCCTGGCACCGTTTCCGGTGCAAATCGCTCCCTTACAGCATCTTTCCGTGAAATGTATGAGTGTGTGTTCCTCACGGACATAAAGTGACTTAAAGGGAAAGGAATGAATTATATGGAAAAGGGTGCTATCCAAAATAAAGCCACTGCAGCATTAAGAGAGAAAAAAGTGAAATTTCAGTACAAGAGCTCACTCACTGACAGCGACCTGGAGCTGGACCTAAATCAGCTGGTGTTGATTTTATCCCCTTGTTTCATGCGTAAATTGATGGTGACTTCCAAGATTTTCGAAGGGGAAACCAGGAAGGGTTGTGCCCGTACAGGCTTCACCTGCCCCTCTGTGGACCAGGTTTGACCACAAGCTAGCGCCCGAGCAAAGGAAGGGAGGCGTGATTCCTAAGCATTCTCCTAAGCACGGGCAGGGCGGACTGGCCCAGCCCTCCTTCCCTTCCTGGGCACCTTCACAGTGGCAGCCACAGAGCGGCCGAGTTAGCGGTCGGGAGGGCCGCAACCTCCTCGAAGTCACGGATGGACCTCAGCTGGGCTTGCTTTTGTTTTCCGTTCTGCTCTTGGCCATGCAAACCGAAGACTAAAAAGGGTCAGGTGGGACACGTCACAAAACCGCACCGTGGCCAGGTCACACAGGGGAAACGGCAGGGCCGAGGTCGAGGTCGCAGAGGTGGCTGTCCCCGAGCGAAGGGAGAGACAGGGCGGGGTGAGAATGCCTGAGCCGCCCCGTGGAGAAGACTCCTCGGGAGGTGCTGACTGCGCTCACATCACCACGGGCTGACACGGCCCAGGGAAGCTGAGGCGGGGTGACCGGGAACCCGGACGTGACCCGACGGGGGCAGCGGGGATGGGGGGCGGGTAGTGACAGACTTACTCTTCCAAGAAGTGCTGCTGGGGCCCTATGATGGAGCCCGGGCGGCAGATCCGGATCCAGGAGATGATCTCGGCGTGCGTGAACCGGTAGTGCTTCATGACGTAGCAGGCTATCAAGGTGCCCGTCCTCCCGAGGCCAGCTGCAAGAGAGGGGGGCGGGCTGGAGACGCGAACCACCGCCAGCGCGCCCCTCCCGCGAGCCCTTCCCGGTCAGACGTTCTGCTCCCCCCGTTTTATTAGGTGAGGGGCTTGGGGGCAGCTGGCCTGTTTCCCCGTGAAGCACCTTTTGCCTCCGATCCAACACCAGCGTGCTTAGAAAAGAGTCAGGTGTGATTTCGGCCTCAGCGGGGCTCCCCTTTAATGTAAGAGTTACGAGAAGTCTGTCTTTGTTCCCGCATGGGGTCCACTGCCCGGGCATCTGCCGAGACCACAGGTGACCGTGGTGGCCGGACACAGCCGGGCGTCCTGGAGCAGGGCCCGGGGCTCGGTTGGTGTCCAGGGCCCCTCACGTGGCCTCGGTGGGGGCGGCAGTGGCTCCCACGCCCCCTCCCCATGCAGGGGGGCCGCCAGGGTCCCTCTCAGGCTCCTCGTCATGCACACTCAATTAAAAGAAAAGGCGGTGCAAAAATGTTCAAATTTCTCTGAAACTCAAGTTGCTTCCCCTTTTCAAAAAGAGTCTATAATTTAATCTATAAAAAGAACATACTTTGCACTCTTAACACAATTGAGCAGAACAGGAACGTTCCATGAAGTTTTCATAAAAACCTGAACAAGTTTGTTAGAACATTCACCATCCAAGGGCTCCCTGCCACGGCAAGACAAGGGGCGGGAGTGTTTTCTGTTCATGCCAAGGTCAAGGCCGGCTGCCTTACCGTTCCAGGCGCTCTCTGAAATCCCTGTCAAACGTCAACAATCACACACCGGAACATCACGGCGCTGCCATTTTTTAAATGATTATTTGGGCTAGAAAACTTCAAGAACCCATAGCCATCTGTTTTATTAACCAGAAGGTGGGCTGGAGACACGGTATTGTCATAAACCCTTTACCCATTCCCAGCAAATCCACTTCTCGTTTGACTCTCTCCGTAGCACTTCACGTCGAGACAGGATATACCCATTCCCTTCCCGACAGCCACCAAAGTGCATTTGACACGGAGTAAGACTCTCTCTGCCTCCTCCTCGTAGGGCGATTAACATGCTCAAGGCTGTCTGAATTCCCAGAAAATTAAGCTGACTTAATTAGGGCAAGTGTCAAAATAATTAGTGGGCCTATAGCAGACAACTACGCTATTAAAAGTAATACAGCTGTAATTAAAGGTATGCTCCTTATAAAAGAATCCTAAGTGTGTGCACAAGTGAAAGCAAATGGAGTGCTCTCAAAAAGATGTCCCCACAGGTAAACGTGACCTTCCCATGCAAGACCTGGCCTCCGCGCTGGAGGGTCTGAGTTTGGGACTTCCCGTCAAGATGGCGGCGTAAGTCTACGCTGTGCTCGCCACCTCCTCCTCTGACCACACCAAAACCACAACTGAATTATGGAAAAACCACGCTGAGAACTGCCTGCAGGCTACCCGCACACAAGCCCCGTGTCTAAGAAGAAGCCACGTGGAGACTGCAACGTATCAACACTGCAGTAAATTGTTTTAATGCTAAAAAGAACAAACAAAAACGGCTCTGGTTTTACATAAAGATACTTTAGAAAAACCCTCTACACTATAAAATAAGTGTCAACAGTCACCGACCGAGGGTATAATGGAGAGGAAGACCTGTAACGAGGATGTTTAGCACCAGAAACTTTGTTTTCACAGTTTGTTAGTGAAGGCTACGGAGAGAGGTGCTGAGCTTTAATAAAAGCTTCGAGTTTCTTCTCCCTTGAGCTTGTCAACCCGAGACATGACACACAGATAAAACATATGACGTGGTCATCGCAAAACAAACTGACTCAGAAATCAGGCCAAACTGGTGCCAGGAAAAATACTGACTTTCATGGCACAAAAATAAACTTTGAAAGAGCATGTGAGTATCTCCTCATATGCTGGCAGTGGCCGTGTTCCCACTACCTCTCAAATTCCACTGATATTTGAAATACGTGAAAGGCAGGCTTTTTCTTGGGCCTGGGCCATCCTTCACAAGGTGAGACAGAAAGGCAAAGTTGGGGTGCAAACGGACCAACCCCGGGGCAAGCCTGCTCACCGGCACCCTGGTGTGACCCACTCAGAACTGGAAGCAGCATCTGCAATGCGTGAGCAGAAGACACCTTCCCAGGAGGTGGGGAGTCCCGAGCCAGGGCCCCATCCTGCGCAGACACGGGGAGGGGGGCTGCGTCGGGGTGGTGAGCCCCACCCCAGGAGCCCCTGGAAATCCGGGCCACGTACAGCTCATTTCCCTCTCCCCGGGTCTCGGGCAAACACAGCTTTCCCTCACTCTCGCATGTTCGCAAAGCACCTCCTCCACCCACTCGAATCTTAAACATAGAAACAGGGGCCTACAAAATGGTATTTTAATTACTGTCAGAACCCAAGCAGAGCTCGTCTGAATAAGTCAGTTACAGCGGCACCTGGCGACAGTTCGATTCCCAACACCTAACAGAGCGAGTAGCACAGACACGCGAACAGCGCCACCTAGAGGCACCCTGAAAAGCTGCGTGCGGGGAGCTCACGCCAGGGAGGCAGAAGGGATTCCTTCCTCTTCTCGCTGAAATCACAGACCCCTCTAAAATACCTCCCACCGCACCGGGGGGCCTCACAACGGTGTCTGAGCCTCCTCCGCAGCTAAGGCTTAGCGCAAATGTCCGCTCACACAAGGCTGCCAGAGAAAACGCAGCGACTGTGTGTCCCGCGCCCCGGCTGAGCACACCGAAAAACCGCATTCTTACTTGCAACTCTGACAACCTTACGCCTTCTCTAGTGCCCACCCCTTGAGAGCAGAGATTCCTTTACAAAAACAAGTCCTGCGGTTCATTCAAAGACACAAGCAAACGGGCCGGTGGCTCCAAGATGCTGCTGTCCCCTGGGAACAGGCCAAGAAGACAGGGGGGAAACTGGGGAGCAGAGGGGGGACGGGCCCAGAGAGCTGCCGGTCGGAAACGGAGCGTGAACTATCGGGTGGGTGGAGGAGGGCGGGAAGGACACGGCCAATTCCGGAAGGAAGAGAGACCCAGGAAGCAACAACCCAGGTCTCTCGGCCAGTGTGCCTACCTAAAGGTGCCCGCGGGCGGCCTGCAGACGCTGTCCCCCTCACGTGCGGGGCCCGGCGTCAGCGAGCCCGACCCCAGAAGGCCACATCCAAGCCACCCTTTTCTAGGACGGGATTATTTCAATAGGTCTGCGTCCCACTTTTCTGAAACCAAAAAGGCTCTTTTTTCCCTCTAAGGCACCAGCTGGTTGTGTCGGAGGGGACTTGCTGGGCCTGGGCCGTCCCTCCCGGGGAACCGCGGCCGGGGCGCACCTTTGCAGTGAACGGCAATCGCCCCCTCCGTGTTCTCGCAGATGTTCAGGAAGCGCCGCACGATGTGGTCGCTGGGCGTGCTGCCGTCGATGAAGAAGAGGTCGTGGTGCTCGAAGCCGGCGTCTGTGAAGCGCTTGGCCTCGTAAATCTTTTTGTTCAGCCGCACGATGGCGGTCACGTTGTGCTTTTTGAAGTAAGGGAAATAGGCTTCGGGGGCGTGGAGAGGGTAACCTAGGGGGAGAAGGACCCGCGGTCAGCACGGCAGGGAACCTGGGGACACCCACAGCAGCAGTGACGTTTATGGCTGACGCACAGCAGCGCCCCGGGGGATGGGGGGGGACGGCGCAGCTCAGGACGCGGCCCCCTCCTCCAAGCAGCAGTCTGAGGAAGCGGAGAAACCCCCAGAGAGCTCCCTTCCAACAGCCGGTCCCAGTCCCGGGAGCACCTCCTGCCAAGGCCTGAGCACGCGTGTGCACAGCTGGCCAGCAGGGGCCCGTCACCCCTTCAGTGCACCTCAGTGACAAAAGCTCCTCAAGGGAGTTAAAGTCTCTCTGCCGGTCGGACAGCCTCAGTCGGCAGTGCAGCCCCACCAGAGACTGAGAGTTAAGCGCCTCCGCTGTGCCAGCCACGATTACACGCTGGCTTCTCTTTTAATTCCCGCACCGACCTGTCAAGAACAGTTCGGCCCACTTAGCAGATTCAGAAACTCCAAGAGGTTCAGTGATTCTTTTGTAGACATTTTGTTTTGGGGGAGGTCAGGTGTTCAGCCTCTAAACCCCCTTCTATTTTGAGTGTATCTGGCCTCAGGTGAGTGTTCCTGGGAGCTACAGTCGGCCGGCACTGGGTCAGTCAACCTAGGGGACCCCGGAGGCTTCGCAGGCCTCGCCCAGCAGCCCCAGGGGGTGAGGGGCCTAGCGGCTGAAACCCATCAGGGCCCACTGGCTCTCGGCAGGGGCACCAGGTGAGACGCCCTCACTCGGAGCTCGTCCGTGGTGCTGGGCTCCACACACGGCTGGCCAAGGGGACCCGCAGTTCCCGCACGGTGACCGTGGGGACATTTCCTGCCGCCTCCAACCCTGTACAAGCGGCCACTTCTTGCTTTGTCTCAGCAGCAAGCCCGCCCTCTCACAGCCTGCTCTGAGCCGACTTCCTGTCGGTTCTGCAACTGGGAGGCACCGAACGGGGCCTGGAGGCCAGAGCCAGGGGAGGGGACAAGCACACGGTCCGGCCTGCATGGCTCCAGCAGCTGAGGGCAGCTCGGCTCCCCCCGGAGCCAGCCTGCAGCCCGGCCTCGTGGCCTCCACTCCTCGGCCCCCAGGTGCAGGCCTCCCCTCTGGGGTGAGCCCCCCAGGGCTCCTGGCACCAGCCTGGCTCCCCCTCTGAGCTCCCGCGTCCTGGTGACCCATCCCCTCTTCTGTCCCCTAGCCTGAAAGGCAGTAGCTGTTTCCTCCAGAATATTCTGGTTTCCTCAGGGCTGCCCTTTGGCTCTTTGGCCTTCTCGGGAACAGCTGCCCCCCCCCCCCCGCTAACTCCCCTCTGTCCCAGTGGGGCGGTTTCATCCCTGCCCAGGCCCCACTGGCCCGTTGCCTCCCTTGGGTGCTGCTCCTTGTCTAAGCCTCGGTCTCCAGCTGCCCCCTGGAGGCGGCGACTCCCCAGCCTAACTCCAATCAGTGCCCCTTGGGCTTCATTTGCCTGAGTTGGTTCTCCTGCCACCGAGAGCCCGAGGAGGGTACACTTGGCCAAGGTCACGCCATGAACACGGTGGAACTGGGAGGCAGGGCTGGCTAATCCACAGCCCGGATACACGATTTCCACTCCAGGCACACGGGTAACAGAGTGTGTTGACCATCTTCCACATCAGAAACAGTGACTCGTGCACACACACAGGGAAAACGAATGCTGTTCACCTTGGAAAAATCCCGTCTGCCCTCCTAGTTGGTTTGTGGGCCAAATTATTGTTCTTTTAACAATGACTGAACACTGGATAGTTACCAAATATGGCAACAGGACATTGAGGTAGTAGCAGTAATGATAACAATCTTACTTAGCGTTTACTGAGCACTTACTATGTGCCAGACTCTAAACCTTGCATTCCCGGGGTGTGGATGCCTGGAGAGGGAGCTGGCCCGGGTGTGCACACTGCTGGTGAGAGAGGGAGGTGCCTTTGGACCCTGGGGTCAGAGTCCAGGGCCTGTGCTGGGGCTGATTTCAGGGGACAGCCACCCAGAGGCTGCTAGGTCTCCAAAAAAAACTGGGGATATCACATGAATAGAGTTTGTGAGCAGGATTCTTCAAGATCCCTAAAAGTGGTTCAAATGAGTTACAGCCAAAAGCAGTGCCAATACCCTATGGCTTTGGAACAGTTGTTTGTGGGGGATGTCCGTGCCCTGGGCGCTATGGGCGCTGCTTTTGGCTCCGCCCTCATGGCTGATGGGGCGCTCACCCAGCCCTTCTCCGTCCGGCCACTAGGTGGTGCCCTGACCTCAGTGAAAAGCACAGGCCTGGCCCAGCGCTAACCAAACCCCAAACAGAATTCCACAGCTGAGGGCCATTTAAAAACCCATCTCATCCTGGAAGAGCAACAAGTGGAAAAGTTATTTCAACAAATCATAAAGGAGAACTTCCCCAGTCTGGCAAAGGAAACAGACTTCCAGGAAGTCCAGGAAGCTCAGAGAGTCCCAAAGAAGTTGGACCCAAAGAGGAACACACCAAGACACATCATAATTACATTAGTCAAGGTGAAAATGAAGGAGAGAATCCTAGAAGCAGCAAGAGATAAGGAGACAGTTACCTACAAAGGAGTTCCCATCAGGCTGTCAGCTGATTTCTCAAAAGAGACCTTGCAGGCAAGAAGGGGCTGGAAAGAAGTATTCCAAGTCATGAAAGGCAAGGACCTACATCCCAGATTGCTCTATCCAGCAAAGCTTTCATTTACAATGGAAGGGCAGATCAAGTGCTTCTCAGATAAGGTCAAGTTAAAGGAGTTCATCATCACCAAGCCCTTATTGTATGAAATGTTAAAGGGACTTATCTAGGAAAAAGATAAAAAACATGTATAATAAAATGACAGCAAACTCACAATTATTAACAACCACACCTAAAATGAAAACAAACTAAGCAAACAAGTAGAACAGGAACAGAAATGGAGATCTTACAGAGGGTTATCAGCAGGGGAGTGGGAGGAGGAAAAAAGGGGGAAAGGTACAGAGAATAAGTAGCATAGATGGTAGGCAGAAAACAGACGGGGAGGGTAAGAATAGTATGGGAAATGTAGAAGCTAAAGAATTTATGACACATGGACATGAACTAAAGCGGGGGAATGTGGGTGGGAGAGGGTGTGCAGGGTGGAGGGGAGTGAAGAGGGGGAAAGGGACAACTGTAATAGCATGATCAATAAAATATATTTTTTAAAAAATCCATCTCATCCCAGCCACTTGTTTGAAGTGAGGAATCTGGAGAACAGCAGAGTCAGGGGACTACTCCCCCTGCAAACAGAGCAAATAAACATCAGGCTCATCAGTGGTAAAAATGTCGTCGGAATACCTGCTACCGACTGAGCACCTCCGACGTGCCGGGCAGCGTGCAAAGCACTTTAGACAACACCGCAACCCTCACTAGCTGCCTGCCCGGCGCACTCTGCTCCGCCCTTCAATATGGGAGGAAACTGGGGCTCAGAGAGGGTGGAGCTCACGCCAGTTCGAGGGGCCGGGGGCAGGGGGGGCCCGGCTTCCCCCTGCCCAGGCTCTGCCCACGCGGTGGTGTCTCCACGGGAAGAGCAGGCTGACCTCAAATGGTCGGGGTTCCCTGTCTCCAGCTGTCCTTCTCTGCACTGTTTTCTCTTTCTTTTCTTTCTTGCTTTTCTTCTCCTTCCTTCCTTTTCTTTTTAAATAAAGACAGAAAGGACATTGCCACCTGAGAGTTCTGTAGAGTTTACTTATTTGCGTTTTTTTTTTAAGAAAATTTGAAATCCAAAATATGTTTAACCAAAAACCGCAGGACTCTCCTCTTGCCCGCAGTCAAAAGCGGCTGCCTGTGGATACAACACACACGTAAGCCTCTCGCAGCGCGTCCTGCCTGGGTGCCAGGGTTGTGGGGCCCCCTCGGCTGCGTCCTAGCAACAGCGCTCCCAGGGCGAACTCCTTGAAGGGTCTACCTCTTCCACCATCAGACCCCCAACATGACTTTCAGCCTCCTTGGGAAACCAGGGTTTCTCAAGGCAAAAAAAA
>CM052551.1:2816071-2838046 GCA_028533065.1 Trachops cirrhosus | reverse complement strand
GCCTCCACCAGCCCTGCCTCCACCAGCCCTGCCTCCACCAGCCCAGCCTCCACCAGCCCTGCCCCCACCAGCCCTGCCTCGAGAGACCACCTGCCAGAAAGCAGTCTGCTCAGGCACTCAGCCTATTCTTCCTAACCCACCCCCCCCCGCAGGAGGGGGGTTCGCACGTCAACATCTGGGGCAGAGAGGACTCGTGAGCGAACCCCGAAGAGGATGCGGTTCTGGCCTCCTGGAGGTCTGTGGGCTGACCCTCTGGGGCCGGTCCCCGGAGGAGAACTGTCCCAGGCAGAGTTTCCCTGGTGCATGACGTCACAGGTGTGAAATGACAGGTGCGTGTGTGGGAACGCCAAGAAACGGTCAAATCTAAATGCGTGAATAACACCCTACGACGAAACTGGATTTTAGAATAAATACTTGTGACAATGATGATAAAACAAGAATAACTCTAGACCAGGTTTCAAATCATGCCCCGCACAGGACGAGGTCCAGGTCTGTGGGCAGACGGAGAGCGAACGAAAGGGGCTATCGTGTTCACGGGTGACTTTTTTAACTTTATGTACTTGTCCCCGAGATTGTTGTTCAATCTTTGGAGACTCTCATTTCTTGTCTTCTAGGGAATGTTGGCAGATGAAAAAAGAAAGTAGAAACTACATATTAATGGGAAAACTCAACTAGCTGATCGTGTTTCATTCAAGAGGCTTATTTTTTGTTGGCTTTCTTCCCTGAAGAGGGATGCCCCAGCCACGCACAGACGGCAAATAAGTAACTCAGCGGCTGCCAGCGACCAAACCGTCCCTTGTCAGGGTGGAACCACGCAGGTCAGCGTTTCTCGGCTCAGTCTGGCGTGGAGGAGGTTCTATTACTTTGTGACCTCGGGCAAATTCCCACCCATTAGCCGCAATTTCCTCCTGCACGAAATGAAGATAAAGAGCCCACTCTTCCTGGAGGTGTGTGTGCCCTGAATGAGATAATGCTTCCATGAGCTGGCATCTAGCACACAGTGTGTGCTCAGTAAAGGACTCCTCTTGTGGCCCTCACCATTATTCAGCGTGGGGCTCCCCAAAGAACACTCATGCACGGCACTCCAGCGCCCCCGAAAAATCAGAACCGCCGCGGGAACTCGGTCATCTTCTTATGGGTCTGACTAGCTTCTCAGACTCTCCTCTGACACCTGGGCCAGGTAAGGAGAGAGTCCTGCCCACAACAGCCTAAAAATCGGCGACTTTTAACACGGTGATCTCACCTCCACTTACTCAAGTATAATATTGGACACCCAATTACCACCATTCCGATTTTCAAATTATGAATGTTCTTTGGATTTTCTCAGGAAAGTAAGAAATTAAAACTGAACTGCAATAAATTTGGGGGGGAGGTAAAAGAAAGGAAAACCTACCATTTTCAATCTTGCTTTTTGGATGTGGTCCACTGAACGCTAAAAATTTCCCGGGGACAATCCAGTTGAAGTCGCCGTTCTCAACTCGCTGGCAGAGTGACGTGAGGAAAGAGAAGAAAAAGATTTCGTGATTCTTATGCAACTTAGGACCCCCTTACAGATAAAGCTGCTTTCGTCCCGTGGGTCCGAGACCAACCGGGCACGCAGGGAGACGAAGTACCTCGGCTTAAATTAAAACCTGTGTCGATTCTCAAAATGGTATTTATGAATTCGACCCACTTCAGAAAAGCTTCTATCTAGACTGTATAAAAATTCTTCAAAACTTTATTTAAGTGGAGGTACTTTGCTTGAAACAAGTTTGTCTCCTGGCCACTCTGCACTGGAAAGAAATGCAAACGAACACTGCTTGTCCCAGCGACAAAGGAAGACAAGCGAAAACAGAATATAAGCACTTTCCATGAACACAGGATACACACATTAAACAATAAAAACCCTCTACACATCAGGGTTGTGATGAACACACTTTCTCAGGAGTTTTTTTCCTGTTTTTACAGGTGGAAGTCTGTTGTCAGCACTGATTATAGACTAGGAAACAGCGGAGGCGGGAGTGAGGGGCAGACCCTCGTCCAAGGTTATTCCACAACCTAGAGTTGGCCAAGGTCATTGGCCAAGGTCGTCTGCCACGGCCACAAACCACTCAGTTCAAGGGTCCGCAGGAGAGAAATAAAGGCAGATGTTCATCAGCAACGTGGCCCGTCTTCCGACTGGATTTTCATGGGAAATTCGTCTATATTTGGAATTTGCCATTTTGAATGACATCTTTCGATGCTGATACCATGCAGCCAAATAAAACACAGCTGTGCGCTGGCCTGGATCAGCAGGCGTCAGCCTCTGGTCTACACACGCGCAGGGAGCCTGAGCAGAGGCTGGGAGACCGGGGAAGGGGCCGAGCGTCCCCCCACTGCCCCAGCCTCCCTCCACTTCCGTGCCTTCCCCGGGTGCCGGTGAACCAGGGGACACTGACTGGGGCGGGGCTGGCACTGGAGATCGGGCAGGTGATCAGACGGGTTTTCGCAAGGCATCCAAAGGCGCGTCATTGCCTCTTCTCGTGAGCATCCTGAGCCCCCGCCCCAGCCCCACTGCCAGTCCCAGCCTGGAGTCCCCATGTCCCCACGTCCCCACAGAAGAGATGGACGGAGCAGACCCCGGCGCTGGTCAACCACCCGCACCCCACTTGTGGGAGCTTGTGTTTGTTAGACGTTACATTGGATCTGGGCCTCCAGGAAATCGGGGACCTCGCTGTAACTCCGTGCTCTGCCCCGGCCATGCCCATGAAAATCCGGCCCCAGTTGTGCGGTTCTCCCGTTTCAAACGCAGATGTGTCTCTCCAGTTGGGAAAGAAACGGTACGTGCCGCCTTATAAATGTCTGCACTGCATTAATCTAACTGTAACAGAGCATCTCTACAGCACCCTAATGTGTGTGCACTGCATTAATCTAACTGTAACAGAGCATCTCTACAGCACCCTAATGTGTGTGCACTGCATTAATCTAACTGTAACAGAGCATCTCTACAGCGCCCTAATGTGTGTGCACTGCATTAATCTAACTGTAACAGAGTATCTCTACAACGCCCTGAGTAGATCTTAGGGACCCTGTGAGTGCTCACACCAAATAGCTACCAATTTATAGCCACTCGAATAGAGAATCTAATATACAGCTCTTCAGGGTAAACTTTTATTTTCTTTCTTAAATAAAACGGTCTCCAATTAATGGTCTGCTACGCCTCTCAAGTAGGTGTTAAGCTTAAAACATTATTTAAAAATTCAAAAATGAAGATACGCTCTGATGCTCCAGCGGCGGAAGCCAATTCTTCGACGAAGCGTGGAAGAAAGCAGCTTTCTGTGCTCACTCCTCCCGTCTCCGTGGGTCCCGTCTCCGTGGGCACTGAGCGGTCTAGATAAATGTGCTGTGCTACCTCTGTTTGTCTGGATTATAGGCGCCCGTTGGTTAAACAGTAACCTTTCATAATCAAGCACAGGGACAGAGACAATGGGCTCAGTAAGACGCATTCACCCACAGAACCGGAGTGTTTGCAAACCCGCCCACCGAGGACAGGGAGCTGTGCTCGGTAGCCAGGAGAGGCGAGTGGAGTAAACAGAGAGATTGAGGTCTTAGATCCAAGTCTAAAAAAAAAAATGTCGGTAGTAAGAAAGTTACCGCTTTTAACTGACTACTATAATTTAAGCCTACTTTGATAAGCTTCCAAAGTTAATATCTGTGCCTTCTTCGTAGTGAATTACACCAATGTCAAATAACACAAACTGGTTTTTCTAAGTAGACAGACGCACACACTTCAAAAAGATCGAGCTCAGGCAGGAACTGGAGGTACAGTTCTTTCCAAGCCGACCACAGTTTGTAGACAAACAGCTCAGCAAGATAAGGCAAGAGGGTGGTGTTATTTCTTCCCATCCGAAGCCTACCACCTACTGGTGCTATGTAGAAAATCACACATGTTCTTATTATTAAAAAAATAATAATAAAAAAATTTGAATTCCTAAAACTGATGTATTCAGGTGTTACTAACTCACTTTCCTACAGAATTCTCAGACTACAAAAGATTCACCACCAGGTTTCTTTGGAAGAGCTAACTCTCCTGGTTTCTTTTGCAGTATCACGGGGTTTGAAAACCTGAATTTTTACAACTTCTAAAAGCAGCATCTGTGCCCGTAAGGCACGCGTCCGCGGTAGCGGCCACAGATACATTGTTCAGCCCGATCCCTGAGAAGCACTGGGCCTCTACACCGTCGTAACAGACGGCGAGGCAGAGAAGAGAGCCCTTGACCTGGACAGTCCAGGACGGCTCCTTTATGAACAGGTGTCTCCTCTCAGGCAACGTCGTGGATAAGCAGTGTTCAAGCACTGAGGCTGTGCTGAAAATCGGAGAGACAGGGAGAACTACGAAGCCCTTCTGGATCAATGACACAGGGTTCGAGGCACCGCTGGGTTACACAAATGCGAATATGCCGAGGGACTGGCACTTGATGGGTTTAAAGCCAAGTAAACATTTGAGTTATGTGGTTAAATGAAGTCGCCGCACATCTGGCTTTAAACAATACACTCCAAATTATTAAATTCGGCTTGATTTGCAGAGACAGTGTGGCGGAGGGGAGGGGGGGTGGCGGCCACACCTCTGGGGGCAGCGGTGGGGACAGGGAGGCGCTGGTGGCTGGGGACAGGGGACAGGGAGGGCCCCACCGGCTCGGACCAGGTGCGCGGCTGCTGGCAGCCTCATGGGCGGGAGCCCCTGCACATTCGCGGGGCTGCTCCCGGGTTCAAGACGTACAGACCTGCGGCCATTAGCACCCACAGAGGCTGAAACTCGGAAGCGGGGCCCCCACTCAGGAGCGTGTATCTGACCCGACGTCCCGGGGCCCCAGCCAGCAGCCACTCTGCAGGCCAGCGGAGGAAGAGAGAGGACAGGCGGAGGAGGAAGACCACGACAGGAGCTGGCAGGTGGGGCAGAGTTTCTAGAATCAGCGAGTGCCCGCGGTGCCGATCAAGGGGGAGACCAGAGACGCCCGCCTGGCTGTGAGCTCTTGCATCAGCAAGAACAGCTTCAGGAGCGTCACCGAGGGGAACGCCCCACCACCGTCAGAGGACGGCGGCCAGGCCACTGTCCTTAATAAGCCAGGAGGGTCAGAGACCCAACCACACTTCAGGGGGAAGAGAACCCCGTGGGACACTTCTCGGGAAATATTTCGTGGGTTTAACCGACGTGACCGCTGCCCCAGCAACGGTGGGGCGTGCTCCCCAACGGCTGTGGGGGCGGGGTCGGTGTGCCCGCACCGCAGCTGCGGCCGGGAAGGAGCCCTGCCCCTCCACCGCGTGGCCTTGGAGTGGGGGGCCCACACCGCAGGATCGCTCCAGAGACACGCTTCTGATAGTCCCCTGAAGGGTCAAGTGGCCCGGGAGACACGCCTCCACGGTCCCTCCAGGTGCTCCGGCAAGGCCACATACCTGCCTTCTGGAAGGCGCTTGACCCCAGTCCTGGGGCAGAAATTCGCATTTTTCTAATTCCATAACCCATGGACTAGAGGGCCGCCCGAGCGGCATCCAGCCTGCATTCCAGTTTGCTGCACAAACCCTGCTCCAGAGCAAAGCCTCGAAGCATCACGCCCCAGGGTTCAACGGCAATGACCCCTGATGCTGACTGACCTCAGGCGGCGCGCTGAGAGACAGCAGACCTAACGGACTTGTCGTTCTCAAGGTCCCCGCGAAGGGGCAACCTGTGGCGCCCACCCCACCTGGTCGGGTTGACAGTGCGCTGATTAACCGCACGCAAGGACGGCGCCGTCCACCTGGGACAGCCCTTGTCCGTACATCAAACTCAACTGACCTCGCAGGCAAGGTTAAAGGAGACAGTATCTAGCGATCCGTGTTGCGAATAACTGGTTTAGGAAAAAAAAAAAAAACGCTCACCCTCACAGCGGTGACTGGGTGGTACTGAAAGAAACGTCACTTCAAAAAGTTGTCTACCACAGTCGGCTTTTCCCTGGAGTGTCAGTGCAAAACCAGAACGGGTTCTTAATTAACATGTCTTGACCTCTTTCTGTTGAAAAGTAGTTACTTTTAACAGATTCCATAAATATCTTGAAATGGGCTACCGTCCTCGGTCAGGCGTCATCGCCTCTCGTGTTTGTGATCCTTTCACTGATGACGGGCCACACCTGTGAGCCACTGCAAGCAGGCAACCCCCGCGTGCTGCCCCTCTCCCCGCCCCGCCCCCGCCGGGAGCAGGGCGCTGTCCCAGACGCTGTGCGTTCGCCTGCGCGCAGCCAACCCGGGAGCAGCTTCGAAAAGGCGAGCCTCCTGGGGAACAGTGGAAAGCCCCGTTCTGTGTTGGTCTGTGGACAACCAAAATCTTCCCTGGTTTCCCCTGGAGCAAAAGGTCCATTTGTATTTTTTAAGTGAACTCATCGGTGGTTAGATTTCAAGGGAACGGCTGCTCTCAGTTCTTTGAGAATCCCTTAAAACAAAAACCTGTTGGAGATGTATGGCTGTTCAGATACGAATTCTTTGCAGAATCTTCCGGACCGTCACCTAGGAAACACTTTCCTGGACCTCCACAGCCCAGCGGCCAGAATGAGATGGGATGGATCAGCACGAACACAAAGAAGGAGACCGTACTCAGGAGGATGCTCTTGTTTATCAATTCTTAACACAACGGGCCGTTCGTGAGTCACCTGGACACAGAGCAGGGGCCTGAGAGACCTCAGCCCAAGCCCCCACACGGAGCAGGGCCTGGGGCCTGGGCGGCCCCCAACGTCCGCTTCCCGGCGGCCTCGCTCCGACGGCCTTTGCCTAAACCCCGCACGGCTGCACAGGCGAGATGTCACGCAGAAGCTGCGCGACGGCGTCCTGGGGAACAACTCGGCCAACTCGCACAGCTCGGCACACACGGCCGTGTTTCCAATAAAACGTGTGCCGCCAAAATACTGCCGGGCACAAGTCCCGTCCTGCTGTCAACAGACCTGATTTGGAAATAGGAGTAACTTGCAATTTCACTGCCAAACCGTACTTTAAAATTATTTTTCATCTAAAAGTGGAAGGTAACTGTCAACAAAGATTTGATGAAAGAATATATACAGACAGGGCATTTTCCGAAACTCAGATGAAGGCTCCTGGTCAAAGCTGAAAAACTGACAAACATAGAAAAGTCCAGAATGATTTCTTTTACCAGCTGCCGCATATGCAATACCTGAGTGTCAGTGGGGAGCGAGGGGGTGGAAACAATTCAACCAACGTGTAATTATCTCTTACAAAAAATTAAAATGTACAAACCTCATAGTGTTCGTATTCATCCACATCAAATGTCTCAAAATCGAAAAATCCATGTTGTAATCCCTAAAAGCAGAATTTGAGTTAGTTTTTGCACACTCAGCCGGCACAGGCTCCTGCCATTCCCCAAACCCCCACTCATTAATGGTGCTCGCTGCCTGGACGAGAACACGGGGGACCTTCGGTCTGTAAAGCGTTTCTAGGAATCAGCTTCTGACATCAGTCGTTTTGCTTTGCGTCTATCTTACAGGTGGGACTAAACACTTAGAAAAATATGAAAACATGCCCTATAAAATGCAACATACTAGTAAATTTCTAGTTAAAACCTATGGAGGCTATACAATTAATTCATACCTGACCATAACAGAATACATGATAATGATTCACTTTTCAGATAGAAAATCAAAAATGCTTAGGACGGTTCATCTTCCTTTTGTCATTAATGAGATACCTTTTACTCAATAGGCCCTTATTTGTCCCTAACACTCTGCGTGGAGAGACTTACAGTCTCTCCGACAGAGTAAAACTGCACTTGATGGTCTCCCAGCTCAGAGGGAAGAACCGACATGCTCAACAATGCGAAGAAAAAGTTGACACTCCTTTTTGTAACGAATGACAGAACTTTTAAAATCCACCTGGCCTGCTCAGGTACAATATTTCCAAAAAAGCAGCATCCTTGTCCTTTGTAAGTCATACAGACGACAAAGAATGCAAAAGCACAGTCGCTTTGAAAAGCGACCTGAGAAAGTCATCAGAGTGGAAGAAACCCTTAAGCCAGGCCCCAGGACAGCTACCTCTGAAAACGCTTTAGAGACCAGCGTTCCCCACAACGCCGATCGCGGGCCGGCCGCAACAGAAGCGCTTACCGTGGGTTACATGTAGAATGCAGATGTCTAGGCCCCGTCCCTGAACCGCTGCATCGGAGGCAGCTGGTGGGGAGGGCAGGGGCTGGTAGACCAGCATCTTCGACCTGCCTCCTTGGGGGGCCTCCTGAGCGCTAACTGCTGGCAGACGGGTGCAGACAACCCTCACAGAACACGCAGAACCACTCTGCTCATCCGTGCGCCCACCCAGAGACGGCGGCGAGAGAAACACGCCCTGAGCGGCCGCTTTCCCACCTTTCCAGAGTCTGCGTGTGTGCGGGTCTCTGTGGGTGGGCCCCGCACACTCCTGACCACGCTTCTGATGCCGCCGGTACAGCGCGATCAGAAACGTGTGCTCCCTGGAGAGGCAGAGCTGCTGCCACACCCTGTCTCTGTCCTCAGGAGGTCTGGCGCCCCTGCCACAAAGGCCACGGGGAGCGTGCCCCACGGGAGAGGTGTTGGAGGGAAGCGTGCGTCAGCTGCTTAGAGGCAGGTTGGGCGACCTAGTAGGCCCTCTGAAACCTCATCTACACTTGGGCAAAGTAAACCCCAACTGATGAAACAAGAAATTTGCCGAAGACTGAGTGCCTCCTTCCCTCTACGGCAGGACGGAGGCCACCAATTTCCACGTCAGGTCGGCAGTTACCGTGACCACAGTGGGGGCACTTCCTAAATTTCACACGGGTTATACCAGAAGTGGGCTGTGCCAGACGGTGGGGGAGGCACAACAATGAGGACGAGATGATCATGGTGATAAAACGAGAATTACCTTTTCCCCCAGGCATATGTTTAAATGCTGTAATTGTGGATTATGTATTGGGTACTATCTCCATAAAGCCTCTTAACTGATGTTACAGGAAGTGTGTGTTGGTCATGTTATTTGCAAGGGATGGACTAGAGGGCCTTGATAGTTTTTAAATTCGAAGAAAAAAGTTTGAAAAGTATTTTATAGCTTTACAGAGTTTAAATTCACTTTTTAAAAGCCGAAACAGTAGCGCTGAAGTCCCAGGAGCAGCCTGCAAGGACAATGGCCTCATTCCTTTCCCTGTTTGTCACCTCCCGAGTCACCCACAGCAGGGACACTCGCCGCTGGTTACCTTTCTGACTCCCTGCAGGCAGTCGAGGACGGTGAGGTTGTAAGTGCAGTTCCCGAAGGAAGCATCCCTGCAAACACACACACACAGAGGGTTGCGTTAAACACGTGCGTTCCACACTCAGCTCCGCAAATACCAAAGTCGGCTGCACGCATGCTCGCGTGGCCTCCCGGCCACCGGTGTGACGGGCCGTGGGACACGTGAGGACCTGCTGTTAACGGCACCGAAGCTCTCCCGTGACGGCTGCAACCCGGAGGGCAGAGTTCATCAGGATGCACGTGAAGAGCCCAGGCTCTGGGGCCAGGCTGTCTCGGTTCCCAGTCTGCCCTGCTGGGGCCTCGGGCCAGTTACGTGACCTCTGCATCCCAGTGTCCTCCTCTGTGGAACGGAGGCGCTGAGAGCAGCGGCCGTTCATGGGGCTTAAGAAGCAGCAAGTCCTTCCCACAGCGCCCCGCAGAGGAAGCACTTGATGAGCACTATGACCACTATTACTACTGGTTGTCGTAACCAAGGGCACCGGACTGTTCCATTCAGTGGGACAGGGGTGCCAAGCACAACTGTAAAACTGTGAGGGGCGGGGTGGGTGTGGGACAATGGAACCTCGAAGCTATTTTCATGGATTAAATGCCATTTCCCCAACCTTCCTCCCCCCCAAAAAAAAAACAAGGATAAGGTGGTTGGGCTTCTAAATGGCCTCCCTTGGGCCATCCCCCCCCTCCGCCGGCCCCACCAACCCTGAGAGCTTCCAGCGCACCTTGAGGGGTTCCCTCCAAAAGGGGTGGGGACCTGCTGCCCCCAAAGCCGAGGGCTTCATCCTTTATTTAAGTTTTCAGAGCAACTTAGCAGACCTGCTTCGGGCAACGTAACACTGAAGTATCAAGTTCGGGTCAGTTAAGCAAGAACTGGCACCGGAGCTTTAACACCAGCACCGTTCCAAGGCGTCCAAGGCAAGAAACTTGACCTGGAAGCTCTCAGTCTCCCTGCCCAGCCCCCATTGCTGACCCGAAGAAGGGACGGAGCTGTCAGGGACCAGGAATGACAAGTCAGTCCCACGGGGCAGCAGGCGGGTGGGGCTGGAGGGGTCCCACGGGGAGGAAATGACCCCTGAGAGCTTTAACATAATAATAGAAAACTGAGTTTTACATCACAACCAGCCCAGGTAACTTGAACCCATGGCTGCTAAGCCATGAATTAAAACGCAACTTCAACATCATCGAGTTTCAGCATCCGGATCGCCTCGTATGCAAACACTGAGTTCGCAAAGCAGCTTAACAGAAACGTTTCTGAAGCCCTGCAATTTCGAAGTTAACCCATGTAAACAGGAAGGGTTACTCTAGACATTTGTCTGATCTCCAGAATTCTTCTGTGTAAAGCCACCGGGGCTCATGGGCCAGTGAAAAACAAAATAATCCCCTTTCATACATCCTGCAAAGACATTAAACATCTATCAAGAAGCAAACATGAATGGACCACACCAAAGAGAGAAGTACCTGGGGACCTAAGACAAGACACTGGTGTGTGCACGGTCCCTTGTGGGCACTTGCTTCTGTGGGGTGGGGGTTCGGGGTCAGGGTCTTGTCGGTACCAGGGACCCTTCAGCAAGCTGAGGGACCCTTTTTTCAGCATAAGTGTCAAATGCACGAAATAAAATGCAAAGGAATAGCAGAAGATTCACTCAATTAAATGTAAAGTTATGAAAATATTAAGAAAAAGTTTACAATACAGCCATATGTACTTTTGTATTACTGTATACATAGAAAGGTGTAGGAGTAGGTCTGATAAGGACCATAAAGAAGAAAGAAACGTAAATAGTATCTATCTTAAGATACAAGCAATAACTGTGATGGAATTACAAATGGCTATGACAGAGTCACAGTGTGCTCTGCTGGGACAAAGTCACGTGTGTTGCTGATACTGCTACAGTTCACGTCCAACACCTATAACCGAGTGTCATTCTACAAGGTTAGCGAACGTAAAGACAGTCATTTTTTATCGTCCCCGATTCCCGACTCTCTGAATTAGCTCCACAGACACTAGATTAAAAACGACTCCTTCGGTAAAGAAAAGGGAATAAAACTTTCGCATTTAAAAAGAAAACAAGAGCTCTAAGACTAGCAGGTGTTCCTATCCCCTCCAGCCTACCTCCCCACGCCCGACTCAGCTGCACAAACGCACAGGCGCAGCTGTCAGGAACCCCAGGCCCAGCCTCCGGACTGTCTGCAAGGTCCAGGGAGACTGGGCTCCACCTCGTGTCCAAGCAAAGCCACACGTCTGCCAGTGAGTAAAGAGAGCGCTGGTGGCCCGAGGGAGCAGACCCGAGAGTTAACATGGCCCCCGGCCGAACTGGGGCGCCGGAGCGGTCGGGCCCGCGCTCACACACTGGAACACGCAGCAAGGCCAGCAAAAACATCAAGTCACATTCCCAGGACGGGGAAAGGAGGGAACACCTTTTTCGAGCACCTGCTCTGCTGGGTCATTCAGATGCGTCGGCACATTTAATCCTCAGGACAGCCGTGAAGCCAGCAGGTCCCCAAACCGGCCCCAGGCTGGGCCGGGGAGAGAGAAATGGCTTCCTGGTGGCCCCGGCTCAATGTCACCAAAGCAGAGGAACCGAGAAAGGGAAGGGCCTGTGATATACTTTGGGGGGAAAGAGAGAGAGAGTACAGGTGGCAGACGAACCCGGGCATCTACCAGAACCTCACTTTAAAAAAATAATTTTAAAACGCTTTTTTAAAAATGGAATCCAACAAGGTCGGAGAGAATAAGAGCATACACCATAGCGATAAAATTCTGAGGCCCGGAAATCAGGTGAGTGGTGCTTAAGAAGGCCAAGAAACTGAAAACCAAGGTGAACACTAAAAACTGCAGAATCCACCCAATTAACACCAGATAATTAATTCTCCAAAGGCTCAGGAGTGGGCAGCACTGGGTTCTTCCGGAAGTGGGAACGGGGACCACGACGGAAATCAGATCGGAAGTCCACTGAAGAAGTAGAGAGATTTTAGTCTGCAAAAGCAACACTGTCTCCCATCTTCCGTGGGCCTGCCTCAACCACCCCGGGCAGCGAGAGCCGCCGGAAATAGAACGGCTGGCCGGGCCGGCAGGCAGCAGGGCGCCTGCCCCATGCGGTGCCCAGTCTGACCCCAAATGTGGCCAGAACGCGGCCGGCAGAGCGCGTGCTCCCCTGCCCCGTTGTTGAAGTGCAAGCTGAGGCAGGAGAACACCAGGCTCTGGCGACCTCGAAAATCCCTTGCTCCTCTGGAACGGCATCACTATCTAACACAGCTGGTTCTCTTCCCCCCCATACCCCTCTCCTGTACCCTTCCCAAGAGAATTAGAGCATTTTCAAACCTCCCCAGGAAAAAAAAGCAAAAGCACCATCCCAACCCTTTCGGCCCTGCATCCTCTCTCCAAAACCAGCTTCTCTGGAGAACGACTCACCGTCCTGCTCCTCTGCTCCCTCCCCCACCCTCACCTCCAGCCGCTTCCCTCCCACCCTCGGGCCACTCCAGGAGCACTGCTCCCGGAGCTCACCAGCGATCTATCACTGGCGCAGGGGACTTTTAACTTAATTGAGAAAAAAATCACTCTTTTAACCTTTTAAAGCATGCAATTCAGTCGTTTTTAGTAAATTCGCAGTTCGCATCACCACTAATTCCAGAACATCTCTCTCGCCCCATAAGCAGACGCTGTACCACTCGCAATAGCTCCCCATTCTCCCCGCTGCCCGCCCACCCCTGGCAATTGCTAGTCTCCTTGGTCTCTCCAAGCAACGTTTTTCCAGCGTCATTATATTTAATACGTCGGCAACAAGCGTCTCCATCCTTGGAACAGTCTCTTCACTTAATTCCTGGATTTTTCGTCAGCTTCTGGAAACACGACTCCTTCCCCATCGCCCCCGCAAAGCCAGCCTTCACCTCCCCATCTTACAAAGTTAGGGCTCCTCAGGAGTCGAGCCCAGGCTCGCCTTCTTCCCCCTCTCACCCTAGACTGGGGCTGCCGGCACCCCGGGAGCTTCCCTACAACACAGGACGCTGGGCCCACCTGCGTTTCCGATTCCCTAGGTCCGGGGCGGGGCCTGAGAATCTGCACGGCTAACACGCTGCCCGGTGGGGCTGACGCTGCTGGCCGGAGGGACCACACTTTGAGAGCCACGCCCTACGCAATCTCATCTACGTAAATTGCCAACCCTCGGCCAGCCACCTCAAATTTCTCTCTCTAGCGCCAACTCCTTCAAGCTCCAAATCAGGACGGCAACGACGCAGGGCGCAGTTCCACCTGGGGGTCTTCAGGCAGCTCAAACTCGAGATCTCCAGCTAGAACCTGCAAGTTCCCCCATCCTCCTTACCCTGCCCATCACGGAGCCCCACTGTTTTCCCCTCCATCGGAAGTGTCTCCTGGAAAGTCCAACCCCCACCCCTCCGGTGCACTAACTCCTGCCTCACCTTCCCGCATCCACTCAGCCTTTCTACTCAGTCTTCGCGGCCACCTCCCGAGTGGTGATCGTAAGAGGCGACTCTCCCCAACGGTAACCCTTCCCGACTTCCCACTGCGCTCGAGAAAGTTCGAATCCTCCATCCGAGGCAAGGCCGTGCGGTATCGGCCTCCCTGCGTCTCCAGCCTCCTCCTCCTCGCTTCCTGCCCCTCTTGGTCTGCGCCCCCCACGGGCACTCTGCTGCCCCCACAGGCACTCTGCTGCCCCCGCAGCTCCTGCTGGCCACACGTCCTTCTGCTCACCTCTGCCGACACTCCCCAACTCACTCTACGGCCACCCGTCTCGGGGGAAACACCCCCAACCCCACCTGGCTGGCTCAGGTGCCCGCCTTTCCTTGGTCCGTTCGCTCGCTGCGGTTGGACATGACACCCTGGTGTGCTCATGTGATTCTCTGTCTCCCTACACAACGGTCCCCAAGAAGGCGAGATCGGTACGTTTTTTCCTCACCGTTGTCCCCTTAGCACCTAACCATGCCTGGCACAAAACAGATACTGAAACATTTAACTTAAGTGAAGGAGCTTGGGAGCTCATCCCAAGAAAAATTTCTATAATATTCTGCGGTCACTTGTGTTCCCTCCATAGCCAGACACGTCAATCCTCACTAGCAAGGAAAACTTTCTCTGCATTAAACGAAACCCCTGCTGTCCGTTTAGGGCCATTTCCTTCTGTTCTCTTCACCAGACTATTAACTGAACAGAGCTAACAGCGGGGATGCTCCAGGCAGTTTTCTCTTCCTTCCCCCAGTGCTGGTCAAGGGTTTTACTTGAACCCGGACACTTCAGAGAGGCTACGCAGAGCTCTTCAATGCAAGCCACTGCACCAGTGCGCCCCGGCGAGCGGTAACCCCGTTTCTGTGCCGCCTCACAGCTCCCAGCCGTCTGCTTAGCCCCTGGCTTGCTCCATCACTCACTCAGCCGTCCACACATCCACGCGCACGTACGGAGCCGAGCATTCACCAAGTCGCATAAGGGGGAGTGTATTCGTCCACGTCCCTCATAAAGGGCCACTGAACCCCCGCAGACTTCCCCCGACGAGGAGAGTCTGCACCCCTCCCCGCCTGGGAGAACTCCAGCTCTCGCCCTTATCTGTATGATGGTTTTACCACGTATTGCGTTACCTCCTCAAACAGGTAAACAAGAGGTGCTCTGCGTTCAGGGGAGAAGGCAATACCCCGAACGCCCAGGGTTTCTAACCGCCTCTGCCTTCACAGCAATCACGGGTCTCTGGCCCCCAACACGGAAGACCGACGGCTGACCATCTGCACACATGCAAACACGAAGGCAGCTCAGCCTCATGCTTGCCCATCTCCGCCCCATCCATCCTGACGACTCCTTCTCGGCGCGACTTCCAGCATGGCAGCTGCCTGAGCCACAAAGCCGTCACGAAGGGGTTTAAAAAATCCACGTGAGTGTGGCGATGGGCGGGGCTGTCGATAACATCGTTGAGTGAGCAACTGCGTGAACACTTGTGTAGATGAAGTCACTGGAATTTTAAATCTATTTTTATGTTTTGCATTTATTTTGCTGCAAAGAAGTAGAAGAGAAAATTAAATTTAAGGACCAAAGAGAAAGGGTTCGCTTCATCTTGTCCCAGAGCTGAGTGGGAGTCGACTGCGGAATGTTCAGAAATCCCGGGCCCACATCCGCACCGGCAGGACCGTGCTCACGACCACGGGCGCCAGCAAACGCTCTTTCTCTACCGAGCCCGGTGACCGACACGCCGCTGCTAAGAGCCTAAGAGGCCACTCAGCACCTAGCAACCTTGTCCGTGGTAATAATGAGGAGATGAAACCAGAGAGGAAAGGACATGTTTACACAAAACAATAAGAAACCATTTCTGGCAATGAGCCTGTTTGAAAACAAGAACAGAGGCGAGGTGTTTACACCGTGGAGACACACTGAAGAGTCCAAAAGAGCTTATGACGGGCGGGGGGTGACTGTGGCCCACGGTGGTCCTGATTCTGTGATTCTCTGTAACTTATCTGGGTGGCAACTGCTAGGATATTTGCAGACACCTGCAGAGCCATGGGTTGGGAAGCGTCCCGGAAGTCATCCCAGCCATCCTCCCAAGCACTGAGCGAAACCCCACCCACCCGGCCACCACAGCAGCAGGGGCCTCTGAAGGACCAGGAACATGACCTTGAAGTCCGGGAGCCCGGAGGCTAGTACAGGGCTGGGCGCACTTCTAGGCTGTAGATGTGGAATGAACGAATGAATGAATGAATGAACGGTCCTTACCAGGAGATCATTCCACTCATGCCTGAGCAACTCTAGTGGCTGGGAAATATTGCCCCTTCAAAGGCAAACTTATAGAAAACAATCTTTAATCATGACCAACGAATAATAACAAAAACACAATCCAAATCACTGCTGACCAAAGGAACTGCAACGCCAACCTCAACAGAGAGCTGCACGTGTAATTCTAAATATTTTCATAACCGTGTCAAAATGGAAAGAAACCAACTATATTCATTTTAATGTACTTCATATAATCCAATATATCTGTAATAGTACCATTTCAGCATGTAATCAACATAATTATAAATAAGATTTTGTATATTAAATCTTCAAATCCAATGTGTATTTTAAAGTTACAGTCTACTTCAGTTTCGACTAAACCAGTTCCAAGGGCTTCAATAGCACGTTTCGCTAGCACTGGACAGTCCAGCCCGAGACTGTACCGGATGGACCCTGGGGGACCACGCACTGCCCCGAAGTACTGTCCACCGCTGTCCAGAGCACACCTGACTCCCAGGCTCTGGCCAAATCCCCGGCACCCATGTACCAGCTCCAGGGAAAAGAAAAGGCTGACGGCCTGTATCATCTAGGCCTGCAAATGAAAATGTATTTGACAAGAATCCGTGGGCAGACAAAGCCACCTGCCCCTCACGAAAGAGCAAACTCGATGACCTCGAGGGTCTGAGCCAACAGCTGGGCAGGGCCAGCCCCTCGGGAAAACGGGGACGAGGAATCGCCGGCGGTGCGGATCTAGCCTGAGGCTCTATCTGCTCTCACCCCGTCGTTCCTCCAAGGAACAGAGCTACGTGACACTCACTGCCCAGTCACGGCTTCCAAGGTCCCACGAAATCAGCGAATAAATCCATCCAGACCCAGCCATCGCAGGCACCAGCAAGACACCTAAGTGGCTCCCAAGTGATCACACTCACGTTGCTATAAAGACAAGAACCACAGTTACGAGCATCGTATGATGGGCATTCAACAAAACGCCCACGTTCGTCAATGGAAATGACTGCGGTCTTGCTCCAAACGCCCTCCCCACCGAGGCGGGCTCCTGCACACGCGCCTAACGAGCACAGACAGCCTGGCACCGGCCTCCCAGACGGCTCGGGGACACCGGGACCCTGAAAACAGGACTGAAGAGGGCCATCTGAGCCAGTTTTCACAACTCCAGCCACTGAAGCAGAACGTGGCGGAGAGGTAACCCGCCGCCTTACGTGGGTTTCCTGGGTCACAGGGACCCGAACAGTTGTTTCCGTTATCAGGTCTCATGTAGTGCTGCGTGCTCACCACTTGAACAACAAAAATCCGATGAAGAGAGCCCTGGCTGGTGTAGCTTAGTGGATTAAGCACTGGCCTGTGAACCAAGAGATCACGGTTCGATTCCCAGTCAGGGCACATGCCTGGGTTGCAGGCCAGTTCCCAGCAGGGAATGCACAGGAAGCAACCATACATTGATATTTCTCTCCCTCTCTCCTTCCCTTCCCCTCTGAAGATAAATAAATAAAATCTTAAAAAAAAAAAATCCGATGAAGAGTCTGCTTTTCCTGGTGATCCACGTTAGCCAATACGCCCCACTGTTGAGAATGCGTTCAACAGTTTGGACTAGATAAGCCACCAATTTCCACCCGTCAGGAAACCGGCGCTCCTCACTATTCAGAACTCATGAAGATCCCCCCAAAATGTAACAAGCATCAGAAGCAAAGATTTAGGAAAGATTCGCAGGTGCAGGACCCCAAAGATCAACACCGAGAAGCCGAGAGGCAGCCGGCTATCACAGAGAGAAGTTGGGAAGGAAAGGAAAGCCTTCGGAGAGCATACAATAAAATTCGCTCCTGCATGTTTGATACTCAAGACAAAAACGTGGCAAGGAGAACCTTCCCTTTGAAGTGCAAAGTTGCTTGCTACATAAACTGGCAAAATTCACGGGATCCTATGTCAGAGAACAAACATGTTGTTCAGCGCTTTCGGAAAGGAGATCTGTCTTATCGTGACATCTGCCAGCACGTGTTGACTCTGCTTTGGGAGAATCAAGGAAGCAGACCCAAGCCGAGGCGTGACTGGTGGAGCCCTCTGCGCCTTTGTCAGGGACCGACGAGTTCGGGCTTGCCCAGAGGACCAAGGTCACCGAGGGGGAGATTTCCCGGTTGAGTCAGTCCCCATGTGAGACGGCGCTCGGCAACAGAGATCACCAAGGGTCCTCCGCACACACAACAAACCCTCCCTTCACACCGAGGTCTGGGTCCATTTCAATGGCGAATGCCAGGAAGGGGCCACCGGTGGGGGATCTGTTAGAGGTCACCTGGCCTACGAGAACACTCAGGCTTGCAGACTGCTGTTCGTGGCAAATGAAACACCGCCACTCGATCAGCCAGCTAGTGCCAAGACTCTCAGGAAAAAGCACAAAACGGTCCCACAAACGGCAGCATGTCTGTCCGAATCCCGAGAGATCTGGACAGGTGTCCTGGGTGTTTCAGAGCCTGAGTCCTGCCAGATGTTAACAGGAACTCGGGGGAGGGGGGGCGGGGGGGGACTCAGGAGGGAGCAATTTGGAAAATTCCGAGTCATGCACAATTGGACTGGTTACCTTATCAGTCAAAACATTCAGAATCTTAAAAACAGGAATGTGCTTTGTAAATCTCTAAGAAGAGAGCTCTAAACTTATTTGATCCCTGGCTTTTGGGGGGAGGGGGGCACGGTAGATCGCAGAGAGCTGTCATTCTCAGCCCTGGAGACACACTGCACTCAGTAGGTGGTTTTCAGAAAGCCCAACATCCAGGCCAATTCTATCAGAATTTGTGGACATAGAACCCAGGCATCGACATTTTTTTAAAGCTCCCCAGACTTTTAAAAACCAAGGATGGGAACTAACAGATCTTTGGGAAACAATGACCTATAAATTCTGCCATCTTCTCCAAGCCAAAATAGAACAGCCACAACAAAAACGCATTCCTGGGCCCATCCAGGAAGAGGCCCACCCCCCACCCCACCCCACTCCAGCCACCTAAAAAAAACCAACCACTCAAC
Source organism: Trachops cirrhosus (assembly GCA_028533065.1). Lineage (NCBI taxonomy): Eukaryota > Metazoa > Chordata > Mammalia > Chiroptera > Phyllostomidae > Trachops > Trachops cirrhosus. Next base: position 2,819,097 of record CM052551.1, on the reverse strand, counting down.
TGACAATTGGTGATAAAACAGCCAACCTTCCACCAGCTTTCTCCCACTGGATGCCGGAGCGGCGCCTACGTCCACCGCGCCTCCGCCCCCGGCCACTACGCTTCCTACCACGCTCTCCGTCTTCATCTGCAAACCTAGGAGCCTGCGTTATTTCTTGTCTGTAGAGCTTTAGTTCCCATTTAATTGTACACATCACAGGAATATTGGGTTTGGGCACATCGCTGAATCGCCATGGATGCCAAAGCAATGCACCAAGCTGGCGCACAGGGACCGATACACCGAGAGTGTAAATGAATCCGAAAGGGCCACAAGATCCAAAAGAAGAGTGGTGTGGTGCGGACCGGTTACCTGCCCACGTTCTTGTGACACTGAAGCGTTTTCACAAACACTGTTTTATAAACACCCAAGAATGCAGATCTGAACACCGTGGCGGCCAGGACAACCACCTGGGGAAACACAGAGCCGGTGGTCTCGCAGGACGTCAGACAACAGCGGTTCACGTGACTTTGTGGAAGGCTAGAAACTGGGCACGCATTCAAAGGACCTGAAGAGACTATTCCTACCAGGCCCGCCCACCCATCCTCTGCTGGCTCGGACCCCAGGACTGGGAGGCCCTGTTCCCTCGAAGGTCAACTGCCACGTTCACACTAGAGATGGACGGACTCAAAGAACCAAAGAGGTGACAGCGCCCGGTTCCTCTCGTTTTCAGCTGCAGTGACTCTTGATAAATGCATTGTCGCACTTAGTACGGGTGAAAAGGACAGCTGTGGACACAACTACTTTATAATTAAATGGAACCCCCTAATACTGACATTAAGCCACACCCTGCTGGGTGTCACACCAAGCCAGAAGTTCAACCTTCTCTGAAGCCCACAGTACTCAACGGAATCACAAGTAGACAGTAAATGGGGGTGGGGGGGGCCTGGGCGAAAGGGGTGAACAGGCACAAACTTCCAGTTACGAGACAGACAGGTACTCGAGATACAAATCAGCGTGGTGGCTACAGTGGACGCTGCCGTCTGGGACACCTGACAGCTGCTGAGAGACTGGACCCCCAAAGCTCTCATCGGAAGGGAAACCAGGGTTTGCAGCTCTATGAGGAGGCAGGTGTCGGTTAAACTTCGGTGGTGATCTACGTAGGTACGCCAGCAAGCTGCGCTCTGCCCGGGGTGTCCAACCGCGGCCCATGATGGCTATGCATGCGGCCCAACACAGCATCGTGAATGCACTTAAAACCTTTTTTTTTTTGCTCGTCAGTTTTCATTAGTGTTTGTGTATTGAATGTGTGGCCCAAGACAACTCTTCTTCCGGTGTGGCCCAGAGACGCCAAAAGGTCGGCCCTGGCTGGTGTAGCTTAGTGGGTTAAGCACTGGCCTGTGAACCAAGAGATCACGGTTCGATTCCCAGTCAGGGCACATGCCTGGGTTGCAGGCCAGTTCCCAGCAGGGAATGCACAGGAAGCAACCATGCATTGATATTTCTCTCCCTCTCTCCTTCCCTTCCCCGCTAAAGATAAAGTCTTTAAAAAAAAAAAAAAAAAAGGTCGGATGCTCCCGCATGTATACCTGAAACTTGTACAGCATTCTATGTTGATTATATCTCAGTAAAACTGGGGAAGAACAGGCAGTCCAGTTACCCACATCTTTTCTTTAATTTGCCTCATTTTGGAGTGCTTCTTAACTAAGTTAACAGAAAACTATAATTTAATATATTTTATTGATTATGCTACTACAATTGCCCCATTTTCACCCTTCCCACTCCTCCACCCTGCACACCCCCTCCCACCCGCATTCCCCTCCTTTAGTTCATGTCCCTGGGTCGTACATGTAAGTTCTTTGGCTTCTACATTTCCCATACTATTCTTAACCTCCCCTGTCTATTTTCTACCTACCATTTATGCTACTTATTCTCTGTACCTTTTCCCCCTCCTCCCCCTCACACTGCCCCACTAATACCCCTCCATGTGATCTCCATTTCTGTGATGTTGTTCCTGTTCTACTTGTCTGCTTAGTTTGTTTTTGGTTTTGGTTCAGTAGTTAATAACTGTGAGTTTGTTGTCATTTTACTGTTCATATTTTTGTATCTTCTTTTTCTTAGATAAATCTTCTTAACACTTCATATAATAAGGGCTTAGTGATGATGAACTCCTTGAACTTGACCTTGTCTGGGAAGCACTTTATCTGCCCTTCCATTCTAAATGATAGCTTCGCTGGATAGAGCAATCTTGGATGTGGGCCCTTGCCTTTCATGACTTGGAATATTTTTTCCCAGCCACTTCTTGCCTGCAAGGTTTCTTTTGAGAAATCAGCTGACAGTCTGATGGGAAGTCCTTTGTAGGTAACTCCTTTTCTCTTGCTGCTTTTAAGATTCTCTCCTTATCTTTAATCTTGGCTAATGTAATTATGATGTGCCTTGGTGTGTGCTTCCTTGGATTCAACTTCTTTGGGACTCTCTGAGCTTCCTGGACTTCCTGAAAGTCTATTTCCTTTGCCAGACTGGGGAAATATCCCTTCATTATTTGTTGATATAAGTTTTCAATTACTTGCTCTTCCTCTTCTCCTTCTGGAACCCATATGATTTAGATGCTGGAACATTTAAAGTTGCCCCAGAGGTTCCTAAGCCTCTCCTCATTTTTTTGAATTCTTGTTTCTTCATTCTGTTCTGGTTGAATGTTTCTTTCTTCTTTCTGGTCCACATTGTTGATATAAGTCCCAGTTTCCTTCCCATCAATGTTGGTTCCCTGTACATTTTCCTTTATTTCACTTAGCGCAGCCTTCATTTTTTCCTCTATTTTGTGACCATGTTCAGTCATTTCTGTGAGCATCCTGCTTACCAGTGTTGTGAACTGTGCATCTGATAGATTAGCAATCGCTTCGTCCCTTAGTTGTATTTCTTCTGGTTTTAATCTGTTCTTTCATTTGGGCCATTTTTTGGGGGGGGGTCTAGGCATGCCTGTTATATAGTAAGGGGTGGAGCCCTAGGTATTCACCAGGTCGGGGAAACCTACATGGCTGCATGGGGACGCT
>CM052551.1:2782931-2815971 GCA_028533065.1 Trachops cirrhosus | reverse complement strand
TCCCCCGCTTCCCACAAGCAAACTGGACCCTTCTGGTGCTGATTCCCAGGTGGGTGGGTTTGTGTACATTCTAGGACCCTGTGGGTCTCTCCAGCAAACTCTCTTGTGAGGCTGGGAGTTTCTCCCACTGCTGTAATCCCCACAGGTGTTTTCAATCAGAGGTTTGAGTCTTTATTTCCCCGCACTGGGGCCCTGGGTTGCGGGTCTGTCTTGCTTCCCAGTTGTTCCTCCCAGTTTATCCACACTCGAATATGGGACCACCTGGTCAGCCAGCCGCTGCCTCATCCACCCCGGTCCTCCAGCCGTCTCCTTGCCGCGCATCCTCTCCACTCTGGCCACCCGTCTCCACCCCTCCTACCAGTCGGGGTGTTTCTTCTTTAATTCCTTGGTTGTCAGACTTCCCTACAGTTTGATTTTCTGTGAATTCTGGTTGTTTTTTGTTTTTACATTTGTTGTTGTCCTTCTTTTGGTTGTGCGAGGAGGCGCAGTGTGTCCACCTACGCCTCCATCTTGGCCAGAAGTCCAACTTGGTTTCTCTAATTTAAAATTTTTAAGGATAAATCCAAATAGAAAAACTCAACCAGAGAGTCCTTTCAGCTCTAACGATGCACCTACACCGCAAACGTCACAGTATCCTCGTGTGCATCCTACCTGGCCCGCCGCCTTCAGGGAGACAACTTGTGCTGTGCAAATGAAAAACCGCAACAGCCAATACTGGCGCCTGCGTGGCTCCTCCCGGTTCATCCTCACGGGAAAAGTGTTCGGGGGCTCACCCCTAACCCATCCTCCAATCCCCAGTTCCAGGGCGAAACCTCTGCCCTCCGTGTTCCCGTAACATTCACCTCCTCGCTCTAATGAAGCGCCATAATCGCTCACCAACCTACACACTTACAAACCATGCACTGAGTTCCCTGGGGTGGCCCCCTCGTCATCCTACTCATCTAGGGACCCAGGAGGCTATCACAGTGACTGGCACAAAGGAAGCAATAGATAAATTAACGCGCACATTATTCTCTGGCACACGATGAGAAGAGCCCAATCCAGCCCTCAAGAGAAGGGTCAGCCACGCGTGGTAGAGAGTCAGCCATGCAAGCAAATCACGATGACACAGACGTTTGCTTTGATGGCATAAGGAGCTCGTGTGATAGGGTGTCATTCCCCCTTTTCCCTCTCCTACCTCCCCCTCCCTCTGGTCATCACCACTCTGTCGTCTGTGTCTATGAGGTTGTTTTGTTTTTGTTTTTGTTCAATCCCTTCACCTTTTCCTGAAGATGATTCCTGAGGCCACTGCCTTGGCCTGGGCCATAGACTAACATCAACTCACATCTCATCTTAGTACTAACGAAAATTAAGTTTCTTTCATCAAATTCCGGCAAATTCGCAGTATCATCTTTCCCACTGCATCATAAATGCACGACTTTGCCGTATTTTCTGCCTCCCACACATGGCTGGTGAAGAGTCTGGATGTAGAAATGCAGCTGAGTATAGACACAACTCCTGGGGTCTTGAAAGACACAGAGCCATGTTCAAGGTCAACCTAGTAACAGGAAACAGGAGTGTACACCAAGCACAAATGCCTCATATTTGCATTCAGCATGCTTTTTTCATATGAGTAGCTTTACCAAACAGATTATGAAACTCTCTTTATGTCTAACAACAATCCTGTAATTTTCTTTATAGTATTGTCTGAGTTTCTTTCTTCTAAAATACATTTGAGACCATGGGAGTTAAAAAACAACAATTAAAATGATAGCAAAGGACCTAAAGGTCTACCTGTGGGAGACAGGTTAAATGTATTCTTGAACACGGTACAGAAATAAGACAGAATGAGGAAGGAAGCTGTCTACACACTAATATCAAAAGACAGCCAAGAGGAGTTATGTGAAAAAACTCAAGGTGCAGAACAGTATACGCCGTGTGCTACATCCCGTGGTAAAAATGGGGAGGCTGAGAACTTATGTCTTTATTTGCCCATACGCGCACATAGAAACTCTAGAGGGACAGACAGGGCATAAACTAACACAAAGTTACCCACGAGGGACTGGACAGGTGAGGACTGAGGGTAAGAGGGAGCATTTTCACTGTAACCTTCTTATACTTTAAAAAATTTCTAAACCGTGTTAATGTGTTTACATTTTCAAATATTTACATAAAGACAATTTACGAAAATAGACTATAGCTGTAATAATTATGATTTAATTCTACATTAAGTAGTAATAGTTTTTGTACTATCTTCTCTCCATCCTGATTTTCTTAATTATCCAAAAACTCTAGTTCTCAGGAAACAAATTACTTAGCATATATAAGCTAAAAATACAATCACACTTAATAACCTGTCACTTTTTGCCTGCCCTTCAATAGCTAATTAGCTCAACTCTAGATTTTGGGGGGATACTTCCTCTCACTGCCCTACCCCCTGATTTTGCTGAGAAGATCAGGTAGAGTGGGTGCAGTCACATCCACCCCCCCTCCCCAACCTGGTACTACCCCCCCATGCCTAATAATGCCCCCTCCTGTGGTCTGAGAAACAGAGGTAAGAATCCCTCAAACCTTAAGGGATTCCGTCATTGAAATATTTACTAAAAACATTTTTAAGTGGCAGGCACTGGGGTGAGCCCTCTGAGTTGGCAGGAGAGTAAGAGGGATGGACCAGCAAAGAGGCCCCTGGATCTCTCCGTCTGTCCCTTCTCCCACTGTTGTTGGTAACCACGGCATCAGAAACACCAACAAGCGGTCCATATGCTTGTAGATCTGGACACACGAATAAGCCCAAAAGGCAAAAACACTGATCATCACAGCTCTATCAGAGATGACTATCGTGCTGGTTTCGATGTATTATGTTCCCTTCTACTTTTTAAACAACCTCAAGTTTACCCAAAGTTTTAAGAGATCTTCTTCAGGTGATACTTACAACACCTTCTTTCCCAAGAGTGTAATGAAGAGACAGCCTTCCTTCCTCAAGATGAAAGCTAGATGTGTGGGCTAAACAGGGGACTCGGGGCTCCCGCCGAACATCTGCTTCTGGGAAGACACTCAGAGGGTCTTATTCTACATCCCCAGCCCCTGACTTTCGGTCAGAGCCCACCCACGGCTCCGAGAGGAGGGAAGAATGAATGCATCAATGATGTAGATTACCAAAAGCTAACAGATCCGGACACAGTTATTAGCTCCCAAGTCGGGCGCCCTTTGTGGTTCAACTGTCGAGATACAGAGAGGATTCAAGGGAGAAGTTAATTCCGAAAAGGAGAAAGCTGTTTTACTCTTACTGGATTGGGAGGGGAAAAAAAACTCTGCAAAAAAGGAAACAATAGAAACTGCCATCTCATTTCACTCCACAGAACATGAAACAATGAAAAAACACAACAACCCCACCCTAGAGTAATGCGCCATCTGGCCCGGAGCTGCAGCCCACGGCTCGCGAGCAGCCAGCTGTACCTGAACGGAAGGTAGGGGGGGTTGGAGCCAGACAGGAGAGCTCGGTAGGCTTCTTCTGGTGTCTTCTTCAAATAGATGACCTGCGACAGATAAACAGCAACACTTAGAACACCACCAACGAATGACAGGAGGCATATGACTCACCAAATTTGCATGTCACCCCTTCCTGAGGGGCAACTGTCACCAGTGATAAATGTGGACCTTTAAGACAGTGACCACACTGCCCAAATTTCCCTCTCAGCCTTTGGCCTCAGGACGGGTGGAGCGTCCAGACGGAAGGCAGACACACAGAGGCCGCCCAGGGCTGTGTTCCAGGCACAGGCGCCCGCGCCCCGGCAGGGCCTTCCCGTCCGGGGCAGCACAGCTGCACCCCCACGGTGGCCCTGCGCGCCTGCCGCAAACCAACGTGGGCCCGCCACCCTGTCCTTCACAGACGGCCTGCCGTGAGGCGAGGAGGGCCTGGCGAGCGCCGGAAGCCATCTGTCCCAGGGTGGGCACAGCCCCCACGGAAGGCCTCCCGCGTTCTCCATCTGCGCCGAGGACCGCCTGGCTGCTCTCTGAACGCTCAGTAAAATCACAAAGAAGCGGGTGCAAACGCACGCGGCTGAGCGCACCGCCGGACAGACACGCTAGGCTCTCGAGAGCAAGGGGACTCGCGTCCCCGGGGTCCAGCAGGACACCCTGATCCTGAGGGAGAACAGAAAGGGGCCGCCACACCGGCCCGCAGCTCCCATGTGACTAGCCCGCGGCCTCGCGGGCCGTTTCAGGGCCTGGCACCCCTCAACAGAACTACGTTCCTGCGGGCAAAGACAGCCATCCACAAAGATAAATAGTCGGCGCTAAGTGCTGAGAAGGAAGTAAACGGCGTCCTGAAATGAGAGTCGGAAGGGGCTGCTGGAGGGTAGGCGTCGGGAAGGGACTCTGAGTCGTGGGGGTGAGACATGCAGGGACAGAGCCACGGTCCGGGCGGGAAAGAGCTTGGCGACTTGGACCGTCAGCAGGCAGGTCCCTGTCGCTAGGGCTGGGGCGGGGGAGCCAGTTAGCTGCGCACAGGGACGAGCAGCAGCGACGGTGGGAGACGCTGCTGTCACTGCAGGAGCAATTTCATGCTTAATGCTGGCCCAGGCCGTGGGTCCTTTCCCTCTCGCGTCTGAATCAAATGTGACGCCTAGAACCGCCTCCCCGGACTTCTCAGCGTCACCTCCCTCTCGGGCCCCAGCCGCAGAACCACGCTTGTCCCAGCGGCGAGAACGGCAGAGACCAGTCCTCACAGGACAGGGCTTTCCCCGCTGGTCCAGTTCCTCTGAGCTCCAAGCTACTCCACTAGCAACGTATCACACGTATTGGATGATTAACTAATAACTTCAGGACTAGAAAACGCCTCGATTCTGAATTCTCTAGAGAAAAAACTAAACGAAATATGGGAACAATACGTCCGCCTTGCCTACGACCGCTCCACCTCCGTTTGACACGGAACCAGGGAGGTCTGATGAGGGAAGCGTCCACCCAGGCGAAGGTCACAGGAAGCAGAGACAGCACAGAAGGTGAAACACCGTGAAAGGAGGGTCTCGCCGTGAGGCCCCGAATCTGCAGGCGCAGCCTCCTGTCTCGGGCTGCGGCTCAAACAACTCCCCGAGATCCGTTCACACCAGCGCTAGCTGTGAACATCGTTCTCAGTGCCCAGCATGTGCCCCGATGGGCAGGTTCCGTACCGTAAGGGCAGCTGGTTATGACACAGCCACGTTTCAAGCCTCCAGTGCACCGTGTTGAGATGCTGGCGGCACCTGCTACAGGGACAGCGGCCTGGAGGAAGCTTCTGTGCTTGGGTGGACCGTTAAAGCCTACGCCGCAAGGTCTGCCACGGGAAAGGACGCTCCCCACCTCGGGGACAACTGCAGGGACACCCCGTGTTGGGAGGAGGCCCTCCTGCGGGGGGTGGGCGGGCGGCCGCCCACGTGACATGCTGCTCCCCAGCGGCTCCCCACAGGGCTCCGCTCCTGCGCTTACCTGCATGACTGAGCACGCATGACCCGTGTTCGCACACTGTAAGAGGAGAGCCTTTGTTTTTATTTTTATCCCGGTGCTAAATGATTCATAAGTGCAAAGTGAAACCCCACAGGAGCCATGCGGATTCCAGGAAGACTCCAGGGGCAGCTGAGTGCAACGACCTTTCACAACCCGAGGACGGGTGCGTGGGCGAAGGTTGGGGGTGTGTCCCCGTAAATGAGGACACGGCTGAGTGCGTGTGCACTGGGGTCATCAAAGCACCAGACCCCGCGTGTGCAGGAGAAAATGCATGGCAGAGTCTCGGGCCAGATCTTCTCAGATCCGTCTGCTGTTGAAAAGAGGAAGAGACGAGGCCGACGAGGCCTCGTGAGAGCGCAGGAGGACGGCCACATGGAAGCCTCGCTGTGGCGGAATCTGCAGCTCGGGAAGGTCAGGGCCCTTGCAGGCTGCCTCGCTGCACTGGGAGGGTGCCAGAATCCCAGCACACGTGACTCCAAAGCCACAGAAATCCCCCGTGTCATGTCGGCTAGAAGATTTGGGGACAACAGAAGCGCCAAACCTGGAAATAAAGAGCCCACTCTTCCAAACCCCTACATGCCACCTGACTTTTAAAACTAGGTGACTTCCAACTGTTGACATCTGAGAAAGAGGGCCGGCGGGGGGGAGGGGGGCCAGGGGAGGAAGGAAGAGCTTCCTCTTCCCACTTCCACCATCCCCGCCTTCCTTATATTTTGTACAGATGCACATTAATTTGTTTTTACATGTGGAGGCACTGAATCCGTTACGAAATGTTACATGTATACCCTTTCTAAACATAAAATCTATATTTTCTTAACACTCAAAACTTTGTTACCAGATATTCTAATATTTCAAAGAATATCTTCTCAAGAACATTCATTTCAAAGCATCTTTTAAATATCCTGATTTTCCTTTTCTGCTTCTCAGGGGGAAAAAGTAGTCATGTGCTGTCTCCCCTTGTCCCAAGATCAGCGTCAACAACCCCAAGCAGGAAGACTCTTCCCAGACTCGTAACCGATCGATGCAACCACGGCCCTTTGCACAGGGCCTGGCGGTGCCACACCCGCAGATCCCCACGACAGTGGGCACTCGCATCCCTTTCACCGACTTCTCTTCCGCAGGGAGTCCTAGGAACCTTCTCAAAAGAACAGCATTTGACATACACTTTCATATGTTTAACTGACTGGGAGTCGACCAATTAACATGATTCCTTTTTGCTTAACTAACTCTGATGCCAGGTACCAAGGACCCAAATAACTCTTAAAGAGCCAGCATCCTAACACACATATACATAGCATATATATGTGTATGCATGCTATGAATGTTTTATTTAATAGCATAATAAAATTACCGTACTACAAGCTAACCAGCCAGCAGAACGTATTATTGTTAACCATTAGCCAACGTCTCCCCCACTGAATTCACCATCCATCCGCTCCCACTGCAGCCCCCTGGAGCACCATGTACGGGCACTTCTCTCTAAATAGACAATCTCTCCTAATGTAATGCATTCTAAAGCGTTTTATATCATTTTGATCACTGGGAAACCAGTATCACTTGCCGATATCACAGTGTCCACACGTAAGTGAGTGTTAAATTACATAACTCTTAAAAATGTGAAAGTGTTTGTGCTCCCCACACACGGTGAAGCGGTGTCACAGAGACCAAGTGTGGACTGGCTTTACAGAGACAGCAGACCGAGCGGGTAAAGTAAATACACTCCCCTTAGAATTAACGGGCAGATTCTTTTCAATCGAATCCTCCTCAGAAAGCCCAGCCGGGTGGCCAGCCCTTCGCCAAGACAAGGCGCCAGCCACCTTTCCTACCGATAGGTGGTCCCTGTCACGCTTGTCACACATGATATGCTCTCCTACGTTGGTCCTTGTGCTGTACGCAAACCCCAGCCACGGGCCTGGACTCCTCCCCATTCCCTGCACGTGCTCGACGCCCCTGGCACCTGCGGGCTTTTCTGGAGCGCCCTCCACACGGCCATCTCCGTCTGCGAAATCCTTCCCACTTCCTTCGCCCTAAACACGAGCATCGCCCCCACGATGCCTTTCTCCTCCAGCCCAGAAACCCCTCCCCTCACTCCACAGACTCGATTTTAGGAGTGACCATGACCGTGAAAATGACACTAAAAACCAAAAAGGGGCACAGCACGCACCGGGTGCCGGGCACTATGCTAAGCGCTTCACATAACCTGGCTCCGACGTCCTCGGGGCCACCCTGATGTCCATTGTTCTCCCAGTTCCCGTCTGACACACGAAATGCTCGAGTCAGCTGCTCAGGGTCACCGGAGCCAGGCAGCCTGGCTCCCAGACACACCCCTGGCCACTTCCTGACCGGCCCGCACAGCCCTGCTGGGATCGTTTTCCTTCACCCTGGAGCAGAAAGCTCTGGAGGGCAGCAACCGAGATTTGCAAACCCTCGTCCACCTCCCAAGGCCTCCGGCCAGAAAGATGCTCGGGACACAGAGGCGTCGTGAGTGACTGCAAGTGACTGAGGACACTCGCAAGGGACGGAGGGTGCGCCCACCCTAGAGGGTGGATTCCGTTTCATTATGTTTAAATCCTGCCTCAACCGCAGAGGAAATGCGGGGGCGAGGGGGGGGGGCTAATGAAATCAACTTCCTGAGCCAGAGGTCTGAGAGCACCACCGGGCGCTCAGCTCTTCCGTGATGCGCTGAAAGGGAGTGAGGAGGAGACGTGCACCCTCCGACAGCACGAGTTTCCAGCGCAGGTGCACGCTGGCCCAGACGCCCGCTCTCCCACCTCCCGAGCCGTCCCCTGGCTGCACTCAGACACTCCCAGCCCCCCACTAAGAGGCAGGAAGCTGCAGGTGGAGCAACAGTCCCCAAAGATCAATGTGCACGTACTTAACGGGGGCAGAGGGAAGGTCTGCAACCTCGACAGGGAGCTTACATTCAGCGCCAGCGAGGTCTCCTACGGGGGCTGGAGAACGCATGGGCCATGAAGGACCAGGCGGGACCGAGCCTTCTTGGCACCCTGGTAGTGTCAGAGGGCCACGTCCCCCCGTCACTCTGGCAGGCCAGCCCTCTTCGGTGACCAGGAGAGACCAGGCTCCTCGGGTTCTCAAAGCTGCCTGCCTTTCGTGCAACTCTTCCCCCGGTCTGTCGTCACGTGTTTCTGTGGCTACTGCAGTCAGTCCGCCCGGCTAGGCGGCAGGTCTGAGCACAGGACTTCGGCCTTCTGTGTCACAGGACTCCGCACTGTGCCCTAGGCACAGCACATACCCCCAGAATGGGACGGTTGTGTGAACAGGGAGGGGAGAGAATCGTGTGTGACGAGCGTGACAGGGACCACCTATCAGTAGGGGACACCGCAGTCCACAGCCAAGCTGCCCGGGTTCAAGTCCAGCCGCCTCCTTTTACATATGGGCTGAATGACATTAACTCTGTTTCCACTTCCTCGCTGTGAAGAGGGCATGAGAACTCTAACTGGCCCCTGAGGCTGATTGTTGGGAGATTAAAATGGTTAACAATATATGTAAAGTGCTCAGACTTGTATCTAGCACATTACTCTTCTACAGCCAGGGACCACGGAAAGGGGATACACTTGGCTCCCCAAATATTTCTGCCCCCTTGTCACCACCCACATCATTGTGAGTCTGGACCCACGACTGTCGGTGTTTCTGACACCTTAGCCCTCAAGACTGGCTGTGTGTGCAAACATCAAAACACGAGTGGTAAACATCCCTATGCCTGCCAGCCGCCAACACCTCGACACGGACCGTCCTGTGGCTCAGCCTTCTCGTTTTATTTCTCTTAACTGATTGTTAAGGAGAGAGGGGAAGGGGGGAGAGAGAGAGAAATATCGACCTGTTGTTCCGCCTCTCCACGCATTCTCTGGCAACCTTCTTTCTATGTATTTTTCACTTTATTTTTTTACCTTTGTTTTTATGGCGTTTTTCCCATTTCCATTTGTCCCCCTCACGCTGCCTTCCTCCCACCCCTTCTCCCCCACCTTCTCGTTTTAAAAGTACGGGTGTCGACCCTCCTCTCAGCTCTGCCTCTTCCAATGGCCCCCTGAGCTGCCTGGAGCCTGGGCCTCAGCAGCCGTGAGAGCCAGGCTCCGCCCATTTGTCAGATCGAGTGCGCGGGCACCAGGAGGTCGGCGAGGAGGCCCAGGTCTCTCTGCAACAAAGCACGTGTAACCAGGAGACAGCTGACGCCGTGCCTGCGTTTCCTTACGTGAACTTCGCGTGAACAGAAGGGAAAGATGACCTGGCCGGGGCTGCCCCAGGGAGAGGACGGCAGCGGCCAGTCGCTGAAAACAGTGAGCCACAGAAGCCCGTGGAATGCCCGTCTATGAAAAACACTACGAGGTAAGAAACTCCGCCAGGAATCAAAACAAAAAACTGTAAAGTCTCTTCCATGGCTCCCAAGACTTTGGTTCTCAGACTTCTTAAATGTCAGGGCACTTAATTTATAAACCGCTTTTTCCTGAAGACAGCATTGAGTCTCCATTGTCATACACAAGCACCAACGAAATGTTTAATTTTATTATTTTTAGCAACATTTTTCCGCTTAATCGTTCCCTCCCATCATAACCAGTGACTGCGAAAACAATGTCTGTATTCAACTTAAAAGCTTTAAAAAAAAAAAAAAGGAAAAAGGCACACAATCTCCAAGTCTCCAGTCCACATTTCTTCAAATGATTCTACTTTTGTTCCAATTGCTTGTGGAAATGAAATAAATGTGCAGTGTTAAACAATCACTTACAACTTGAAGAGCCAGGTCAGATTACACACCAGGAACACAACTGCATGTTGAAAACAGCCTGTATTTTATTCGGTCTATTTTAAATCACTTGAACTAAAGAGCCCAATTAATTAAAATAGAACAAGAATGAATGCATCCTGTCTCCAACAGTCTGTAACTCATTGTAAAAGAGGGCAAGTAAGTCATTCTTCCTGTTCTTCAAGTTTTGAGTCTATCATAAATCACAGATTACCGGGCCGCAAAGTCTACAACAATGCCGCTGCTTAATAAATACGGAGGCCGCGCTAATTACAGAGGGAGGCGGACCTGAGCCAGGTCTCTATCTCCCCGGCTTACTTCTGCCCTAAAAACACTTAGCAGTCACCTGGCGTCCCTACAAAAACATGGTCTGGAAATGGCTGTTTTGGGTTGAGGTGACGTCTCTTTCCATATTAACGTGAATCTGGGACTGGATATACAGTGGACAGAGTTCTTATGTGTTGGAGGGTCGGTTTAGAATACAAGTGCTCTCCCCACCACGGCCACGGGCGGAATTCCGGCCAAGCCCTGGGAGCCCTCGGACGCCCACATAGGAGACCGGCAGGCAGCCTCAGCCACGGGCGTGTCCCCATCTAATTTGACGGCGACCAGCTTTCCCATCATCAGCCTGAAGGCTGTTCCTCCAGAGCTGACAGCTACCCGCGGGACCGACACACATCGCTTGCTAGCAGGGTCTCCGCGACACGGGCTCGTCCTGGCTGGACAGGGCTCAGGTTCCAACACAGGCACTGCTGAGCTGGGCGCGTCTCACGGAAACGGCCCGGCCCCTTACCCAGGGCTGAGCCCGTGTTCCCCCGACACACAGAGTCGAAAAGGGCCCCGTGAATGGGGAAAAGGAGAAATATCTGATCCCCAGAAACCCTGCGTGCCTCGTCTCACAGACGCTGAGCCAAGGCTGTCGCGTTGCAACGCGCAGGTAGACACGGCCCTGCGTGTCACCGTCAGAGAGCAGACTCCGGACGAAACGCACAACCGGACTGGCTCCGGAGCTACGCCGGGACGATACCTGCTCTCGAATGGCACGGTTTCAGCTACAAGCCCCTTGTGCCGAGTTTCACTGCTTACGTCCAGTTATAGGAGGAGTTTTATTGTAGAAACCCTTTCAAATTAAGAAAGAAGAGTGGGGAAAAAGAAAAGGGTGTGTTCTTTGAACCAAGGACTGAATGTGATCAAGCTTAGAAAGCAAAGAACCTTCATTTATGATAAACGTCACTAATGATAAAGATGTAGATGATACCGTCACTATAATAGACCAAGAATCAGTGTTTAAATCTGCTTAACACCTGCGACCAATTATAGACAGTCCTTCACTTGCAAATTAGTCATATCCCAAAAGCTTATTTGTAGAGGCGAACGTTTGGATCTCTGGAAATAATCTCCCGAAGGGGAAAGCGTGCAGCTGTCAGTGTCCTGGAGTGGTCCAAAAATGCCCCTACACTCCACGTTATCCTATACTGAATATAAAATGTAGCAGAAAGCATTTCAGAGAACGAAAATGATTAAATAAGTGTTTGCACCTTAGATTATCTTACCCCAAGAGGGTCGAGGGAGGATAAAGAGAATAAAGGGGCTCAAATGTTCGATCCAAAAGGAGACTGGACTTGGGCTGGTGGGCGCATAGTGCAGTATACAAATGATGTGTTACAGAATTCTCCACTTGAAACTTATAGTGTTTCTTACCTGTGTCACCCCAATTAATTTAATTGAGAAAAGAAAATAGAAGCACAACCCCACCCCCACCTTTCAAACAAAACGATCTTCCCTTAAAGTTAACGCTCAAGGAAAGGCTAGATTAAAAATCATGGGTTGGGACCTGGCTGGTGTAGCTCAGAGGACTGAGCACAGGCCCGCGAACTAAAGGGTCACCAGTTCGATTCCCAGTTAAGACACGTGCCTGGGTTGTGGGCCAGGTCCCCTGTAGGGGACACGTTGAGAAGCAACCACACATTGATGTTTCTCTTCCTCTCTCCTTCCCTTCCCCTCTCTGAAAATAAATAAATAAAACCTTTAAAAAAAAAACATGAGTTGGGTGGAAGAAGATCTGACTTTGGGTAGTGAACACACGATACAATATGCAGATGATGGATCACAGAATTGTACACCCGAAACCTACGTACCTTTATAGCCAGTCACCCCAGTGAATTTAATGTTTTAAAAAGGTATCATTGAACATGCTGATAATGCCTCCAAAGTGAACCCTGACTCACTTCAGACGTCTGGATTGACACTTTCTGGTATCTCCATCCACCCCAAAACGCACCGCTTTCCTCAGTATCTGGCGTTAGGGGCGGGGCTGATCCCACACCTGAGGCTTGGTGGGGGCGGGGGGCGCGGCCAGGACAAATGTGAGAGGAGCAAGGTAACCCAAGGAAAACAACTGGAGAGAACAGTGAAGGAGAAAAATCAAAAACGGTCCGGAGTGACCCAGGAGGAAGACCCCCAAACTCGCCCAGGGAGGACCCCAAGCGCACGGACCCCAGCGAGACCAAAGCGTGGCTCCTGTCCCATGGACTCAGGACAACTCACGGCCTGCGAACACCTCCCGCAGGGGGACGAGGTGGGCCAGACAACCCTTTGTATTCTTACTAACTGGAGCATGGACCTAAGGGACCAGAAACAAAAAAGGGCCATCTTATTCTTTTCAAACTGAAGAAGTTGGTAGGTGAGATGTTATCCAAGCTCCTGAGACAAAGCTTGGGAACTAAAATCTCAGATCCCGAATCTCAGAGCAGCTTGCAGGCTACTAGTCTGAGTCGGCTGAAGAACAGAACGCCAACAACGAACAGTAAACAAGGAGCCGCTTGTTCTCTGCGTGTCTGCACGGAGCCGTTGCTCAGAGAGCCGGGGAACCGGGAGCTGCTCGCAGCAGGCCGGGGTCTGCGGAAAGGGCTCTGCCGCACCGTGCCGTGCATCAGCCCCGCCTGCTCGCGCAGGGCCACGGGCCTGGCGTGCCCTTCAGGGTCACAGGGGAATTCATCGTTCTTCGGTGTCTACTCATTTTTTAACCAGTAACCATGTTCCCTAAGTAGTTTACTGATGTCGCACACAGTGGACCTGAAACAAGTGAAGGCAACTTCAAGTTAAGCAGGAGCGACTTCAATGCAGCCCACGGAGGTCCTGCATCCAGACCCACTGCGTGTGAGGGCAGGGAAGCATCCAGACCCACTGCATGTGAGGGTCGGGAAGCCCGTCCGCCGCCCTGTGGCCGATGGGAATCCCCTCACGACTTCCAGAGCACGCGTAAAACATGCATTCCCCTCAATTCCACGTATCAGTGAAACAAGTGGACACAAGCTTTTTCACACAGAAAGTAAATGTCTGATAAGATTCAAAAAATGTGTAAGTGGCTGTAAACAGTGTGTCACACTTAACTATACGTATAGTACTGAATACAGTGTGTGTGTGTGTGTGTGTGCAAATCTGAGGGTTTATTTACAGCACAGAGGAAGCTTGTTATCCAGATGCCAAAAAGAAAATTTAAAAAAAAATCCTGAAAAGATATATTCAGTTAAACTTGAGAAACAACCCTTCCACAAATGAAAAGCAAACAGCTCGTTTTCCTAGCCCACAGCCACAGTGAATAAAAGATAATATCACTCTACCCATCTGCAGAAGACCAAGAGAAGTTCCTAATTCACAGAGTTTGGAATGAAAACCGCTGTATGATTCGGGGAGCCTGACTTGTTTCAAAGGCACCGAAAGCACAAGCAGACCAGGGTGAGGGCCGGTCTGGCCCCTGTGCAGGCAATTACCACGAAAGCCTTCCTGCCCTGAAGCCACAAAAGGAAGGAACTGGAGCCCGGACGTGGCCTGCCCACCAGGTGCCCCCCCACGGGCAGAAGCTACCCTGAGACCGGCCGAAGCCGCCAGAGGTCCTGGGCGCACGGGCAGCCGACGCCCGCTTTGTCACTGTCCCCACAAATATTTAAGGTAAATGCCTTGGTCATTTTGAACCAACACTTGATGATTCTCCTGTAATTCTAAATAACCGCTGTTTATCCTCTAGTCCGGCAACGGCATTTTCAAGCAGTCTGACACTGACAACTGACAGACGAAGTACGAGTTGGAGATTGAGGAAGCTGATACGCTTGATCCAAACAATGAAAACAAACAAACTCACTCAGGGTTAGTGGCCCTGGTTCGCCATTTTCCAATGGTTTAAACACGTACACACAAACCACTTTTAAAAATACTGTTCTGACTCTCATTTTCTGCACATTCGGTAGACCGCTCAGGGTGAATAATCAATAGGGCCACCACCAGCAGTTCCAAATAACTCTCTGTATTCAGGTATATGGAAGTCCTTGTTTTTAATACGGCATTTTAATAAGGAACAGAGTTTAAGGTACATAAACTTCCTAATTTCTTACAGAAACTTGGACAGACGGGTATGATTTCTAGGGCTCTACATATATTGGTACAAATTAGACACGGAAAACTTTTCGTAAAAGAAAGAGACTGATAGTCACTTTTCCACTTTTAATGATCCGAACACAGGAAACAAATTTAAACAACACAAGCTATTCGAAAGTTAATAAACCTGTAAATAAAACTACAGGAATAATAAACCTCATTAATAATAAAAAATGATTAGTAAAACAATGAGATACCACCAATTAAATGTTGTCCTTATATTTTCCACAGGGCTGGGTAGAGCTCACCTGAGCGAAATAACTATTTACTGGATTAATGATGCCTGAATACGCTTCTCAAAAATGAGTTCATTTGGATTAGATATCATCCCTTAAAATGCAAATAACATACAAGGAGGGGTGGGGGAGGGGGGACTCACACTCAGCACCTTGCAGTGAACTGTCCTGAGCAATCATCGGATTAATACCCATCTGCTCGAGCCAGGGCAGGGTTTAAGTGTAAAAAGGGGCGGGAAGGAGGACAGACAAGCAGACAATCAGGGGGAACAGCCTTCAGTTCTCAAGGGGAAGACACCAACTGAAAAAACGTTTTGGAGGCCACAGGCCACCCAAGCTCCCCGCCCAGAGCCGCCAGCCAGACACTGCATAACTCAACCTCTCCCTCAGCCTCACCACAGCTGGTAGGCGGGGTGTCATTATCTCCGTTTTAGGGTAAAACGAAACAAAACAGGAGTTCAGATGAGTTAAACAACTTGCTCAATACATACGACTAAGCCGAGGGTTCAAGGTCGAGCCTACAGTTCTCAAGTCACGCCCCCCACCACCTCCAAAGCCGGGTGGGGAACGGCGTCCTCAAAATCAGCAGAAGACTCAGCGGCAGAATGGAGCTACCGGGGCCTCCCGTCTAGTCTACGGTATCCACAGCAGGCGTGCTCAGAAAGGCCGCACACCTTCGCCTGCCCCCGAATGCAGGCCTGACGCCTGCTCGGGCCAGGCCCAGCCCCTCCAGAATCAGACCTCTGATTCAGCAGCGTGGACGTAAGGCTGAACGAGTGGGTCAAGGAAAGTCCTGCGTGGTTACCGCCTCCGTTTAAGCAGCCCCCGCCTGTCTGAAAAGAGTCTGAATTCCTGAACTCTGAACTTCATTGGTCAAGCCAAACCAACGCGCTCCAGGGAGCCGCCCCTCAGACACAGCATCTTCCACCCTCCGGTCCTCCTGGCCTGGCCCCAGCTCCCCTCGTCCTCTACATCACAGCTCTGTGGTCTGACAACATCGCGGCCACAAGCGAGGGTTTCGTCTTCAAGCACTCAGCAGGACCTTATGAAGTCACACTTCCGAGTTTTCAAAACCATCCTGTCCCAACCGCTCTGACAGTGCTCGGGAGGCCGTGGAGATCCAGAATCCTAACTGGGAGGCTGGGCACAAAGTACTGCCCTGCGGGAGAAGCACCTTCCTGCAGAGTTGCTCTCTCCTGAACCTCTGAGCGCCCCCCAAACGCCCCCCACCCCCGGCTCACGGGGAGGGGCTTCCCGGAAACGTGCTCATCACCCGCTCAGTGTCACTGATCGCTGACCCCACGGGTCAGTCTCTGCACAGCCCCACGGAGAAGCGATGGCGGGTTTCCTGCTGGGCAGGCCGTCCTCTATTTAATCTCCTTTTCACCCTCAGGACAGCTCTGAGACAAGGAAACGGACACACAGAAGCTTCGGTGACACGCTAACTTACGACCCAACAGGGGACCACACGCAAAGCCCTGACTCTGCAGGCACGTGTTTGCCACAGGACGTGACTCTCAAAAGCAAGGTGTGACAACACTAGGAATGTACCTAGTGCCACTGAACTGCACACTGGGAAATGGTCAGGACTCGTCACAAGAAAAAACGCGACGGAACTACGTGCGGTGACGGGGGTCAGCTAGACTTTCTGTCCGATTTGAAAGCATTCGGTGTTTTCCTCTGAAGTTACTACCTTCCTTCTTCCTTTCATTATTACCATTCCATCATTCATTCACTCAGTAGGTATTTACGCAGAGCCTGCTATGTGCCGGGCACAGTCCTCCGCTGATGCTCCGTGTTCAGAGGCTGAAATCACACCATAGCTCCACACCCTGGCCACACCTCATCTCTTTCCTGGGACACCCCTACCCTGGCCTTCCCCGGGATGCAGCATGGCATGAATGCTCCCTTGAGGCCGGCTGCCAGTCGTGAATGCCAGGGCCTGACCCCCTGTTAGGTATTTTGTCACCTGCTACACACAGCAATGAGTGAAACACGCAGGGTCCCTACCCTCTAGTCCGGGAAGAGACAACAGCCACGTAACTACATAAATGACTTGGATAACTTCAAACACAGAGAAAATAAACAGCAAAGGGCTCAAGGGTGGCTGGACATGCAGGAGCAGGGAACACGGGAGTGTCTCTGAGGAGGTAACGTGAGAAGCAACCAGGCAGGAGTGCAGAGGTCTAAGAACATTCCAGGCGGAGGGAAGAGTGAGCAGAAGCATCGAGGCCTTCTGCTGGGAACCGGCTTGGGAGTCCTGTGGTCACCAGGCCAGGGTGACAGGCCATCTGAGCAGAAAGGCCCCGGAGGCAGACGGGCCCATCACAGAGGACCCTTAGGGCCCTGGGACAGAGGTGGAACTCTAAGCCGAGAGCAGTGGGCATCATTAGACGGGTGTGAGACAGGGCAATGATGCGACTTAATTTATATTTTGAAAGGGCCGCTCTGAGGATTGACCACTGGATTAAGGAGAAGAATGTAAAAAGGAGACACTGTATGAAGCTGTGGTGTCTCCCAGCGCCGTGGGCCGGCTGGTAGCAGGTCAGACGGACAGACGTACTCCAGCTGCACGCCTGTGTTAGAGGTACAGCTGCCCAAACTCACTGACGAGTGTGACGCGGGAAGAGGAAACCAGAGGAATCCAACTGGCATTCAGCAAGTCACTGATGGCCGCTCACTGATTTACTGAAAAGGTAAGGACTGGGGGAACAACAGGTTTGCGGAGACACGGAATAAATAAGAAGTTCTGCTGTGCCACAGTCAGGGTGAGGTGCCTCCAAGAAATCTAACGTGGGGCTATCCAGCAGGCAGCTGTACGTGTGATCTTCATAATAAGGGAGACCCGAGAACCCTGGGATTACCCGAATTTTACAAATGAGAAAACTAACACTCTGAGAAAAAGGCTTGTCTCAGCACAAAATATTTATCAGTCGACGCCCTTCAGTACAAGGCTGGTTCCACACTTGCAAAAAGCACACCCTCACTGGGAAGGACCCCGCTCTGAAAAAACACACCTCACAGCCCACCCCGGAGAGGCCAGGAGCTGCTCCAGAGAGCAAGGTCCCTCGTAGCCAAGAAGATGTCCCAGGAAATGAAGACTCGTCAAAACAGCAGCATTTAACATGCGCGCATGCAAGACCAAACAGTGCACAGCGTGGACTGTCTTCTGAGAAAATGTGTCAACGATTAAGCATTGTGTCAAAAAGCTTTCTGGCGAACACAGTTCCAAATCAGAAAGGAAAATCTATCGGGAAGGGACCAACACAAGCATAAGGACTGGACAGAGTGCGTCGGGGCTGCGGGGAGCCTGTGACAGATGCCCTCGGCACTGTGACCGCGCCCAGGCCTCTTCTCAGCTTTGGGCTGCTTTCAAGCAGGGGAAGCTTCTGCATTAGAAGGTGTGTTCTATCCCGAGCTCATTGCATCTGCTGTAACTAAACTTCCTCTCAAATGCTAGAGGTGCTTTGGGGATGTGAAGGACGGCGCTAAAAACAGGAAGGATGAGAGAGGAAAGACAGAAGAGGAGAGGAAGGGGAGGGAAGACAGGAGGGAGCCGAAGAGGGCCTCTTCCCAGTGGCCACCCCTTATGACAGAGGACATGCCCACGCAGCATCAGGAAAACACACCGGGAAGGCACGCTCGTCCGGGAGGCCTGAATCCAGAGGTTACTCCAGGCGCTCGGATTTTGAACCCAGCGTCACCACCGGTTTCAGAGGACTGGTGATTAGCAGGGGGAAGTGAAAAGGAAGGATGCTGGCCGAGCGCAGCCCCCACGCTTCCCCAGACCCTCCGCCCACAGCCTGCTGGGCGGGTCTGCTCTTAAAGCCAGAGCAGCAGCCTGGCGGGCATGCAAATGATCCGAGTCTCCTCCAAACTGGGGGGGCGACGTAGAGGTCATCACAGCCAACCCTCTCATTTCACAGAACAGGACCCAAACAATGCTGGGGCAGACAGCGTGGCTGACCCTCAGCCCCAGAGCCGAGTCAGGAAAAAGTGTTTCTCCAGTTCACAGGCACGACTCCTGGGCCCTACAAGCGTGCTGTGGACAGAGAGGGAGGGACAGGGTACCATACCCCACAGGGATGGCTCAAGGCTTCACGGCACCACATCGGGGCAGAGTCGGGCACCTCGGTCCCGGAAACGAGGCCTGGGCTGCAGCCTGGCTGTCACCTGGTCCCTGTGCCCAGCCTACCCCTGCAATGGCTGAGTCTTTCCAACACCACCGCCGAGCCTCCCCACACAGTGTGGTTCGAAGTGGCAGGGGCACGTCCAGGAGCCAGACCCTCCCCCCGTGGAGGTCTCAGACAGAGACCCTTGGCAGGTCACTCAGCAGTCCGCTTCCAGCAGCCGTGACCCTCCCCGAGGACAAGAGGACACAACACCTCTGTCCCCTGCCTTTCACCCAGCATCTTCCTAAAAAGCTATCATAGGTAGCATATGAACTTTAGCCTCCACGGCGTCTGTCTTCCACGATTTTGCCCCATCCCAGCATACACAGAAAATTCTAGAACTGGTCACTCTGAACTCGGTAGTGCGTTCTCATGGAACTCCCGTCTACCTTTTCGTGCTTGCAGAGAACAAAATTTCTAATGGGAATTACTTTTGGAAAGTCTTGTCTAGTTATTCGGAAAGTGGTAACATATGCTGGATTTCCGTTTGGTTTGCCTACAACAGACACTTAATACGTGAATAAATGGGGTGGTAAAAATAACAACAATCATCCTTCCCATTCGATCTAGGATTTCCTTTCATCCCCCTCAAAATCTTCATATATAGGTATATATAGTTCCCCCTGGAAATACCCCCCCGGGGCATTCTTTTTATTACAACACTTGTACAACCGTGGACTCCAAGCTACGCACCACGGTTCCAAGATTGTCATTAGCCACAGAAAACACAATCCAAGAGGAGACAGCCCCTCCGTACCGGGTCTACACTTTTCAGTCCAGATCTGTCCCGAAGCTGCTGAGGCTCTTCACCAGCGCCCAAGGCCACTGAAAACGCGGCCTGGATCTCGCGTGGCCGTGTTCGCGCCCCTCACAGAAAACAGCCCCGGCGACAGTACTTACGGCATAAGCACCTATCAGAAACGCTGCGTTCGCTCTTTTCCGCTGATCGAAGCAGGTGTAGTGCACTATTTTCTTCCTCGATAAACTGTACGACTAGAAAGAGAGAATGGAGAGAGTTAGCGCGGCCACACAGGCCATGCGGACCGGCACAGCAGACAAACGTCCCCTCTTAACTCGCAAAGACGGGTCACCAGCAGTGACTGCGAACCACCGCGACGTCTTTGGCATTTGCACGTAAGCGTCCGAGGGCGCGGAGGGATACTAGCTCAGCAAGCCGCAGCTCAGTTACGATGTAAAGAAGTGACATTTAAACCAATATGCCTTCTCTCCGAGAAAGGAGGCTGACCCATCGGAAATAATTAAGTTATTCATTAGCATCGGTATTAGCTTAAACCATTTTTGAAGACGTACTCTTGATCTGGTAGGTCAAGTCCTTTTTCATTTTCACGCCATGTGTACACCCAGAAAAGCGTCTATTTCCTTTTATACACTTTGTGTGTGTCCACCATCCATTTTCCTCTTTACAAGGTTTAAATGCCCAGAGTAACTAGAGCACATTCATATTTTCTTTCTAAAATGTCCTATTAAAAGCCCCTCTTAAATATCTGGGAAAAAATAGTTACTGGAAAAAGATGGACCAGCCAAAGGATTACATCAGCAAACATCTCAATGCAACAGCCAAAGATTAAGTTCGTCGATTCAAAGAGTTATTAAGCACCTGCTGTATGCCAGGCAACAGATACATGCTCAAGCAGGCAGCTAAATCCAAAATAAGCAACAAGGTGTGTTGTATGCATGCTAAACAGGAAAAGAACGGCACAAATAAAAAGATCCATTAAGACGAAATCAAATTATTAATCAAAACTCAAATGCACACAAAACAAGGAGGACACTGATGCAACTCAAGCAGAAAGCCCCGATGTCCTCATATCCCCGAAGTGACAGTATTTTGGCAAGTGGTTTTCACAATACGGCACAGAAGCACATGTCCCTGTGTATCTGTGAGTTCGCCCTGACGGTCAGAGCAGCTTGCAACACCCGACCCGTGGACCACAGCGCGCATTGGGAGGGACTGTACGAGCGCAGCGGAGCCCAACCAAGCACCCGCCTTTCTTCACCTGTTCCTTCCTGCGCGCGGAAGAAACCCTCTGGCTCAGACGGGGACTCTGAGATGGGCCAGGCCGGAACACGCCGGCTCTCACGGGTCGCCCCGGGAAACGCAGCCTCGAAACAAGCCCTCGCCACCCAGGGCGCGTACTTCTTGAAAACAACCCTGCTCTCTACCGCTGACCTTTGCAAAATGAGCATTTGCCTCAAAGCAGGCTTCTTCTTACCAAAACCCTTATTTCCCGACAGGCTGATTAAATTACCCCTATGATATAAAAATATTACGAGTACATTGTATTCGATCCAGTTCAGTCGAGTGAGTACCCTGAATTTACCTAACGACTTCAGAGTCACTCACTGTTACCCAGCAGACACTGCTCACCTGGCTTTCCCAATCTGAACTACTGTCTGCTGGACCGTTCTTTTTTTATCTTATTTTATTATTTGTTCGTGCATCTTTGCCGCTTACTGTTCTCCATCAGTACGTTATGTTTGACTTACAGAAAGGGACTCGAGGTTCTTAAAACCTAAGCATCTCCCCGGGTCTGAGTCCGCCTTCCACGGGTCAGGCCCCTGAGACCGGAGTCACACCGAAGCGGTCTGGCCCCCAGGGGCCCGAAGCGGTCTGGCCCCCAGGGGCCCGCTGCAGGCCTTTCCTGGTTCCCCCAACACCGGCAGGGAGGCAGACACCTAGAAGTTCCACCTGGAAGTTCGGCTGATGTGTTTGGATGCTCTTTTCCACTGAGAATTTAGGTTCACAACAAACTACGGCCATCATTTAACAACGTGGAATTAAATTTGTTTCACAGATCCACTCCCCAAAGGGGACAAGCTCATACCGCTGGCCTCCCATCATCCTCGGTCTTTTTTCATTTGCTTTTGAACTTTCTGCATTGGCTTGTTTCTGATTTTTCTCTTATTCTAAAGTATATGGACCACAGAGACCTTCTCGGACGAAAACCAGGAAGCTGGAGGACAGAATTCCAGAAAAAACCTTCTTTTCATTGTATACCTATAAAATTTTTTCAATAAATAGAATGCAAATTAAAATGGTAAGAACTTCATAGAACTTTTTAAACTTCAAAAGCTTTCAGAAATTACATCAGATTAAAAAAAATCCCTACAAAAATCTACCCAGAAATTGTGACTCCTTTAAAATACCTCCGGTTGGAAGCTGCCCCAGGGCAGAAACATAGGTGACTTTCCTTAACAGCCGGCAGTCCCCGCAGGTGTTTACAAAATCGTTCTTCCTGTGATCAGCGCTCTGCAGACTTCCTCTCTTAGCAACTTTCGCCTGCAGTCCCCGGGCTGACATCCCAGTAACAGACTTTTTTAATGGGAGTTTTCCATCTGACTTTTAGGAGTCGTTTTAAAACTCCCGGCATTTACCTTGCCGAGCTGTTTTTGGAATTCAACTGCTTCTCTCAGTTGAGTCTCCAAAGCACTACAGTTAAGGAACGACCTGCTCCGTGAAGGCGAGCCACTGTCTCCTAGGTCAGATCACAGAGCTCAGCCCCTGCCCGAGGAACGTAACCTGGTTCAAATGAATGATAACGCGGAAAAATCCTAGGGGTTGTCTTATTGCCCTCCTTGCCACAGCCAGCCTCCCCCTTGGGGATCGGCCCGCCCCAGGCTTACACCAGCCATGCTGGGCAAAGAAGACGTTCTGGAACTGGACAGGAGAACGTCAGGCACGACAAGACCTTTTGCCTATTGTTTAGCTGATGCTTTCCATGAGTGGGTTGATGCACGCAAACTCATTCCTGTTTTCTCCTTTCAAATATTAATGAAACATGCCCCTCTCTTAAAAAAAAAAAACAAAAAAGCCTGCCCTGGCCAGGTGGCTCAGTTGGTTGGAACATCATCCCACACACCAGAGGGTTACAGGTTGGATTCCTGGTCAGGGCACATACCTGGGTTGTAGGTTCAATCCCAGGTAAGGATGAGTATGAGAGGCAAGAGATCAGTGTTTCTCCTCTCTCTCTCTCCCCCCTCTCCTCCCTCCCCACCCCCCTAAAATCAATAAACATATCCTCAGGTGAGGATTAAAACAACACCTTATTACAAAACAAAGCACCGTAAGAGAAACAGTATCATCCACCAACGACTCAAGTACCTTCAGAGGAACATCCATCACATCCTTTGAGCTCCTTCACGGAAGAACTTGACCATGCAGGCAAAGAAAGGCACAGGCTGCAGACAGGAGTTCTCACATTTATGAACGAGCCCAGCAGATACTTTCTCAGATCCTGCCCCAATCCCAGGGGACATCATGCCTCCCAATTGGACAGTGGCCTCTTCCCTGTCTCCTCTGCGGTTCGGTTCGTACACCAACCAGGCCTCCAAGGAGACCACTTGCAAACTTACCCCTGCTCTCTTAGAGAACAGTTTTGCTTTCCATGAGAAGCTCAGCGATTACGACGCCCCTGTGCACTACAGTCAAGTAGATGCAGAAACCGGTAAAACACACGTAAAGGGGAGGATGGAACAGAAGGAACAGCAAGAGCTCCGGACTATCGCGCCTGCTCTGCCACAAGGCAGCACGTGGCTCACGACGAAGCAGGACCTGCAGCCACCATCCTCCCTGCACTTCAGACTTCCCTGGGCGCCCAGAGTATACAGCCTTCTGAAGCTCCTTGTGTCAACACAGCCAGCAGCAGCCAACAGCAGTGACAATACCAGCTAACACGTCTGGGCCACTTGCTGCAGCCCGCCGTTGCCCGAGGCAGTAGGTCCAGGGCCAGGTGCGTCCCGTTTGACCAGACACCGAGTGACTCACACACCAGGGGCCAGGGCGCAGCTGAAATACAATGTGTGTGCTGTTTCTCTCTTTATCAAGAGAACATAAGCCTGGAACCAGACACGGCCTGGCTCACCCCCTCGGCCAAGGTCTCCCACAGCACATCACAGAGTCGAGCTTGCTCGGCAAGGCAGGCAGACGGAGAAATCCCGAACTCTGTCGCTGAGCTAGACAATCTGATAAATCTCGATTTTAAGGCCATGCTTAGTTTTAGCATTCAAAATTTACATAGTGCTCGGGTTGAACTGGCCAATATTTCTGAAACTTTTCAGAAGTAAAAAATAAACGAAATAGCCATCTAAATTTTATTGTTACATTTTACACTGTAGTTATCCTCCTGACAGGCTGGTTCAGAGATACCTGGGGGGTGCTGCGCCCCACCCCCAGAGTTCCTGACTCAGTGGGGCAGGGCCTGAGAACTAGCATCTCTAACAATTTTCCCAGCAATGCCAGCCGGCCACCGGTCCAAGGTCCACACACTGAAATCCACTACGCTAAGACAGTACTAGACTTTGGAGAGAAGGGCATGAAACTGCGACGGGTCCCACCCCTGAAAATGTTCTACATGGACCTAAAACTCTGTCCCTCTGGTCGAGGAGCCTCAAAAGACTTTTAAATTCCCTGAGGAACTCCAAATCATGCCACATGCCTTTTAGAAGCATGTTATTTAAAACAAAAAACAAAAAACATTTCCCCAGATTCCTCAGAAAACGTTATTACAATTTCTAAATCCTTGTGTGATGACACGTTTGCAACACGCTCCTTCGCTAACTCAGTAACTAAGCTTTCCGAATTCGCATCACTCCGCAGATTCCAGATTCAGCGGCAAACGGGACAGTGTGCCTGACGCCCGCAGACCGAGCTCCCACCTGCTGTTCCCGGGCAGGGATCTGGACTCAGAACTGGACACTGCAGTATCTGTAAGTCAGACGCCCAGTATTTGATGGAAATTTGTAGAAACTGCCCAAGTTGACCGTGAATCCAAAAACTTTCAACAGCGTCCACGCCTCCCAAAGCAGGCGTGTGGACCGGCTACGGCCCACAGGCAACCGGTGTGCGGAAGCTGGAGGCCGGGATGCCGTGGCTGAAGAACATTCTCTCTGTTGGTTCCGTCAGCATGACCTGAGCAGCAGTCGTGTGCCTCGCACGGGGCCGAGCAATATGGTAACAAGGGGCACGGAAACCCAGTCTCTGGTCTCTGACTGCTCAGAGTCTAATGAATATTTGATACTCAACCAGGGGGAAATATTGGCCAAGGCTCATTATGAACATAAGAGACCCATGACCCAGGTTTATATTCATAGCAGAGCAAGGACCGATGGGACGATCTTAATTGCAGGTGCAATAATTGTTAAACAAGGTAAAAAAAATAGCAGATAAAAAGTGAGACTTAATACTGAATACCTATCCATTAGCATGAGCAGACCTATAGAAATTTCCAGACCGATACTGCTTACCTGAGGGAGGCGCACAGTTTTAGCACTCTCGTGTAAACCGTGACAGGCGTGGCAGGGAGCACAGAAACAGTGACTGGTCCCTGTAAACTAAAGCACCGTGACTGCCATGACAGAACCTCACCAGTTCAGAGGAGGGAACTGGCCCCATTTTCTCTCTCGGAAAGGAGAGCCGGGGGAAGGGCTGCATTCCAGTGGGGTCACTCCTTGTGAGGTAGGAGCCAGCGTGACTCAGGGAGGGGGTCAGAAAAAGAGGACAGGCTGCCCCACCACAAAGGGCCCAGGCTGTCCTCGGACCACGGTGACATGCACAAATCATGCTCAGGACCGGAGACCACTGAACCGCTCCGAACCCACAGTGTGGCAGGGAAGCGCAGAGCCAGAGACGAGTTAACAGCCAATGTAAAGGCGCGACTTTCCAGCAGCCCTCAGTTTGCCATGCTCAACGGCGCCTCCTCCTGCGGCTTGCTGAGAACCCGTGTCTCATTAAGCAGAGTGGGTTGGCCTGGGTCACGGCTGGTCAATGACAGATACAGCCTGGGCCCCGCCCTACTGTAACACAGCAGGCTCTGCCAGTGATGGGGTCACACGAAGCTGCTTACAGCCCGCAGTCCATGAGGACCAAAGCATCATTCTTTAACAGGTGACCAGGCCAGCCCAGCAATGGTCACGACAACCAGCGTCTCCATAGCAACAGTGGTCCCTCTCACTGCAAAAGCGATAAAACGAGCAGGTCTTCCCGGGGGCGGCCGTGACCTCTACGTGCTTTACCTCCAACTTTCCCAGGAAAGGGACATTCTTGAAAATTGTCTTTGGCTGCACACAAAACAAAATACGGTTTACGTTTTCATTCAGGGCTCCCATGAAACAAGTGGCGTGGTTTCATTAAAAAAGGGGGGTGCTCTGTGCAGCCCATTCCGTTTCAGACACCGTGTGTCACGTTCGTGAAACGACATGTTTGATTAACATGGAAGTCCACATGTCACAGAAGAGTGGCTCGTGAACATCACTGGATCACGTAGATACTAACCGCCCGAGGCATTGGGGGATTTTCTACCAAGGGGGTTCTCGCCTGGAGATTTCTGAAGGGCCACCAGGGCCCCAGGCCCTGCACACTCTGTGCATGCTCCCTCCCAGCGAACTTATTGCTGCCTCGGACCCACGACACCCCTTTAAGCGACAGGAAATGCCTCCAGAAGGTGGCTGGCCTCGTTTCCCCCGGAGCCCCTGCTCCTGAAACAGAAGATAACCTCGCGAAGGAATCTCGACATGTTTTTGCGGTCCTAATGAGAGGGTGGTCTGATCATTGCATCAAAAGAGTTCTTGTGCGCAACGACCCGGGGCCGGCGCCGAGGCCGGGTTACCGGGTAGGATTACTGCGCGGGTTCATTCAGCGGCAGGACCGTCTCCTGAGCCCCCACCACCCGCCCAGCGCTTCGTGCTCACGTACAATCGGCCGTTTCTACCCTGAACGGGCCCACATGGGCTCCTTTGTACATTGAAAATTACGTTTCTGTCAATATGCTTTCAGACCTTTAAAAATAGTCCTCAGGAGGACTGTAATTGGCCTGTTGATTCATCAGAGAAGGTATTTTTTTTTTAAATCACTGCCCTAGAAAATGTCCCCCTTTTTCAGTAATACTCCTAGATTCACCACCCCCAGCCCCAGGCCCAGCCCCAGGCTCGGGTGTTATTTTCCTCTGAGGGGAAGTGAAATCGACAGTTAAAACTGTATTGACTACCTTAGAAAAAGCTGGCTGAATCATACATGTTTATAAAACTTTCAGATTATCGAATCAGGGGCAAAGATTTTCTTAAACGACTGAGTTTGAAGAAGGTATTCTGTTTTTTAAAGCATCGCTTCTCTGCTTTGGTGAGTGCTGTCTTCTCTTCCAGAAGCTCCAAGAGTCTAACCCGTAGTATTCTCTACATTGTGCCAAAGAATCCCTTTCAGAACCTGCTAAAGCCCTGGCTGGTGTGGCCCAGTGGACTGAGGGCCGGACTGCAAACCAGAGAGTCGCCAGTTCGATTCCCAGTCAGGGCACATGCCTGGGTTGTGCAGGCCAGGTCCCCAGTGGGGGATACATCAGAGGCAACCACACATAGATGTTTCTGATCCTCCCTTTCCCTCTGTTAATAAATAAGTAAAATCTTAAAAAAAAAAAGAACCTGCTAAAAAGTTAAAAACCCTCTCTGAAGAAAAATGTAAAACACACACAAAATTCAACTTATAATTTCAGAAGTTTATGACTCCCTGAAATGGCTGATTAATCACTGCTGGTCTAGCCTCTCCATCACTGATGACACGTTACATTAACCAATTACAGTTTTACAGATTGTTCTCATTTCACAAACTGCCCTTCTTCTACGTCCCTCATTTCGGCAACTATGGACCCAAAATAGCCAACAACAACCCCTTACTCCCTAACTCTTGTACTTACACTTTTCAATAGATAGTTTAAAATACGAAACAGGTTTTTGGTTGGTGACGATGGTTTCTATTTTGGGGGCTTTTTTAAATCTAAGCAGATGTCTGATGGAGAATTTTTCACGCTAATCAACATCGCTAACTTGAAGGCTATCGGCGGAAAACACCTGCTCACAGGCGCACACAAAAAGCAGTGAGTCGCCACCTGAATCATCAGCTTGAAAAGCACCTTTGCACAGGTGAAAAATAAGAAATTTGGGTTTGGAAGAGAATTCACTGTCAAATATTACCAGTCCGCACAAGGCATCCTCTAAAGGAAGGGCAAGTCAGGGAGAGCAAGCCATAAAAGGTTTACTAGGGAAAATAAAAATTTCCCAAGTCGGAAATCACATGTGCCTGAGGAGCTAGGAAACCACACGGGAGAATTCAGAGACGTTGTTAAAATGGTGCCAAGTTACTCAGAGAAGAAGAGGGGTTTGAGGACCAAGTAGCTGCCGTCAGCTCGGGTGTTTAGGGAGACGTTGGAGCGGTTTCAGTGAGTAAGGAGGACGGAGGTGAGACAGCAAAGGAGGAAGAAATCGCTGCGGAGCCAGGGTGTCCACAGGCCGAGGGCAGCCTTGGGGGAAAGGATAAGAGATGACCGGTGGTCAAGGTCCACAGACGTCTCTGTGGCTTTGG
Source organism: Trachops cirrhosus (assembly GCA_028533065.1). NCBI lineage: Eukaryota > Metazoa > Chordata > Mammalia > Chiroptera > Phyllostomidae > Trachops > Trachops cirrhosus. The sequence continues at coordinate 2,787,543 of CM052551.1, read as the reverse complement.
TGACCCTGTGCAGGCACTGGGGACGCAAAATTCTAAGGCACGTCTCCATCCCCGAGTCGAGGAGCTGATGTGTAGTGAGGAAGACGGACACACACGGGCGTAGTTATGATTGACTAGTGACGGGCACCTGCACAAACAAGGGAGGTGCCTCCACCCGCATCCAGAGGGACAAGGGGAAGCTTCCTAGAACTGGCGGTGCCTGAACAAGGTCTGGAGGAACAAGAGTTATTACACCAGAGAGGGCAGGGCCTTCCAGTCCGACTGGGCGTCACAGCCATCATCTGGGATAAAGTGCAGGGCGGAGCAGGGAGGGACAGAGGGACCGCCGTGGTCAGTGAATCAGTGAAATGCAGGCACGACCTCACCCACTGGGAAAGACGCCAAGGCTGGGAGTGGTCAAGGTGAGCAAGACAGAAGGTACAGAAGCAAGGTGCCCGAAGGTAACCACAGTGGGTGACCGTGGGCTGCAGGCAAGGACATCAGCAGGGAGCTGACGGACCGAGGGAGACTGATGTCTGAAAATGTCATGGGGCTGAGAAACAGAATGTGGGGGTGTAACAGGAAGACACATTCAGAAGAAGAAAGCCCAGAGCCTGGGTTCTGGAGAGCAAAGAGGCTGGGGTGACATTCGCTGATGCACAGAGGCAGAAGGCACGAATGAGAAATACAGTAAGAGCCTTGAGTTCCAGCCCCGACTCTTCCCTGCAGCCCTGGGCGCATCACGTGCCTTGGGCCGCCCTCTGCACCTGTGAGCTCAGGGCCCGGACCAGGCGGTCGTTCCGATTCCTGCAGTCACATCAGGCAGCTCCCTCGTGTGCACACAGCAGCCGCGAGGCTGCGGTGGCGTTCCGACACTTCGCTGCAGAACTGCCTGTACTGGACTTCCTTCCCATCAGCAGTCCCGGAGGCTCCATGAGTCACTTCCTTCTGCACAGGACTTTAAAATTTATAAAGCTCTTTTGCATATATTTTCTACTGTAATTCTCTCTGTGAGCACTCTACAATCCCTCTTTAGAGGAAGAAACAGATTCTACAGCGTGGAAGCAATCACAGCTTTAAACTGGTAAAATGAGTCTTTTTCTCCTAATATTGAGACAGGTGTGCTTTAACATAACCGAGGACTGACTCATTAACATTTGCGTTTTGAAAAATGCGTCCCTTCATCAAGAAACAGGGCGGCCCCTAATTGTACTAAAACTAGAAGTGTCCTTCCAAGCGTCCAGTAGATCACCTGATCACTGAAATGAATCAAGGGGACTGTCCGGGCTTTATTAAACTTTCATAATGTTGAAAGAAAGCTTTGTAAACGAAAGCGCATCAAAATGAGCCCCTGTATCCACTAACCCACACTGTTCAGGACAGAATACGGCAGGAAAAGTCTTATCCCGTCCGTCTACCTGTGTCGTTGCTGTAAGTAGCCCACCGAGGCAGACAGGGATGTTATTTTCCTAATAATGATTCCTTCCTCTTCGGGCACTCCAGAGAGCTGTAGGGTCCCAAACCATTCATTCTAATGCCCAGTTTGTACACCTACATGCATGCAAACAGGACTAACCAAAAAAAGCAACGGAATCCCCGGGTCCCCGAGGAAGAAATGAACTGAGTATTACAATGAACAGTTATTTATGAACCATCCTTTCCTTGTTAACTCATCCACTAAAAGTCCACTTTATATTTTTATAGGAAACCCGGGTTAGGGTATCATGTGCTTCCTCGGTGATTACAAAAATTTCAACTTTCTAAACTGCAGGCGGTCGCTTCTTTTCTGAAAAATGAAGATCGGCCTAGGGAAAGGAATTTACACACATTTTTCAAGTCAGACGAGACTTTGCGAATTAACTCCTTAAAAAGATCATTGCAACAGATCTTATGTTATATAATTACTGACTTTGAAAATCTCTTTGGTGGCATTTCATGACCATTTGGCATTTTGAGCTCTGTGGCAAAAATGTGTGAATTCTTAAATATACAACCTATCTGACAGGAAATTCTCCACTGTCTTTTCTATGTAAGTTCAGTAAAAACCAAAGCGAAAGGTGATCGGCAGCTACAGGGACGAGGCCCGGCCCCACCGGGAGCGTCTCACCCAGCGGAAAGGATAAACTAGGCAAGCAGCTTGACTTAGCCATTATCCTTAAGAGGATGCAGTGTAGCATTTCACCTTCCAAACTGAAGCATTCTACTCAAGATCCTCCTTTAGAAAACTGGAAGAAAAAATAAATATTTCTTTCCATGCAATGAAAGAAGTTTACCGACATTAGGAACACAGACGTCACTTTTCCTCGTGTATGCTTACAAATTAAGAGCGAAAGACAAACAAAAAAAACACGTAAAATAAAAAGTCTAGACGAACATTGAATGTATGATCCAAATGCTGCCATAACCAGTAGAACCCACGCTCCCTGTCCCTGCCAGTTCCTCCCTCCCACTGGGCTGTTAACTCTACAGAGACGTCACTCAAGAAACACGCAAAAGCTTAAATCCTTATGGGGCAGAAAACCGTCCGAGCTGGGGCCCCCGGCCGCGTGGCGGTAGCCCTGGCCGAGGCCGGTGGCAGGTTCCGGGAGAGCCAGCCCGGGAGGGAATCTGACAGACTCATTAACGACCACCGGGAAGGTTTCGCCCTTTCTCTCTTAGGTCCCTACTGCGATGACTTCATTCCGTCCATGTGTCAGCTCACCCTGAAATGAAAGAGGTTAGCATGTCCTTTGTGGGGGACCCAGGAGGATCACTTTCAGCGTCCGCGGGAACGACTCCCATGAATTTCCCACGATCAGAATCACCCAACTAAACGGGGGGCACGCGGCACCCCCACGCGCCCGCCTCACAGTCAGGTTTCGAACGCCAGAGCACAGACGTCACCCCGGCACTCACTTTCAGCTTCTTGTTGAGTTTACAGCAGTACCTGTACAGCATTGCCAAGTTCAGAGGTCCGAAATCTGCATAGAAACTGAGATTAGAGAAAACAGTAGTTAGTACAAACGCAATTTTCAGTAACATCTGTGCTGACTTTCTTTTCATCAAAGTTACAATCAAATTTCAATTATCTTCAGGAATAAGGGCCAGTTTAAAACTGATTCATAGGCATCCAAATAACTAATGGTTTCACCCTACCAATGGCCTCCCGATACTATTACTGGTCTCTCAACCGGGCACTAACTGGACCGTTTGGAGCTGCACCTCCTTTTACCTCCCTGCCAGGACCTGAGTTACGTAAAAGGGCTGCAAAGCGGGCACTGGAAGAACCGCATGCACATAACATGCATGTGGCCTGCCCTTCCTGGTTTTCTTTTTCCTTTTTATTGAATCGATGGGGTGACACTGGCCAACAACATCGCACAGGTTTCTGGTGCACAAATCCACAACACATCATCCGCGCACTGTGCTGTGTGTCCCCACCCAAGTCAAGTCCTCCTCTATCACCATCCCCCCGCCCTCTACACTCCGCCCTGCCCGTCCCCGGTTTCATTTCTTTATCACCTACTTAATCATAAAGCTCGTGGCCTCTGGGTTCCAATTCCAGCTATTCCCCTCGAACTTTGTTCTCAGTTCTCAAGTGTCCTAAACCCAGTGGCCTCTGTGTCATTCCCCTTGAACCCTCTGCCACGCACGACACACGGGCGGGTCTCCCTCTTCCAGCACCCCGGCACCTCCAGGACACATCGACGCCAGCCGTGACTTTAGCCCTTAGCCCTGAGGACAACAGACAGCTCCTGACCTGAGACCCTGCCTCTGTCTTTTCCACCTTCAACCACCTTGCTCCATGTCACGATGTCCAGGCCTCCCACCACCGGGAACTCAGAACGTTGAAAACCCACCCATCTTCCCTTCCATCAGCCCTCCAGATGAAAGACACTGTGCTTCTCCTGGGCCCGCAGGCATGAAACCCTCAGTCCCAGGAGAGCAACGAGCCAGGGTTAACCTCACTTTCATGCACCAAATAAGCTCTAAGTTACGCCTCCCTCCACCACTCCTACTTCAACAGCACAAGTCCAGATCCCCCTCCTCGCACACCCTTATCTTTTGAATCTTCCCTCCCCGCTGCCCAGTCATCCTGTAGTCCAACTCAGAAGGCACGGCCCTCCTCTCCACGTTCCCAGAATTCACCTTCCGAGCCACGCAGCCGACCCACTATGCACGTGACCCCACACTGTGAACTATCTGTTAAAGTGAGGTCTCACCTGCCCGACTACAGAGCAGGCCCCTCACCGAGGGGCTGTGTTTTCACACCTTATCTGCTCAGAAAACAGCCAGCTCACAACAGAAAACTTCAATAAATTACTTTTCATGAAGAATATTTGATGCTCCGTTTCAATTTGGCCTACACTATATATTGACTAAATATCCAAGGTTAAACGAAAAAAAAAACCTTCTCAAAAACCCTTATTTTGAGGGAATCATTTGATTTCATTTCTTTCTGCTACCCAAGTTACACCACCATGGGTAAGTCGTTGCCCTACATTAAATCCGCCCATACCCACCTGCCTTACATAAGTAGAGGACACCCAACCTACATGGGGATGGCAACTCATGTCGCCCAGGTTGGCAACATTTTAGAACTCATGTTCCAGGCAGCACCCAAATTAGCTGTCCCTGTCCACGGGCTTCATGG